>OU744732.1:23182937-23782937 GCA_916613615.1 Steromphala cineraria
GCAAAAGTGTCCAATTTCTCTCTGCTATCTCGCCTAGTTAAGGAGATTCCGAATCGATGTTTATTTTAAATGCGTGTTTCTCGCAAACATGAAAAGATAATGTTTTGAAATTTTGCATAGAGGTGAGTTGACTACTGAAGAAATGGTAAAACTATGTTTTAGTCGTATCAATCTGCAGTGGGTTGAGTTATCTTGCCATTTGTATGGTAACGTTTCTTTTGGACACTAGTTTATGTTGATCTTTTGGAAATAAGTTACTTACATATCATTTAAACTGTGTTCAAATAACCTTTTAAGTTTGAAGTTAACCTATTATCTGCATTTAAGATTCATGGAATTCAAAACAGTTTTTTGGTGGAAAATCAATAAGCTAAATCTTTACTAAAAAAAGTCACCACACGGTCAAATATTATTGTATACGAAAACCAGATATATGTTTGTAAAGCTTGTGATGTTGCTGTCTTTTGATGTATAAATTAACAACAACAAAAACATGTTGTTTTTTTATTTTGCCTAAAAATATTTGAATTAATTATTTTCGTCTCAATTCTTCAAAATGTAAGGGAGGGTTTGTAACATTTAAAACAATGGAAATAATTTCTGTTGCAATATGTTGTGGGTTGAAACCTAATTTGACCGGTTTGACATATTTTTTTTTAATTGTGTAATCATTGTTATTTTTTAGCAAGTTAAAATGAGTCACATCGTCAGGCATACATGTGCATGTGACGTGTCTTGGACATTAAAATACTGAACATACATATTGGACAGGAAATATGTTTTATGGTTATATTGATCATCATAACTGTCCATATATATATAATTACAACTGCCTTGGTAATGGTAATTAAAGACGTCAGTATTGATTGTGTTTTGGCAATGAGCAATTCAATATAAATTCAAACTATAATCTTGAATGTATGTGTATGCACCACAAGCTCATGGTCAATAGTAGCGAAGACCATTAGTCAGGAAGTCATATCCATATTTACATGCAGGACATTTGTACACATCCTATACATTGAGATAGTAAAAGTGCTAAAATTAAAATAAAGCATTTTGAACCTTACTCAAGTCGTGACCTTGACCTTTGATGGATAGAAATTGAAACCTTTAACCTTTAAACCTTTAAAATTATACATTCAAAGGCTCAAAAATATTTTAAGTTATCTTGTTAGAATTTCCTTCCCCTCTAAAAGTCTGACATCATAACATTATAAGAGGACTGAATAAAGTATCCCCCCATTCCCAGAGGAAGATTGTAAAACACCTATTTCTATTTCTCAACCAGTTTTAGGTTGTTTTCATTTCATGTCATCTTTGTGTCATATGTTAACAATCCCCAGTTTAGCGCCGAATGGTCAAAGTGTTAAAAAATCATCATGTGTCAAGAAAATCACATGAATAATCGTGTTTCCAGGTTGACAAGTATCTAAAACAATAACTGTCGCAAACCCATCTTAACAAATAATCGCTGTTTAGTCACAGGATAACGTTACCAAACTGGAGGGACAACCCTGACAACGTAGCTTTTTAGAGTGCAGTTTGAGTTACACACAAGCGATTCATAAACATTGTATTAACTGAAGGTTAACTCGTGCACTGGATACCAGACAAAAACTGTTCACTGTCTGATTAAAATCGACTGTGATTCGAGGAAAAAAATGTAAAAATATTATCTCTAGCGGGGTTCGAACCTTACCCAGCCCGGCTTTCCTCTCATTCACAGTCTGAAGGCACCCCGCATGTTCTGACACAAGCTCATCTAGCCAATCGAAAGGAGCGCAGTGAAAGCTTCAGTATCCCTCAGGGGCAGGTAACTCCAGTGTACCATTCGTTTTACATAACCGCCGCTAAACGGTATTTAAAAACGAGGATGTGATTGGATAGCTTACGACTGGGTTTGTCGGCGCTAAACTGGTTATAGCAACACGCGATAGAGATGGGTGCATTCAGACCGAGACGGAGAGGATATCCCGAATGGTTCGAGCCCCAAAAGAGACAATATTTTTATGCCGGTATATTGTTTTTCACCTGTCCGTCTGTCCGTCCGTCTGTCTGTCCGTTTGTCCACAAAAACTTTAACCTTGGTCATAACTTTTGATTGGTCAGAGCTAGGTCTTTGATACTTGACATATGGATCCCTTGTGATGAAACCTTTCAGACGACACCATGACATTTGACCTTGTGACCTTGACCTTGACACAGCAGGATGCATCCGGGGGCATTCGTGTTTCACAAACACATCTTGTTTATATTTTATTCCTCGGAGCACGGTCGATTTTAATCAGACTGAAACTGTTCATAAATTTTAAGGAGACGCGTATGTCACCTTGAAGCATTTCATGAAGGAATATTTCCTATCATTTCACTACCGTGTATTACTGACATGATGACCTTCCCCTTGGTATATTATGAAATGTGAAGTTACTTCGTTATATATAGGTCAAGACAAAATATGAAGAAGTCAGATTTAATATCAAATCCTTCTTTTCTAAAAAGGACATTATATGATTAAGACATTATTAACCGAGTGTTCATCTGTACCACTAATCCAGGTAATAAGACTAAATTAAATATATTACGCTTGCATCAGGCTCACATAATACATAATAATAATACGTTTATTCCTAATATACATGTATGATATTTATGATACGGAAAAACACGCGGTTAATAATCTCTATGTCTAAATTCAAAATGTGTTATCATTAACACGTTAAAGAACACGAAGAACAAAACCTCCAAGGATGTTTGACGCTTTAAGAATTCTTCACATATAGCTCCATCGATGTTCTTCATTAAGATCAAATCAAACGCTACATTAAACACAATGAGAAACAACATTTTCAATTAAATACACGTGTACCGGGAAAGCAGTCTGCAATGAAGGTTGTTCAATCAAACGTGCCAATTATTTTTCTCAACCTATTTTTTTACGCAGATTTGATTCGTGAAGCAATTACTGATCTGTATTAGCTCTGACATCTTGAAATGAGTATTGATTTACCAGAGATTGTGGCATGGTGAGGGAAAGAAACTAACAGAAAAGACCAATCCACATAACACAAGCACTCATAAGATCAGATATGTTCGTTATCGATTAATGGAGAAAATGATGATCCTTTTAAGAATTTGGCAACTGAAAGAATAACTTTCCTTTGAAGCTGCAGAAATAATCGTCTTAAATGTCGAAGATGTGCACGTGACGGTTCAATCTGTGAGAGTAAAAATGTGATGTTAAAGAAATGGTCTGGTTTGCAGTGCACATTCAACCTCGTGTGCCAATGTCTACATCATTGAACATAAGGTCAATTTTAAAGCTTATATTTCACAATGTGTGGTGATCCAGATGAAAGTCTCTTTACCACTCCACCACTAAATCTAACCTCATACCAAATTTTGTTAAAAGATATTGTAAAGTTTTTCAGATATGGTCCGGAAATATACCTTACCCCCTAAATGCTCTAAGTTTAAACTGTTTCCATGGAAACCATAACAAATCAGAATAACCAAAATAGCAAAGGGCACTAGATCTAACCACATACCAAGTTTCGTAAAACCAAAATATTGAAAAGTTTTTAAGATATGGCCCTGAAACGGGTCCTACCCCCTATATGCACTAAGTTATTCCATGGAAACCAGAAACAAAAATATCAGAATAACTAAAATAGCAAAAGACACCAGTCAACCATTAGATCTAACCACATACCAAGTTGCGTAAAATTGTATTGAACGGTTTTGAGATATGACACGGAAACGAAAGCATTTCGGAACCACGGCATTACGGCACCACGGGACCACGGACGGAACTGAAAACATTATGTCTCCCTCAAAGCTTTGCGGGGGACATAATTATTAAAATCAGCTCAAATATAGTTGGTATATGAATCAGTCAGCTTGTGTTGATGTACCTTTTGTGAAGTTCAACCTCTTGCACAACTATAGAGCCGTATTCTATTTCATCTACATGACTTACAAAGAACACTCTACCATTCTCTCCCCACGGCGGCAGATCAAGTCATGCTGATTGAGCCTCTGTTCTAATTAGAATAAATATGTGTGGTCCGGCAGATTCACCACAGTCTATTTGAATTTGTTTAGCAACTGAAAACTCTTCTCGCATTGAAAGAGGGGTTTATATCTCAATGTCTTTGCCATGATTCAGTAGCCAAAATGATGGTTTTAGAAAAGCATCGCTGATTGCACAACTAATCAGGCATCTCCGATAGTAGCCAACAAATTCGGCGAATTAGAACTGAGGCTCAATCAAAATGACTCGATCTGTGTCTTTGGGGAGAGAATGGTAAACAACGTGAATTAGAAGAATTGGACATTAAAGTGAAAGTCTTTGTTTCCGTAAATGGGCCACCGGCCCATTATTCCTGTACATGCATAATAATATTGAAGTGCCATACAATGATATTGAATTCTAGTTGTAAGATAGGAAACTTGATCGTTTCTGGTATGCTAGAAATACAATTTTAAATACAACATTGTTATTATGCGTTGACAACAACTGCACGATTTTACTAACATAAGGATATGAAGTGCAGTATTTAGGGAGCAGGGATTTAGGGATCCTGAAAAGAAACTTAGAATTCGGTTTCCAGGCCAGAACTCAAAAACTGTTGAACATAGGTCAATCAGACTTTGTATGTGGATAAGTCAGTATACTTATATTATTATATATTATTTATACATTAGATTTTCAATTTCTTCAGATTTTTATTTTCTGGAACCGTTGCTCTATTAAGGACCGATGGGATGTATAATCTTCTGATGACTTATGTTTGATGTTTCGCCCAAATTTCTGACTCCGTCTGCGGAGCATAACTTAATAACAATTGACTCGGAAACTTCAAATTTGGTATGGATGTTCCCTATGGGGTGAAGGTGTCTATTAAGAGTTTGAATTCGAGAGTAGCAAATATTTTAGAAATTTTGCCCCGTTTCCGGTGGAAAACTAGAAAACTGTTAAACTATTCCAAACCTTCAAACTTGGTAATGATGTTACAAATGGCATTGTATAGGTTAAACTCTTAGAGTGCCTAAATGTTTTGAATGGTTTGCCATAAACATATTCATTCCTGACCTCGTTCCGTTTTCTGAGCAAAACTTGAAAATCCTGCACAAAAATTTAGATTAACATTTATTTTAAGGATATCAATGACCAAGACATCTTCAATTCGATAAATTTCAAAGACTCCTGATTAAGACTTCAGATGTTTGTTGAACCTAACCCTTAGTCAATTGACAGTAAATCATTCATTCACATGACGACTTTAATATCATTGTTCTTATGTAGTGGAGGTCAAATTGCAGCAGGGCTTTTCTAACTTACTCCATGGTATCTAATCAATTAATGTTCTTACTACACAAGGGTCTTGAAGGCAGTGAAGTGTAAAATGCATTCATGTTTTAACGGTAACGGACACATTTAATTGTTATGGACCATTAAATAATGTATATTCTGACATGTAACAAAACATGTTTTTTTGTGTCGTTATTGTTTTGCTTCTATAGAATAACATGTTTATGCTTATGGGCTATAACATATTCAATGTCTTAAGAATGATAAAAATGATTTACGTCAGTTACTGTATTGTTTACATGTGTATGTTGCCAACCCAACACGTTCAGCATGATAGCTTTGCTTCCAAAGGAATTTGAACGAAGATAGTTTTGAGTCGTGACTTAGCACCATGTCTATTTTCATGTTAGATCAGTGCTAATTACATATAGATGTTTGACGTGGGTACATATTTGTTAACAAAGAAAGTATTGAATTTTTTTCATCATAGGGAATCTTTCTGCGTATTTGTTTAAGAGACAGAAGCTTGGATTCAAAAGAGGATAATTATAATACTTTATTACAACTTGGATCTTGCATTTAAGATTCGAAAGATATCTATGCATGTATTTAATTACTCATCATTTAGGCCTCATTGTTTATAGAAGTGTATTGTTCATTAAGGATCAGAACTCTTTATTGTCAGACGAGTTCAAAGAGGACTTATGAAATTATCATTTAGACGGCGCATAATCCAATATTTCCGAGAAAAATACACCAACTAAATGTTTGGGTTTGTGTTTGACGGAGCTCACGATGAAACAAAAGCTGAATGTTACGCTTGATGCATCAATACATATAACAATAAATCAATAGTTATGTTTGTATTAAATAATTCAATTCCAGACAAATGCACTTGATTATGAGTTTTCATACAAAATAGTTTATACCGTACAATATATACCTTTATTAACAATACAGTTGTCATGAATATTGCTATTGTAAAATGGTGTACCCGGAGGTGTTTAGACTGTAACAAAAGCAACATTATTTGTAGACTAGTCAAAACAAAAGATAGAGGTGAGGGGAGATTATATTATGTTTCATGGCACTTTAACGATCTTTTTCTTATATCACGGTTGCTTGTATTATGGTCTATTTAAACGGTTTTGCGATTCCTTATTTGAAACCTGCTACATGTAACATCGGCTGGAACTAAAATATCATGTTGACATATTAAAAATTGAAATTTAGCTACATATACAACAAGATAAAATTAGTGATATCATAATTATCTCATAAAGAATATTACGTCATGACTTCACATATGAGCCTGCTTACAGAGAAAAATCAGTACGAAAGCACGAACCCGTGATTATACACATTCAACTGAAAACAATGAAATGGATTTCGTGAATAACTCAAATCGTGACCTGAGTTTTATTAGCAATATGATATATTAGATAAGTGACCGGTTACTCTTCTTATGGAAATTCATCACATAATAGGTATTTTAAAATGGAATCAAAATATCAGGCGACTGAACATGACAAATATTATTTTACTTTAAATCTTTTAGTAAATATCTTAGGCAATAGATTAAATATAACACTTTCAAACCAATTGAAACATGTTGATATTTCTTGGCAGGGAATATGGAGAAAACTGCTATCGTCTGTGAGTAATTATCAGTTATGTTTGGTGACTTAGAAAACCAACACTTGTGCAATACGTGATCTAAATGGTACGTGAAAGTAGTAATCTTATTAGTAGAATCACCAATCACACTGAATGCAACCATTGTAATCTTCAAAGGAGACATTCAAAATAAGAGTTAATGATAACGTTTTTTAATTTAGAAGTTGTTAAATAAATCATTATTGTGAAACTACCATGAAAGATATAAACAAAGATACATATACTGAATTAAGACGGGTATATTTGTTTTTCCTTAGAACAAATTTTGAAACGAGTCTGCCCTGAACAATGAATTCATTCATACTGTTTTGTTCAAGCAGAATGTGTCAGGAGAAAGTATCATTCATCCACATCCATAACACAGCGAGGTACAACTTGACATATTTGATTGTTTCCTTTATATACAATGTAAATAACGTAATATTTTTCACCCAACATCATCCAAATGGGGATTTTATTTTTGTCTGAATCATATTTGTACACATGTTATGTTTTTTATTGTACTATTTTCTCGAGAGAACGTAATATCAATGTTCATATTTTGAAAAGGCAATATCCTGAATTCATTTCGTAACCAAAACAATTCAAATTATTAACTGTATATAAGTAACGCATTGAATAATTTGTTTTACTGCAATTATTTTTCATAAACATTTATTTTCATATTTACACTGATAATGGTTAACTATATTTTACAATCTTGAGAAATGTCATATAAAATACATGTCTCAAAGCTATGTCATCTGAAAATATGCCTCATTCATATTCTATTGATTGTTTGAATTAACCTCGGAACAGGTACTGAAGTGAAGATCACATGTACGTGTTGTTGAATATGTTAGCTTTGTCCGAGACACATAGACACGTCTGTTTATCACACATTACCTTAAAAGCTTCTGGCTGGCAGTGTGACGTCCTTTACAGATTATCTGGGTCAGTGACGACCCACATTTCGAAGACTAGAAGCTAACTTGAGATGTGTGTACAAGATGAAACGACTTTGTTACCGTTGACCACAGAGCATCGCCAAATATACATTTTAACTGTTTCCAACATTGTTGACAATGCATATGTTATTTTCGTTTAAAGAAACGCCAGACAAATGAAAGAACATACTATCTATCTATCTATACAAGAATTTATATAGCGCTGACACTAGTGAACTGCTCATAAGCGCTTAATGAGTCACACAATATCGCCTAATTTCTCTAAAAGTCTCAGTCTGAGCTGAATGCAGCATGGAATAAGTTGGTTTTAAGTCGTGACTTAAATGTTGTCAGTTGGTTTGTTAAAATTAACTTAATACGTTACGTTACAGCACGTTGACAATTACACAAAATTGCAGTAGTTTTAATGAAATAATTGGTCTCTGGTTAAAATTTTGTTATAATATCTTTCTGAAATGTAGGAAAGGGTAAGAAATAGACTTTACACTTCCATGCCCCCTACTGTGTTTTTTTTAATCAATATGCTTAAAGTTCCGCACGTTTATTGATTATCACATACTATATACTATCTTTGTTGATTTTATATAAAAAATGTTGGTGCAATTTATTAAAATAATTGTTTGTAAGAAAAAGCTTACAGACACTTTGATGTATTCTTTGAAAAATGACTTAACTCTTGTCATTATGAGTTTGAGAATACGACATCGGAATATTTGTGATTAAAAATCTTACATACAATAAATTCAATTCTAGTGTGTTCTTTCAGTTTATATGAAATGTTCAACTTAAATGGAATTTTAACACAATACCATTTTTTAACCATGTAGTTTTAGATGTTTGTGTTCACAAGCATCCTCCCAGCAAAAAAAATATTGTTTGTTAGAGATGATAAGAATAACTTATTGCGCAAATGGCTCCTTTAAGGTAGAAACCATCCACAATTACAACTATTATTTCTGCGGTTTTCTTACTACCACACCCATCGATACTTTGTGTTCTTATATACAGTCAGTGGCCAAAAGTCTGTTCGCAAAACATATGACGTCGCCGATGCTTATAGCGCTAGGTAAACTTTAAAAGCGTTCCGCTGTGTAACTAAGGCGCCAATCCTGATGTTATTTGGGACACAAATTTCACAGGTAACAAATATGAGTAACACCTGTTTTGTCACGATTATCTCCCTTGCTTTGTTTATGTTTTTGTCGTCTGCTATCATGCCGGCTGTCAGTCGAGAACTTACACCTGACCAAAGAAATGTTATTATTACTTTGGATCAGCAAGGCCAATCTAGCTATAAAATTGCTGAATTGACTGGAATTCACCCAAGAACAATTCAGAAAACTTTGAAGCGCTTTCGGAACCATTTGATTTAAACATATTTATTCACGAGAAGGGATTGGGTACAAGTTATACCAACTTAATGAAACCCTCTCCTATTTACAATGTTGACATAATATATTGAAACGTTGAATACAATATGTACAGTGATATACATGCATATAGACGAAGGGTATATTTACAAATGGACAAGGTATAGAACGTAAAGAAAAAGCAAAAGATACATAATGTATAATACTGGGAAATAGGCAGGTTACATGTATGTTTTTATTTATCAAATCTCTCAGTAAGAGATATGTACTTTTGTACTTCTTTAAAAATGTGTACGTTATCATTATAGGAAAGATCTGGACATCCATTTAACAACAAATCTAAATTTACCTGTGCTCTGTTGTTGCAAATTAATCTAACGTTTCGAAACATTTGATTTCTTATATTATAATACATAATGCATTCAATGAAATAATGATGAGAATTTTCACAAGCAGATTTGCAATTGCATTCAGGGTGGTCTGAGAGACCTATTCTATATAAATCATCATTTAATTTGCTACTGGAATATCGCAACTGTGTATGAATTATGTTTAGTTTTCTTTTACCAATTGAGAAATAAGTTGGTGCTTTAAATTTTCTTGGAGAAGTATATAATTTCAAACTATTAATAGAATCAGCTTCCCTAATGTACAATGGGAGGTTATTCCACAGTTGTGAGCATGATGGGAAAAATGATTGACTGTAGAGGTTAGTGCGGCAATACGACACGGAAAGATCACGAACGTTTCTAAGGTTATAATTAGTCCTAGTATTAACATGTTGTGGCATAAGGTCACAAAGATATGATGGAGCATTATTGTTATATATCTTATAAAATAATGATAGTTTACGATATATTCTTCTCTCTTTTAGAGACTGCCATCCTGTTTCATAAGTAAGAGATTCTCTCGTAGCATACTTAGGTAATCCCGTAACTATTCGGGCGGCCTCAAACTGAACTTTTTCAATTTTATCGGTTAACTCTGCTGAACAACCATCCCATAGTTCACAGGCGTATTCAAGATGTTATTCTTATAAATATTATATAAATCTTATTGAGGGTATCCCTATTTAACATAAACTTTAATTTTCTCATAGAAGAGATCATCGAGGAAGTTGTCTTCACAATGCTATTAATATGATTGTTCCATTTACAATCAGATGAGAATATAATTCCAAGATGTTTATGGGATTTTTCAAAACGTACAGACTGATCTTCAAATTCCAGGTTAAGATTTTCACATTTGTTCTTAAGACTAAACATAATTGCCTCTGTTTTGCTTGGATTGTAGGTAACAAGCCAGTGTTTAGCCCAACATGATAATGTTTTGAGATTTCTGTTTAGCGTATCCTGCATAAGCCCGTGATTGATTGAGGAAAATCCCATTGATGTATCGTCAGCGAATAATCGTGCAGCACAATCTAGTTCATCTGCAATATCGTTAACAAAAACAATGAACAAGAACGGACCAAGAACTGACTCCTGGGGTACACCAGCGGATAATGTTTGTGAATTCGATAAAGAACCATTTAGAAAAACCTGTTGTCTTCTCCCGCTTAGATAACATCGTATCCATTTCAGTAGTCCCTCACCTATACCGTAACATCCTAATTTGTGAATCAAACCTCTGTGCCACACTCTGTCGAATGCTTTAGACACATCGCAAAATACCATACAGTAATCTTCTCGTCTATCTAACGCATTGCAAATATTGTTATATAGCTCTATTAATTGATGAGTGGTAGAATGTCCAACTTGGAAACCTGATTGATATTTGAATAACAACCGATTGTCTAGAAAATAGTTAGATAAATACTTTAAGACAGTTCTTTCAAATATTTTCCCCAAACAACTAATTAAAGAAATTGGTCGGTAATTACTAGGGCTAGATTTATCTCCCTTCTTATAAAGAGGCATCACATGTGCTTCTTTCCATCTATCAGGGTATACACCTGCAGATAGGGATTTATTGAATAATAAACAAAGGGGTATACTAACAGATTCTGAAATAAATCGGAACCATGGTATAGTTGAATCGCTGCCGAGAAGTGGGCGCGCCCGAAAATCATCGCCGAGAAGTGATCGTCGTCTTTTTCGGCTTGTAAAAAGGAATTGCCGTCAGACTCTTGGGGACTTGACAACAAAATATAATAACTATGCCAATTTTACAGTATCTAGTCGTACTGTGAGAAGAAGATTGTTCACTGAAGGATATAAAAGACGGGTTGTGAGTAAACAAATTACCATTTCGCGAGTGAACCGTGAGAAGCGTCGTCGATTTTGTCGAACTAAGTTACATTGGAGAAGAAATCAGTGGGATAACATTATTTTCAGTGATGAAACTCAAGTACAGATTGGGAAGGACAGAAAAGTTTATGTGTGGAGGAAGTTAGATGAGCGCTTACTACCTGAGTGTTTTGGGACTCGTGCCGATCATGAACGTAATTCCAAGTTTTCTGTGATGTTTTGGGGGTGCGTGTCAGCATATGGTGTAGGAACTTCAACTGTTGTTGATGGAAATATGAACATCGATAAATATATTACCACCCTGGATAATCATTTGTGGCCTGTTGTTGCCAGGCATTTTTTATATCGCAACTGGATTTTCCAGGAAGACAATGCTCCTTGCCATGTGTCCGTTCGGGCCAATCGTTGGAAATTGGAAAATCATATTCCTACTTTGCAGTGGCCACCACAAAGCCCTGATCTTAACATTATTGAAAATGTATGGAAAACAATGACATACCAGCTGAAAAATAGATTGGCAGACATAAATACCAGACAAGATCTCGTCCGGATAGTGAATGAGATTTGGACTAGGCTCAGTCCCGTGTATATTCGCAGTCTGTATGACAGTTTACCAAGACGAGTTCGACATGTCCTCAGAGCCCAGGGTCATATATCTAAATACTGAAAATTTTAGGTAAGTACCTTTTTTATTTACAAAGATATGCACATTATAACATCAGGTCCAACTACGCTAAAATAGCCTTGATGTCACCGGTGCGAACAAACTTTTGGCCACAGGCTGTAGCTTGTTTAATTTGCGTTTAGGACATATAGCTACATATTCGCTATCGTGAAAAAACTTTAGAAAATAATTACTAACTTCGACACGTCAGAGCTAAACTGATTCGGTAATTGCTTAAAAAATTAAATTTGCGTTAAATATCATCCAAGAAGAAGTACCGACCAATTTGCACTAAGAAAGGTGTCGTGAGGTCTGCAAGGATTTTTGGAGTAACACTGATGTGCAAAATTGTGGTTACATGTATGTATCGGAGATGGTGTGATCAATAAAGATTGAAATATTCTTAATAATTGCTTTGGTGCTTTTTCACGCTCAATGTAATATGTAGATTGGTAAATGTTGACAAAAGTTTTGTTACGAATAATCGCAATAACAGTGAATGATTGAATTCATTTATATATATATTCGTTATCCATCACATGACGGTATTTCCCTTATTTGGTGATCTCGTACCTTGATCGTACATTTGATCACCTCTCGCTCATTAACTGAGATTTCTTGGGTAACTGCACACAAAAAAATTTTTGTTTCATCGAACCAATTAATTGGCAAACTCGTAAAATATAAGACAAACACATGCAATGCTCTCGTGGGCGGCTTCAAATATGCGTGAAGAGTTAACTAAATCACTAAGTGCAAAGTCAACAACCATTTGCGTATTGTTTTATTAATCTTAACTACATCACAGGCCTGTTGACGTTGTATCATGTATTCAAATATCTACATGTTGATACTTTCACTTTTATGTTTTAACAGATAAAAATATGTTTAAATTCATTTTAAAAATAATCAAATGTGTTTAATTACTGACATGTTTACAGTTTCGACACTGATATTGTTTAACTGAATTGATTTAAATGCAGCCTTTATTGTAGATACCTACTGCTTCAAATGATTCATTGAAATGATACGAAAACTACGAAAGCTTTGAATAGCTCGTTAATTGCGTTTAATGGATTAGACCATTGTCTTTGAATAGGTTTAATTTGATGATTCAATTAGAATGTTGGGTTATGAATTTGTTTTTTCGGTAAAAACATCTGGTACATCAGTGTATTTCAACCCAGTTAGCTCCTTAGCTCCATACAGGGTTTGGCAGGTTATTGGCTTGATACATTGTTTATAGATTATATATATGGATGAGCCCGAGCTAAAAAATACGCTGATTCATAAGGATTTTAACCAACCAGACTTTTTGTTTTATTTTTTATTTTCTGATATATATTTAATGCCCTTCATTTTACAAAAGTCTTCCAATTGATAACTCTGACCTACACATAGGTTTTGGTGTGTCGTATCTCAAACGCTTGAACATGTAGATAATCAAAACATCTTTATTGTTAGCTTGTGAATACTGGCATTCTTCATATCAGTATGAACTTGTCACCTTTGCGAAAGCACACTGAAATCGTTACTTTTTTGTGAACAGGATATTTGTTTTAGGCCAAAGATGATAAGACCTTCACCAGAGATCATTTATGCCTATTTTAAAAGGAACGAAAGTAATCAGAACTCACTTATTTTTAATATTCCTTCTAAATTGATTAAGGTTTTGTTGAGTTTATATAGGAGTAGGTAAAAGACATAAAGGAATAAACGGATATTGATTCGATATACAAGTGCTAAACATGATATTCAAACTTATTAGTGACACTGACAATAGTGAGTTAAACTAAGCATGCATGTTTAAACTGACAGGAGCGTTGCATGTGAACATCTGAATAGTTAACAAGATGGCGAATTAAGTTAGTGGATGAAACAGCATTTTGTTGAGTGTGCAATTTCCCAAGAAACAGCATTTAATGAGCATGAGGTGATTGAGTACTTGGCTCTTGTGGGAATCACAGACTGAGGACAATTACGCTTTCTTGAAAGTTTGCAATAATTTTTGTACTTGGTCGTACTGATTATATGTAATTGCAGGTCTGAATTGAGAATATTTATGTCCACATAAAGCCAGTAATTTCAAAACATCAATCAGAACGCATTTCAGTACTTACATTTTTATTAAAACATATATTTTCATAGTGTTGCTATGAGGAGGAACATGGTACAGAAAAACAAGCCGTATCCAAACTACTAAATATTTCAAATATCTAAACTATCAAAACAAACACAGCATAATTGCTCCCGGCATACGCCTTAATATAACCCGAGTCAAGTCGGTCAAACAGGTTCTCTGTACCAAAGGGTGTTCATTTAACCGTTGAACGTCCTTTCAGGCTTAACTAACTTTGTTCGAAATAAAGATCTTTAATGATTAATATCTGTTCTGCGAGGTTTGAGAATTGATTGATACATGAAGCATAACACTAGTCAATGCGAACTTAGAAACTACAGGCAACAAGCCTTGGTTCTTATCTAAATTATCTAAAATAATTGATGCAAATATATATCTGTCTACAGTCCGAAATGTTTATTTTCAAACGTAAGAAATGATAGAAGCATATAACTTGTTTTTGAGCTTTTGAAATATTATGTTTCTATATAGCAGATGCAAACGATGAGCGACCGAATCAATGTTTTAACTTTACATATTTGAAATAAAATGGTACCCGATACTTGTTCTCTAGGTTAATGATATATAACGCGGTTACAAATATTCACCTTTTTGAGCATGATGGTATGGGTTGTCACATTTATATATGAATCATTGTTACCTTAAAAAGAAACTATGCAAAGTGTGTATTCTCAGATTTCTTCAAAAGCAGATGACCTCGATAATCACGGAAGGGATTCATATAAAGGGGAAGTAACACGGTTTTGGACAATTTCATATTTTTTATTTTTAACTGATAATTGTACGTTTATGCTAGATGTATTATTTTTATCATCTCATAACACAAACCAATCATCCATACTCAGAGAACAAATTATTAAGATTCACATACATGTACATCCATTGGCAGCCATTTTTGTGTGAACATCTTTAATTCATTATATATTATATATTTTAATTTATTACTGCTTCATTTACATGTAGTTTGAATACTAGTCCATCAAATGGAACCATTAATTTTCATTTTCCTGACATCACCTTATAGTCCCCCTAAACGTGCTACTGTCTACTTTAAAAAACAAACCAACCAAAACATATTGAGTAGTGATTGGTTTACGGCAGGATATGACAATATTTATTAAAATGTTTGTGAATAATCTTTTGATGAAAAGGGACTATTACATTTCAAGGACGAATTTTGCACTGTATATAATCTTTAAAATAAATCATCATATAATGAGGGTAACAAACGTGTAGTTCTGTTGTATTGTTGACTCGGAGTTACCTTATCCTTTGTATCTTTACACAAAAGAAAAATCAATTCGTGTGTTTGAAAGTTTGCGAAAAAAATTGTTACTTTTAGTTTTATCTATTTATTATAAAGGTCATTTTTTTGCAAAATGCAAAAGGAAGATTTGCATGAAAGTCAGCGACAATAATTTTCACATAGAGATGCCTCAAATGATTGAACTGACACAATTTAGCTTCTGCACGCAATACCAAAATACATTTGTCTCATAAATTACATGAATTGAACCTAAGTAGAAGAGCGCCAATAATGTCACAGTGACCATACTGACATTAAGTATAGACGGTCCTGTACACGCAATGTCATAAACATTAGGATTGGTGCTTATCGATTTCTCATAAAAGGCAGCCTTAGTCCTTACAATCATCACTCATTTTTAGAAATTAGTGGGGAACCATATTTAAATTTTGATTAAATAACAATTAACAACGTAAGGACGTTCCTAAACTTAACCTCAGAAATAAATGTATCCTTTGAGAAAAAAAGTATTAAATTCACCTGAGAAAAGTTATTTGTGATGTGCTTCGATAAAGATACATAACAAGGTTTTCATAGATGTAAGAACGATAAGAGTGTTCCTGATCTAACTCAAAAGTATTCTTACAATTTCAGAAACTGATATTTTCCTGAATTTTATTGTATAATGACAATCCTAAAAGATGAATGCAACGCAATGGATATATTAAATAAATAATATTCTGACAGACACGCCTTTACTTTTGCTTTAAGGAATAAGGATCAATAAGTCACTTAACTGTAAAATTCAATGTTCATCCAAGTATGAAGTGAAAGTATGGAGCAATGTGTCACAATTTGTATTGACTTATGAATAATTGATATTCCCTCGTGCCTTAGGTTTGACGAAACATGCAACCAAAATATGTTCACATAATGTGTTCACTCTTTCGCTCAAATGCAGTCTTACTTTTCTTAACAATTGATGTATTAGTCATGGATGTTGTCAGGACAATAGTGTCAATGCATCAAACGTTTCGAGCCCCTATATGTGTTTATATCGTGCCTGTACCTTGTCACATTATTAATTGCAACGAGTTTACTATTGGCATAGAAAGAATTTATCGACGTATTTTATAAATAACAACATGTTTTCAAATAATATTATTTGAAAGAATCACAGAAAAAAAACATTGATCATGAAATATTTACTTCATGGTTTTATCGATAACAAATTGTGTAATCTGAAACTAGGGACTTCATGTGTACTCCTTTTTGATGTGCTATATTAACATCACGTTTTCTTTGTTGTGGCATATACGTATCCTTCCTGCGTGACCTCGACATTCCTCCTGATGAAGTAAGAATGGAACCGGTTTTCAAAATTCAAACATCAGCAAAGACTTTGTTTACTTGACGCTTGCCACTCTTTCTCGGAAATATTGGTTACCAATTTTTAAGTTTTGTTTCAAGCAGGTCCTTTTGCCACACAAACAAATAATAGATAAGTTTTGTAAAGTATTCCCTACACAGTCTGTAACTGTACAGCAGTAGTCAATGATTAAATTTCATCTGTCAAGTTTGATAATGGACTATAAAACTCGACACACTCCACAATTGGACCGCTTGCCCACAATATCACAAAAACAAAGTCGATTTAGCTAATGATTGTGTATGTTTACTGCCTCATTAAATTGCACTTATTTTGTAAATGATTCATTAATGTCACGCTAACAAATATATAGTGGTGAACGTGTTAACAATGAATAAGATCCAATCTAATGCAAACGTGCTTCATATATATATGAAATGAGAGAGCAAATCCGTAATGTAGTTTGCTCATGATTAGAATTAAGAATCAACACGCAAAACGTTTTATCGTCAGCAGAACTCAAATCCTGATTCAATATTGACATGAACTGTTATAAGTTACGGAGAAGATCAAAATAACTTTACGTGTCACGAGAGAAAACAAAGCCCATTATCGTTATCTAAATTCAAACAGCTCATTAAATCGTTTTCAAGAAAAACAAACATTTAATGTCGTCATGAAATACGTCAGAACCGAGTTATATTTCAGCTTGTAATTAAAATCTTCTTTGAAAATCAATACGTTTAAGGTTGTCATTATTAGTTTAGATACTACGCAATATTTGAATAATCTGTTAGTCCTGAATCTTGAATACTGCAACTTGAAAATATTTTGATACTGTAAGGTGTTCCTGGCATCCCATGGAGGACATTGATGCAATATATTATGTTTCAAAAACTAAACCCTGTTAAGCCATCCTGCTACATCAGCGTATATGTCTCCGCTAATGCTACAACCTATGCCCTGATATCCTCCTATAGTTTTCTGTCGTATCGCTGACGGGTGGTTGCTCAGCGCTATTTATATATATCGCTTGAATATACCTGTGTATGTTGACGCGTCAATTTAAATTAAAAATCTTCTTTTAAAGAATGAATGTATCCCATATATTTTGTTTGAAACCACCGCCATATTGACTGTTTGTACATGTAATAGTTACTAGCATAGTAAATTGTATGCATCGGATAATGGCAGGAACACTTTGTCCGAGAGGCCAGTACGAGGCGGAGCCGAGTACTGGCTCGAGGACAAAGTTCCCCTGCCATTATCCGATGCATACAATTTACTATGCTAGTAACTGACTTACATCTCACTTAATCCGAGTACAATCAACCACAAAATTAATATTTTTAAATAAAATTATAATTTTTGATAACCTTCCAAGGGCCCCTTCACTGTTTTATGAATGAAGTTTGTAGTACTATGAATGGTGTAAGAGCACGTGCTTCTTGCGTGTCAAAGCGCAAGGCACGAAGTAAATGTTTTGGGCTTGTAGACTTCGTGCACTCCATGAATATGAGCCTGTTTCAAGACAAAGTTTCACAGGTTGTCCATTTCTGTTTCGATTTTGAAGGTAGAAGACGTGTCCTCATAGACAGCTAAATTTTGACAGTGGTTTCTACATTTGAAACGTTTCTCTTGAATTTCTAATAAAAAGGTACTTTAATCATTCCCATAACAAGTTTAGCCAAAAGAAATATTATCTTATCTATGAAATAAATTAATTATGTATTATTATCAAATTATTTTGGATATTTCTAGACCTATTTTCCTTACATAACGAAAGTTTTGGTGCAACACAAATCATATAATGTTTATTTCTTGGTATCGTTTTTTTCTAGTCTAAAGTCTACAGTGTTATTAGGTGATTTTGATTTTTGATTCGATTTTTGATATTTTGCAAAGTATTATGATTATTTTACAGCTTGTTTTATTTGATTATTGATACTTTCCGTTCAATTCTATGTCTATGTTGTTGATTGATTGTTTTAAACCATGTGTAGGAAAGGTTTACAAAAGTGTCCTTGCATCAGATGGCAGGACTCTTTGGCCTAAGAGTTCCCGATATCGATAATGAACAGGACACTTTTATGAATGGTTGCCATGGACGACGAGGGCTAATTGGGATGTAAAAACACTATATCTCTGTGTCCTCTTATACCAACAATGGTTGTTTTTTTTAGAACAAAGTGAAGTTGAAGTTGAAGAAGATAACTGCCCATGATGTTTCTCTGAGTATAACTTGCTGCCTGGAGCATCGGACGGGCTTTTGTTCAAAGAGAATGGTGGTTCAAATCAAGAAGCAGAATTCAAAAATGAAAAGATGTTTGAAACATCGGACAAAGGATGCAATAAGTTAAAAGAATTAACTACGATTTTACTTGGTTTTCAGATGAATAATGTCGGTTTTGATTGAACCGCACGTTAAAAGGTTTAAGCAACCAAAGTGTCCTCAGATCCTTTGTGTTTTCTATATAAAAGTTCGAGAATTATCCTAAAATCTTTATTTCTTGAGTTTTGAATTTTAAATGTAGGTTTATTCTTAAGTATTAAGAGGTCCAACTTTTGGACATTAATTTCTTAAAGATCCAATCCGTGATCCGGTGGATGTTAATGTCAAGGCTTACTGTAAGCAACGTTTTTCGAGATTCCCAAAATAATTCAATACTGTATAAATGTCACTATTGTCAGTCGGTGGAAATCGTGCAAGGGCATCTTGACCCAGCACAACAAAGTAAATGCGAATTGCAGTTAATAGTTATAATTAGTTATAATTGAGATAATCATTCTTTGTTTGGAAATCAGCGTGTATATCGAAATTTCAAATCATTCATCTTAGTGACTGAACCTTGATTAATTAAAACTTTCACTACAACGTAACTGATATTATTGTGTATTGGTTTTCACGTAACGAGTCAACACGCTTACATCATGTACGCACATGTTATCCAGATCATTGACACACGATGATCTACAAAACACCTTATCAATACCATTGCCATCTTCAAAGTGATATAGTGTTGGTGCACTTTAACAAATTGACGTTTTAAAAATCCATTCAACTGCTCTAAAAGGCTGTCAGGGATAAGAATGTTTCTGTGATGGCCACAACCACTAAATACTGCATTGCGAGCATGGTCTTTGTTTGATCAAATCCGTTACTTGATAATTTCGGATCAAAACTCAATTTTCAGCAATGTGCATGAAATCAGAAAATGATTCACAAAGATTTTGGATTTTGCCCCGTAACGATCACATCTCATGTACATATTTTAATATGTTTACTTTCATTTTCCTGAATACAACTTTAATTTATGACTTTGTAAGCATAATAAAGTATGTAAACATCATATTTATTTGAAGAGTCCTTCCTTAATCCATGAAAAATTACCATCCATTTCAAAATCATTTAGCATATATTTCTTACTATTGCGATATTTTCCAATCAAGTGGTATTATCCCAATTCTCTCTGGCGTGACGTACGGTTGTTAAGTTACGTTGCATTTATAGTTAGTACATAGCAAGGATTATACTCAGACCAAAGGTGGTATCAGTTTGCAGGATCAAATCAATAATCAGATTGATATCACCTGCGTGTGAGCAGTTGAGGAGGATTGGAGAATTCTTGCCATAAACTTCTAGTTATTTAACAATCTAACAATCCAAGATAAAGGATGGATTAAGATTCCCTTCCCACAATTACAAAAGATTATCATCATTTTCCGTCGAGGTGTCTAACTTGTATAAAGCGCAGATAAGGCTGATAAAACGTAGTAGATTTTGAATAAAAATGTCATTTAATAATCAGAAATCAATGTTGTATTTTCTAATGATCTGATTGTATTCCTTAATTTTGAATTGACTCTTTTCACAAGAAAAGAATGCTTAATATTAATGCTGTTTTGTTATAGCATATAGGTTGAAGGTACGATCTTAGTACAAAAATCAATGAAAGTCATGAAAGTTATTCTGAGGAATTAATGTCAAGAATGTTTAAGTGTCATTATCTTGCAATCACTCTTCAGTAAAGAGTCGGTTTTAATGACATTATGTTCAACTAATTACCTATCCGATGTCTCTTTCATCAACACAAAACTAAATATATTTCAGGCGATTGTAAGTATGATCTTATAAGATATAGTAATCTAACATTATCAGGTAATCTAGTTTTATATCTCAATATGGATTATCGTAATCATTATCATCATTCAACAACTACAACACCCTGATTGTTTACCTGGGTAATTCATCGGGACGAGTATGAGGTAATGTAGGGAAACCTTGGACAGTTTTATATATGTATTTAACAAAATAATATAGATATTATATTATTATATAATCATATCATAAAATATAAGAAGGTTTGGTTGTTATGATTTCAACCCAAATGTATTCACACATTTTCGAATAATCTGGAAAATTCTTGACAAATGCTGAACTACCATCTTAAATATTAAAATTGAAATATAGTATTGACAGCACAACATATTTTTTATGCGTCTTTGTAACGCTTATGACCATTTATATCATGAGACACGAAGGTTTAACGTTCAATGTTAAGCCAAAATGAACTGACAATCGAAAGTTGCCCACGAAAACAAGGCGTGTGGAGTTATGAATAATTCTTATCCCATGCTGTCTTCCGTCTGACTAAGCATAAAACCAAACATGTTTACATAATGTGATCATTTTTCTTTCAAGTCGAGTCTATCTTCTCACTTCATTTGGTTTGATAGTCATTGGGAGTCCTAAGAGAATACTTTCTATGCATCATGAGATTTCACTCGCCATAATTGTTTTCTTCAGAATAGCAAATAGGTACTGTAATTGTATTAGTGTTCATAAATTTTTAAATTCAACTTATCCACCTTCCGAGTATGTTAATATATCATAGGCCGATCATATCAACACCGTACGTAAAACATTGAAGCTTTACTGCATTAAAATGTTTAAGTGCAATAGTGTTCCTTTTATGTATATGGTTGTTAAGAATACATAAAAAAGATATAACTTCTTCGCTCTTTTTGCTCAATTATGTTTTATAAAATATAGATAGATTTTATAGGAAACCACTTTTATTTCTGGTTAGCTTTTACTTTCTCACAGACCAGGGTTGCAACAGAACAGTTGGAATAAAAGAAGTGTAATATTGGAATATTTACACATAGCTAATACATTTACACATACACTTCCCTTTTTATTATCTCATCTTCATAATAATAGAATAGATAATACTACTAATATGATACTACCTTAGTTACTGAGTTACAGTATCTTAAAACGTCTCTTGATTTATTAGAATCTTCTCTGAAATAATAATATGATGAGATGTATCCCTCATCTGTTTTTATGACTTCTATTTGAATAAAAATCAGCTGATTAGTTTATACAACTTGTAGTAACGAACCTTTAAATCAAGGAGTAAATCTTGCTTCACGTGCTTACTTTTTTCAGCAACACTGACGGTAGTCTTCGATTGATAAATTGATATATTCCGTCATTAGACGAAAATTCCTTAAATAAACAATGAAAGTTTCTGCCAATATTAGCAGCCTGTGCAAAATGGCTGTCAACTGTTCTTTTAATTTCGTTAGATTTAGCATTAACAGTTGGTCGTGAAATAGTTACTTCACTGTTTATCATAAATTTAAGACTTCTATTAAGCGATGTTTTTCTCCAGACTTTGTTCTTCATCCCTTAGTTTATTTAGCAGATGTGTCAGTTTCAAATTGGATACAGTCACAGTGGCAGTTAAGTTTGCAAGTTATGTAGATTGTCAAAGAGAGTTATGTTTACGAGGGATCTTGTGGAGCGTTTTTCATCAAAGAGTTTTTTACAAAATATGCCGTTAACGAGAGTTTTTTACCCAACTTTGCACGTCCAATACATGGACATGTGAGTATATTGTTGTGCACTTTTCTCATTTTACAGAGAATAGATTTGTTAATTTCTATGATAAGGTAAATATAGTTTTAAAACTTTTCATATTCATATTTAAACATACCATCTTATAGTTTTCTTAGAGTTTACTTCTCCACAATGATATTTACATTTTCATCATTGTGTGTACTTTAGTTCATGATCGACAGACAAAAAATAATGACTTAATTGTAAGCATCAGCTTGGTGATAACTACAATTTAACTGTCAACTTTATTAATCGACTACATAACTACAAACACAGCACCTTGATACGCTTTACGCTTATGGTCAACATAGCTTATGACTGTGCATGTTTTCAACCTCATTTACCTGCACCAACTTTGGAAGTGATTCATCACTATCATGCAAACAAACATTGAGTGATAAACGTGTTTGCAATCAATGAGTTGCATTCTGATGCAAACAGGCAAACCTTTCCAGTCTATATTTGATCGGTGTTCAAAACCTCACCGATCAAATTAGGAATTAACATACAAATTATTTTTATGTCAGGAGAACTGAAAACATGATCACATATTGACAGAACTGTCACAATAGCTTCACCTATCATGAGAGAAACCAACGTCTTTTTTGATTAACCAAAGTCATTATAACGTCTTTAAAAATACGCCGAAAGCATTCACTTGCATCATGAGATAAATCAAAATTGAGTTTGATTTTAGCATAGTGAACGTTGACTTCAAAATGACTACAATTTATATATGAATATTCAATAATTCAAAACCGAAATGTAAGCTCAACACGGTAATACTGGTTTACTTTTAAAAAGCAAAACATTAAAATAAATTGTTAAAAGATACCGACCACTTTCCGTCTGTACATGCTGCCAAGCGTTATTTGTATGCATAGACTATAATGAATAATACTGGAACTAGTCACTGTCTGGGACGTCACTTAAAAGGTCATAAAATCATGTGTCATCCTGAATCTCAACTATTTGACAATGTGTGATTTTTATCCCTGCTATGTTGTTACATAAAGTTCAATACAAAATCTCTATTGTCCTCAGTAGTTAAGCAAATATCTCAGATATGGTCATTTTGATAATTGTTTCTAACAATATACAAATTTTCATGAAGGTTTAAGTATATTTAAAATTTTCTTATTAAAATTATCACCTTTATTTACATTGATGTAAATTCTGTTTTTGTTTAAAACCTCTTATATGAACCGGCAATACTATAATCAGATTTTCAGATGTTGACAAATGATAAAATATCAATATCTTTATCTTGTATTGCGAATATGGTCGTAGTATTGATACGTTATATATTTTGCTTCAATCGAGCAAATGCATATTCTCTTATGCAAACTGAAATTGATTAAAGAAAATTAGAAATTCTGCGCAGAAGTGAATTAAGCGTTTCGTGCATTCTAAGAATAACTTCTCAAAAGTGTATATTTTTAATGGTTAAAGAGTTGAACACCTACAATCAAATCATTTCATTTTATAGTTCATCAATCCATGCATTTCCAGTTGATGGGCATTATGGGGTCCAGTTATTTAGTTGGTAGTGGAATTAGTGCATGAAAAGTTTTCCCATCATATTATACATATATGTACATTTCGGATTCGCAACTTCAAGAGAGATTCCATTGACGGTGAACCTCAACCATTGTGCCAATATGTCAACTTAACAATTTGAAAAAGAACATTTATGGTCGTTCTAATGTGTCTCTTGTTTGACAGCACGCATAAATAGTCATCAAACGTTTAATATATTAGATATGATGCTTTTAAGCTTGTTATGTAAAACCAAAATCTGGTGTAAAGATGACCTTCGTTTTGATATTTAATATATGTTGTCTATTAAAACAGATTTATGCTTTTGTTATCAACATGGAACGAACATAACTCCGCAGTCATTAGATTATGACTTAATAATGAATTCTTTAGCGATAAACTAACAAATTCTAAAATTAAATGAAATGATAGAAATTGAAACAATAATTTAACATTTTGTGAAGTTAAAGATTTGATCAACAGATGTTCCCGGTTAAAATATACGATCAATATATACGATTCTGCAACAACTTTCACAAGATTATAATATCAAAGACATTTTTTGTTTCCAATTTACTGATTTAGGTACAAATCAGACTCACATTAAAATACAAATACAGCAGCATATCTTTTTTCTCGTGCAAACTGCATTATAGACGTTCTCATGCAGCATTTGCCTCCCATTCTCAAGAAAATACTTCTTTGAAGTACGTTCTAATTTGCTCTACAAGCTGCTGCTGTGGCCCTCGCTGACGAAGTAAATCAAAGTTAAAATCAATAATAATATCAAAGATATCGATTAACCCGAACTTTTTTTAAAAGCAAATTTTTAAAAGCAAATTTTTAAAAATATCATGTTTTGTGTATAAGGGATCTTATTGCCAATAGTTATTTGACTCTATAAAGCAAAATAATATCTTATAAGGTTCCTTGTTTACAGTCAATGTCAAACGGATTTCACTCTGAGAGTAAATATCATTCCATATTTCTGTGTGTAACAGTTGTGATTGTTTGCCAGTAAGTATTTGTCCCTAAATCAATATAGCGGTATTTCATAGGTCTGATGCATTGTCACTCTGTAAATTAATATATTTAATAAATTTCACTTTCAGAACAAGTAAAAAACTTTTTATTGAGAAGATTACATATGATGGAAACACATGCTGACTTCTTGATTCCCAACTCAAGATCAATTGGACAACATGCAATGTATTGCAAATAAGATAGGCCCATGCATAGTTAGGAGTGAGATTACAAACCCCACAAAGATATAAATCCAAACACTTTAGATGGTAAGTTATGGTCTATTATAACATAATTTCAGAGAAATGGTCAGCTGTTATGAGACTTGGATATTGAGTTCATATTGAATGTGGGGTTGGTAACGTCGTACAGAACAACTTCCTGGTCGTCTTCCTGTCGTAGTCCACTGTGTCTTATCCCGTAAATACAGTAGACAAACACACCTGCAATTGGAGCAAATGATTATAGATGATAAGTATATTTGTTCATATGTCACATAGCACGGAATCAAATTATAATTGTACAATACTGATTGCAGTAAACCTTCCCCGAGAACATTACAGATTGTCAATGTAATACGTCTTGATGAACAATGAGGGTTTCCTCTGTGAAATCGTTTTTATCAATGACTTCTCTCGTCATATCACCTAGGAAAGAATAATTGTTAAGAGGACTACTCACCAAAAAGAGATCAATATGTTAAAGGGACAGTAGCACGCTTTATGGGGGAATATACATGTGAGATGATGTCAGGGAAATGAAAATAAATGGTTCCATTTGAAAAAGATTGTATTTAAACTAAACGAAGCTTTAATAAAACCTACGGGTAAGTGTTTTTGTGAAAATAGACCCTCTCCTTGATAGCTTATCTTATGATGTGATCATAGAAATAGAAGGATGTATCTTTAAATTAAGGATGCGATTTTATCTTTTTAACAATATGTATCTGCTCCGGATTTCACTTTGAAAGGAATATGTATTCTATAGATAATGTATTTGATATCATAGTATTCATAAATGGGTATCTTTATCAGTCCATTCTAACAAATCATATTCTTACAATCTTCGTTATCATTACTTACGAGGGCAGTCAGTTTGGTTTATAACTTTCATATTTTACCCTAGGGCAAAATGTCACTTTTTCATTGTGACGACACGGTAAAAACAATGATTTGACGTCACGGTTCATTTATGACGTCACAATCTTTACGGGTCGGCGGCTAGTCCGCCTTTGCTCAGAAGTAGGTCTTGAGTATTTTATTTAGTGTCAGAATATTATATTCGTGCCCAGGACATACTATGTTTCGGACACTCGTGCCTAAATATCAGTATATACCTCGCTTTCGCTCGGGAGTTACTAATATTGGGCCACTCGTGTCGTACACATAGTATGTCATGGACACTCATGTAATATCCTCTATTCTCTTCTCCCTCTTTCGAGCAAATGCAAAGGTTAAATTTATTAATTGACACATCTAGGCTCACCTATCATCATCCAGACAGCAAATCGTACCCAGGCGAGCGAGGATAGAGCGGAGAGAAGGATCATGCTGAGAACCATTGACAGGAGAGGAACGAACGGGACATAGGGTGTCTGGAAGTACAACTTGGTTTTGTTCTGTGGTTGCTTGGCAATGAACAAGCTGGATGTTACCATAAATACAGCGGAGATACAGGCTAGGGTGATGGCCCACCACGATCTGGAGGTCTCCTCAAGTGCAATGGCGATCACAGACACACACATGAAGACACTGGACACCAAGTAGGTCAGGATGGAGTGGCGAGCAGCCTTCCAAGTACACTCATCAGGGTCGAGACACGTGTAGCTTGGCAACCTTATCAAGCTGCTCAAACTGGAGAGTGAGAGACTGGAATGATTGCGTTCTGCTTTTAAATAGGTTCTCTCTGAACTATCCACTCTCGAAGTACTGGATTGGAAATTGGAGCATTTACACTGACCGTTCAACTGATGGCAAGAATCAGGTTTGTCTGGTGATCTTGGAAACCTGCTTTCCGTGTAATGAAGGGTGAGGTCTCCATTCATCATCACCTCAAGTCTAGGTGTGCTTGGTCGGTTACACATTTCACAAAGCCTGGTCTGCTTGGGGTAATCTACAGCGTCATCAGGATCAGAATACTCACGATACACTCCTACAGTGTCTGGATGGTAGCGAAGGCATAAAACATTTAAAGCACTCAGAAAATATCCAGTCAACGACGCAATGGACAGCATCTCAATTGCAGGATCAAATGCAATAACAAGGGCCACTCCGGCGGAAAGTAATCCAAATATCAAAATTCCAATAATTGGCGTTTGAGTTGATGCGTTGACGCGGGACAAGCCACGTGGTAGCAATCCGTCCTCACACAAGGCATGTAATATCCTCGATAGTGGATACAGGGATCCCAAAATGGCTGCTGAAAGAGCAAACACAGCTCCGATTCCAATAACATACTTTGCAGCAAATATATGGCGTCCCTCGTAAGCCTTAGATAAGGCAGCTTTATCGGAAATATCCACCCAAGGAAAGGCAAGAGTTAATGACGTTGTTGCTCCGAAGTATACGATAAAAGTAATCATGACACTCGCAATGATTGCTGTTGGTATGTTCTTTGACGAATTTCTCCCTTCCTCGCTCGACGTCGCTACATTGTCAATTCCATTGAAGGCATAAACAAGCACGGCAGCACCTGAAGTCATCTGTTGAATAATGAAAAGTAAAATCAATCCTGAGTAAGTAAGCGATGAATTGCGATCTTTATCAATCTTCTCAATCATAATTTATTAAATGCAATGAATAATTTTAGTTTTCGACAAAAACAGTATGTCTTGTACCTGGTTTTTTTTATATAGACCTTTTATTCAATATCGTCTATCTTGCGATTTGAAAGAATAATTGATTTATACATATTTAGGTGAACGAGATCATGATATATCCTATAACTTTTACTAGCAAGTGTCCTATTTATTGTGTTTCACTTGTTCTCATGGATCATATCATTTGTGTGCAACTTATTTACATTAAATGCTATCTGTCCAGTTATCCTCCGTGATGAAATGGTAAGATTTTTTGCTTAATGTCAAATTCAATGTAGAAAGTTTTCTCTTAATTTTTAGAGAAATTATAATTATAAATGAGTGAATGATTTAATGATAATCTATCAACATGTGTCCTGAAGCCTGTGACCTCTTCGAAAAAACAATCAGTTTACATTCACAAATAATAGTTGCTACAGATGTAGAAACCTTGTACCACATTATTACTTTAAGGAATAATATATGATTTTATGATTAATCATTTCAGCACTAATGCAGTTTACACATATATTTACCCCTCGGACACCGTATGGGAAGAAACCTGGAGACTTTGTCCAGTTGTGAGTCTCTACATGGAAGAATCCGACACAGATGAAGGAGAGGACAAACAGACCAGCAACACACGTCAGCAGGAAATTCAGCACGGAGTAGATCTGCAAATATAAGTAATGTTGTGATGATTAAGATATAAGAAAATTGATATCCGACCAAGACATGATAACACATATAATGCAGGTGACTGTATTACTAGGCAATACCCATGGGTATACAAATAAAACGCTATACATGTACATTATGTTTCTAAATTTTACCATTTTTCATTTTTTGTATTCAAATATCATGGCTTTATGTCTGTCTTTAACATTTTTCACAAGTATTCAAAACTTTTCCAAAGCTCAAGAAGATATTACAAAGAACCTGTATTAGGAATAACAGGATTACGTTATATAACATAAATGATTAACTAATTCGTGACTACTGGAACAATCGAATGAAGGAGTATGGTACAAAGAGGTTATTGTTGCCAAAATGTGGAACCTGTCTTTCTGGAACTATCTTGAATCATCCACTTTATAAATAACAAAATGGGACCAATATGACGTTGGTATTCAACTTTCAATTGTGCACGTAGAAGGGTACAAGATAAACTCGTAATTCGTTTTGGCGACGTAAAACTTGGAACTTGCTTGTGTTATACATATCGTCATACTATTTGTTAAATATTGTACACAGAGTTTGTCATCAGGATATACAGAACACAATTTTGTAAAGAATTTCTACTTGGGAAATAAGTCTAGATGCGAGAGTAGCTCATAAGCTCCCGTTTCTTGCATAGTGTAAACATGTCAAAATTGCAAAGCACACATCACTGAATATCAAATTTATAGAGTGAGAAAGTTAATGACGTTCCAGCGTATATTTAATGTGAGATGAGATGTTCACTGCTATCAATTTATCAAGCTATTGTTCATTTATACAATTCATTTACCGAAACATGTTTCATCGTGTTTCTACGGGGAGAACCACAAACACTCAAGTCAATATTGGTCATATCGAAATGCACAACAATGCTATTTGTTTTAAGTTCGGTGAAACTAGCATATCTAGTTTAGGAGATATGCTCTGGACAAATTAATGCATATTAGTTTCACTATTTTGGTTATGGTTCCATGGGAACGCAAATAGAATAATAGATATTGCCATGAGTAAAAAGTGTGGTGATGAATAGTATTGAAATCTTCTTGGCAAAATGACTACTCACATTGTGTTTGTTGTTGTCATTGTTTCCATAGAAAGCGTAACAAATATTAAGCAAATACAAGTCTAAGTCTCGTAAGGCATATCTGGATGTCATTTTTGACTAGCGTATTATGTGAAAGTGTATGATATATGCTCGGGAGACACTTTTGTGACGCACAGACGGACGGACGGACAGAACAAACGCTATGTACGCTACAGGGGCATAATTAGTTTATCCATTGGTCATTCTGCTTCATAAGTGTATATGTGTCCGCGTTATGCTACAACCTGATATCCTTTGATCATATTCATCCTTATCGCTGACGCGGAACCAAGCCCAGGAACCAGTTTACCTCTTTCGGTGAAAGGGCATCATTTGAATGGCATGCTATATATAGCGATAGGGCTGAATACACCTAAAAGATATCTGGGGATAGGTTTGAGCATAACGCGGAAACCAAATACTGATGTAGCAGGATGTAACTGGGTTTGAGTATGCGACTTACTCTAACACTGGGCACCAGGAGGAGTGTAGCTACAAGCACCACAGAGGACGCCAGGATGTCAGGGTAGCTGTCCAGGATCCGCCAGTCACTCCAGTGGATTGTGTCAGACATGTACCTATACAACAATATATTTAACATTTCATTCAAAAATTTATTACATGCGACCGAATTTTAAAAGGAATTTACCACATTAACAAAATAATATAATGTAATAATGTAGTGATTCGTTGTAGATATTTATTGTAGTATTAAGATTTAGATTCAAGCTTATGCAGTGCTCACAGTAGCACTTACACATAATTTTACAACATAATATTCTATTAAACATAATGTTATAATGTAGTGATTCGTTGTTGATATTTATTGTAGTATTAAAATTTAGATTCAAGGTTATGCAGTGCTCACAAGAGCACTTACAAATAATTTTACAACATAATATTCTATTAAAATAAACAATTTCGGTATCGGAAGAATAATTCAAAATGTGTTCATCACACTAGATAATAAACGAAACATTGTAACTTGAATTAGATACATATAACACATCTGTGAACAATATCGTTGATTACGTACCTACACATTAACATAAAAAAATGACAAAGTTAAATGTCAATTTAGACAGTTTCGCCTCCATGTAATGTTTACATGCACTATGTCCCATAAGTTGGATATATCATCACTAACTTGTTAATGGTGTCATTCATCATGTAGTCCACGTATCCTCCCCAAGCCTTGGCCGCCACTGCTGCCCCCAGAACGTGTTCTAGAAGCAGATTCCAGCCAGTGATGAAGGCACACAGTTCCCCGAACGTCGTATAGCTGTACACGTAGGACGTCCCGGCACGGGGGAATCGGGCGGCGAGTTCGGCATGACATACTCCTGTAAATGGAAACTGTACAACATAATTGTTGCACTCATGTTTCTCAATATCACTTTTTAAATTATCGTTACATGATAAATCAACATATTGCTTATTCGGAAGGTCATACTTCCGCAAATGTATACTGTACTGCAAAAGTGTGACATTTGTAACTCGAGGTTGACAAGTATGGAAAACGTGTACATGGAGTCGTTATAGTAGTTATTAACACACGTGACGAACACTTTTAAAACAACTAAAGGCAGAAATTTGTTAAAAAGTCAATAATTTAGGACAAATGACTAACAAAATGCATAAATCAAACACATTTGTGAATGATGGCCAAATAGGTTTCATACACAAATATTAATTTAACTTTTACCAACGGGTTAAGTATGATCATTTGTACTATACATAAAGCAAAAAGTTAAGCACCGCCATGATTTTTCAGCAGCAACGTGGTAACAAAAATACTCGTATGGTGTGAATAAACCATAATTTAGCAGTTAAGGGTAGAAAATTGGTCAGTTTCAACTGTAAGACCCCTTACAATGAGAAGTGTTTACTTAAGTGCTTGATTTCAAAAGATTACAAAATTTATTTCAATATCGTATGATCACAGTCTTTTTGTCAGTAATTTCAATAATTGTTACAAATAAGGATGATATTTCAACAACCAGTGACTTCCTCATTATTTCGATTGGTGAAAGTTTAGTTGATAACGCGATGTTGTTTTTGATATTTGAAACCCAATGTTTATTACATATTTTTAACGTTAACGTGGACGATTTTTCGTTGTATGAATTATTTACAAATCTACATTTTTCATTTTAAGAGTGATACAGTCATTCAATGTATTTTATTCATGGCATCACTTTTTAAATTAAAAGGGATGCTTAACTTTTATCTTTATGTATATTTTATTCCGTCAAATAGTCTCTTTATTTGAGTTTATATATAGTAGTACCATCAATAAATTTATGAGTTTGTGACTTTAAAATAGTACAGCTTATCTGTTCATTAAAATATTATCCTATTGCAAAAGGCAACACATCCTTTAAAAACTATGATTGATTGTATTTTTCTACCATCTATCTTAATATTCTAGTTTGCACGATGCTTAGGGATATGAATTGACGATATTTTTAGAACCCGGATTGATAGTAAAAAAACAAAAATTCAAGAACGTTATGAAGATGTATTGATTCATAACTTCATATCCCACGACATCTCACCTAACGAGAACAATTTAAATGCAACATTTAATAAAACGTGACACGCCGTTGTAACTCTTTTGGAAATGTCGTGGGAAAAGATATCTGCATTGATGGTTGTTCGAACTAACCACGGGGTATTTTCCCCCAACATCTTTTTTTACGGATATTTGATTTGTGAAGCAATTACTGATCCAGATCAGCTCTGACAAGTCGAAATGAGTATTGATTTACATGGTATTTCGCTGGTGCAGGAGGGAAACCAACAAAGGTCGACCAAATGCAAATAGCTCAAGCATCATAAAAAAGACTATTTTTATTATTCATTTCTGAGCGAGATAAAGACCTTAAGATAAAAGATTCTTGTGTAAGGTTTTATTTCCGTTTAAACAAGTGAGGTGATATTTCATTGTCAGATCAAATACCATACCATCTAAAATAAGCATTCACAGTCAGCTATAAAGCCGCTAAGTTGGAATTTAAAAAATACATTTTACAGATGTTATGTAGCTGTCATCTTGCTCAAGCTCATAGTATAGATAACTTAACATTGCCCTTAGCAATGCATATCATTTGTAAAAGCTCACTGTTCACAATATCCTTGTTATCTTATTTTCAACGAGCACCACTACAAACGATGAGTGTTTAGCACATGAAGCTACGATGACCTTTATGTTTTGGAGTTCTGGTCAGTACTAAATATTCAATTGTTTTTCCATGGAAACTACCCAAACCTTTTATCGAAGCAAGCTGAAAACCCCAAAAGGCACCCCATCAGAAGATAAACACAAAGTTAAAATATCCTTTCCATGAATAGTTTGATTCACAAATGTTAACTTTAACAATAGCGCTTTTTCGAGACAAGCCGACTGTTGCAGACAAAAGTCATCGAAATAAATTATTCGAGTTAAGATCTCCCATTTCGACATTAAGAAGAAGTGAGATCGATAAGTAGAAGGTCACATATTTTGTTTTCAAAGAAAGAATTCAAATGGGGTTTTGGGTATTTTGTATCATACAGTACCTGTTAGGTAAGCGAAATATATTGTTTCTTTCAAAGTACCATGGTTTACAGATTCATGTATTGGGACCCATGTGCTGACCACTATGTACTCAAACTTATTTATGCTGGTGTAAGACGATTCATTTATATACAACGTTTAGCTTCTTTAGAGAGAAAATATTTTATTACTCAACCAAATTTTCATTGTTAAAGAATAAGGGAAAACTATTTTGATAAGTTTTTTTTGTTTTAGTTTTTGTGTGAATCCACCTTTATTTCCTTCAGAAAACGTGTTTAGTGTTGTAATTTGAAAAAAATAGTTCAAAAATACTCGCTAATACCCCATAGTTCATTTGGAAAATTCGTGAACTTTGAGAAAGGCATAAATAGACAAATTGCCGTCTCCGACTAAGATAATCTGTTAAGGACGTCACACAGTAGACAGAAGCTTTTAAGGAAATGTGTGATAAAGAGAAGACATGTCTACAGACGTAGCTAAAACAGAGTAAATATAACACCACAATATGTTAGTTTGATAGATAAATACGACGTATATGAACAATTTAAACACTAAAAAGTAGAAGAAAAGAGCCTTGTTTATAGGTTTTAATAAGGGAGCAAAACGTGTTATACACCGCCAAACGAAATATGGGGAGATATACAAGTGACCATCGTCCGTCTGTGCAGGCTTTTCATATAGGACAAGAACTTGAAAACCATAGGGCCTAGCTCATTGAAACTTGACATGATCACATTTCAGTGTGACGTTATGTTATGCTTTGACGTCACAGTTCATCTATTACAATCTATACGGGCCGTCGACAGCTAATAAACAGAATGATAAACAGAATATAATATTCGTGCCCAAAACATACTTTTTTACACATGTGCACATATCACTTTTGCCTAGCAATGATTATTGTAGCGGGATGTCATAAAAAAACATTGTCCGTGACGTCACTGTAGCCGGCCGTCGCAAGTTAAACAGGCACATTTTCTGGACACTTCTAAGAGAATAAAATGGGTTTGAATCGGTAATAAAGAAATTACCACCGGAAGTATATCATACGTCTTTACGTATCTCGTGCAGATTTGTGTATAACCATCGCTAGGGTATAACAAACCATCACACCCTATGTGTAAATGTATTTAGTTATGACACACTTCCTTGGGTTATAATCTCTTTGTGACAATTAAACAAAATGTCTTCCATGTTGATGAGACATATTTAATACTTTTAGGTAGGGCAATGGATTCGCGTCGATTGACTGAACATGTTTGGTGTATTTGAGAATTGCATTGCCTTAAAGTATGTAACATAAATCTTGTAATTGGTATCATTCATTTTTGTTTTCGTGACATTATTTATTTATTTCAGAACGTGCTTCCGTCCCTTTTAGGAAACCGAACCGTGTATTACTGACGTTAGCAGAAATTATTGATTACAGCACCCGAAACCATTTAAGAAATACAAGTCAAAAATAAAAATAAGTTTCAAGATAATTGCATTTACGTTTCTTTGAAAATACATTTTATATTTGTCTTTTTCAACTTGAATAACAACGAAAAGTGTATTTGTATCACTGTTAGGATATCCCACATGAAAATAAGAAGCTAAGGCTATGAAACATTTCTGCATGCAATAGCTCAATAAATATGTCCTTCGTCTTGCATCAAAGGGCTTTACAGATACATGTCACAGTGACCAGGTTTCCGCATACGCTAAATGTACTAAACTCTGTAAAGTAATGAAAACACTTGGATGAATTACTCATGTTTTTGTGTCGTCTAATATAATGAAGTCTTTTAAAACAAAATAAAGCCAGTTCCCTGTCTTCGCGTTAATGCAAACAAATATATATATTTCATAAACGGCTAAAATGATGTATAATTTGGTAAATCACACATTTACACAAAAAATGATTAAGACGACAATCTGTTTTGGTTGGTTGCATCTTGTGCAATCTGGCTTAATATGGTTCAGTTCTATTTCATACACAAAAAAACGTAACTAAGCATCCTCTATTTTTCTATCAGAGAATGGTGCTGATATAAAAACAATACAATTTTTCAGGCAAACAATTATAGGGTTTCAACAGAAGGATCATTTAGCACGGTAGAAACGAAAACTTGATTTACGATTCACTGTCTCTCGCTAACTGTTGCATAATGGCTTGGTATGTTTCAGTCAAAATCCCAGTAACCCTATGATTGAAAATGAAAGTTGATATTTGTTGCTGTAATGATGGCTTTTAAGTAAAGTTACCTCATAGCAAAACTTAGTTGTTAAAGCAGTATAAAGCTTCAAATTATCAAAAATCAAATTTAATGAAAACTGCACAAAGTAAAAACTTGCCAGTGTTAAATATAATGGCTTATCTAATGGGAGAACAAGTGTTCGATCAACAAGTTCAACAGGAAGAATCTACTCACAGATTTTTTTAATTATTGATGTAAAAAGTTTTGAAAATTCAAGGTCCTGCTAACCTGTTATTTTTCATGATAACAAAAGTTTTTTTGTGTATGAATGTAAACTAGGGATCCAAAATATCATTTTTGATTTAAAAGTTTGATGTTAGTTTCTCCCCTATGACAAAGGTTATAATTTGGAAATTTCGGTCCTATCAATTTTCTCATATTTTTAATTCAATTAGATTAGATTCAGTTCAATTAGCTAGTCAATAAGAAAGACAATGTAATATCAAAGGTGGTCAAATCATCAAATTAATCCAAATATTCCAATAGCATCACATTTCATTTTACAAAATAGGGGGTGCTTAATTTATTTCTCTGTGTTAAGATGGCATTAGCTCCGTTTCCATGACATAAACTACTTTATCATCCAAAACTGTGTTCCACAGGAGATATCGCTCGTGGAGGATCAAGCGATATCTCCTAGGAGATATCGCTTTGACAGTAGATTTTGAACAATGCCCTGTCAACAGAAGGGACATGACATCATAAACGTTTTGCATCATCAGAAATGACGTCACAATGTTATGACGTCATAAACACAATGATGAACACCATGACGTCACAGTGCTATGACATCATTGGTATAGGAGTTTTAGAGCTATGCAGTGTTTAAAGATGTACATTTTTCAAGCAAATGTGATGAAAAATGATTTTGGATGATAAATAGAATCTCACCCTCGTGTCTTCTGATATCAAATATATCAACACTCGTTGATAAAAGTAAAATATCCTCGGCAAGCCTCGGATAATTGTTACTTTTATCAACTTGTGTTAATATATTTGATATCAGAAGACACTTGGGTGAGATTCTCTATTTATTACACGCCCGTGTAAGATACCGCAGTGTAATATTTACACGGCAATATTAAACTAGTGTAATATCACAATGCAAGTATGACTTCACATAAGTGAGCTGTTGTTACGTCACAATGTAAGCGCTTCGTCATAATGGGTGCAGAGTCGCGGAACTGTTAGTTTCAGCACATTTTCGGCAAGTTTGCGTAATTTTTAGTGCAAGTAATAAATAGAATACTAAACTTCCTTCCATTTAATACTATTTTTATTAAACTCGCTTTCGCTCGTTTTATACAAAATCATTAACTCGTTTAATAAAAATAGTATTTAATGAAAGGTCGTTTAGTATCCTCTATGTATCGTATTTACACGTATGATGCGTTCACAGTACAAAAACGCTGCAATGCGTAGGTTTTTAATATTTATTTTAGTTTTATATAGCAAATTAGCAATTCAGCATATCATGTAGTTTTAAATATTTATCATAATTTATGAACACAATATTTACACACTAATCACCAGGTGAGGTATGATTTATTTTGTCGGAGACCTTCCAGCTATTTAAATATATTCCTGAAAAATAGGATGTACGAACCTATCTTGCCATCCTGTAGCTCTTGGTAACTACTCTTAATTTACAATTGTTCTAAGGATTGTATTGAGAAGCGGCTTGATGCTACTGGATTGGTTATGCGCAATATAGATATACACATATTAAAAGCATAAGTGGAATATGTATACCACACTGTTGACCACAAAGAACATACCTGAAAGCAGCGCCGACACGCCCCCGACAAGGACCGAGAGGACAGCGGACGGTCCGGCCTCGGCCCGGGCAATGTAGGCGGACAACACATACACACCCAGACCAGCGCAGCTACCTGTACCTGTGGGTTACAAGCTTCCGAAACTAAAATCTATACTGTTGAACATACGTAGCAAGAGATAGTTCATTAGGTAATGGCACACAATATTTAAAAGAAAACAATTAAAACTTGTGGTTGAGTCAAAAATAATTCTCGATGAACGTTTCAAAATCGGTTCTGAAAATGCACAAGATCCTCACATAGAGTTCGTCTATTAATACTTTCTAAGAAGTTGATGAAACAAATAATTCGTCGCAATATGATGGAGTTTCATGTGCATTTTTTCTACGTTCATATTAACATTCTTTTAGTGCCAACAAGGCCCTCCTTGATGCGTTAAGCAATTTAGTGAAAGAAAATCCAAATATCTAATGAAGCATGAACTTTATATAATACATGGACTGCATAGAAACTCTGCAATTGTTCTACAAGTCAGGAAAAACTCCCATATCCACTCGACTGACGACAGATAAAGAATGTAAACAATTCTCTATTACACGTTGCACTAATTCATTCCATTCGAGTTCATCGTTCTCGCTTCATTACTTTAAGTCATTGGGGATGCTAAAAGTAAGCATGTTTACGATATCTAGTCTTAAGTATTTATCCTCAATACGATGAATGTACTTTCCATTAATATTGCAAGGTACGAATTAAAGTACTCACAGTAATAGACGGTAAACCTGGTAAAACAATGTTGGGAGAAAGCAGGTTTGTTTACACATCACAATGGTAACTGACTGATAACTCTAATGATAGCATAATGAGTTACACATAAACAATCCCTAATATGAATCGTTATGTTTATGGGCATCCTAGGAAAGGTTTTTGTTTCAAGGAATGATATATTAGATATTATCAAGGATGTTCAATTATCACTAATGTGTTGATGTTATATTCAAACTCTAACATCAAGGTTTACTTATAACCCTATAGAGTACGGGTCCAGATAATATTATCAATGAATGTAGTAAAGATTTGACCTCTAAATTTGCCACCGCAACTTTTTCTTCCATTTTATCCCCACAGAGGCAGATCAAGTCATGAAATGTTGATACAGCCTCTGTTTTATTACGCCGAAATCCGTGGGTTCCAACAGTTTCCCCTGGCGGGAAAAAAATGCACCACAAATTTCTTTATCAAATGACAACGCTTCTCGCATGGAAAGTGTGCTTCATATCACAATGCATTTGCAATGCATGATTCAGTAGCCAAAATGATGATTCAAGAACAGCGTCGCTGATTGAACAATTTTGATTTGCTCCAATCAGGCATCTCCTATTCTATCCCACAAACTCGGCGTAATAGAACAGGCCGCATCAACATTTCATGACTTTATCTGCCTCTGTGGGGAGTGAATGTGTGTTCTTCAAGTTGTACCGTAAAAGCTTAACTCACCTATGCCCACAAGATCGACTATGTTCAAACATCGCCTGTACTTTGTGTCATGTAGACTACGTGTGTCCCATAGTTTGCGTCTTGTCACAGCCTCCAAAAGGCCCCTGCATGAGCGCATGCTCAAATCTGAAACACAAACATATCCTACTTGTAGTTTATTTAGTTAAGCAGAAAATTGTAATAACCAAATTGTGATTTGTGATTTGAAAAGATGCGATATCGGTAAGTTGATAGGTGAAGTTGTTAAATGTTCCCGTGGTTCTTATTAAGAATACATTTTAAGATAACCCTCTTAACCGTAATGCTCTCTTTCAAATTCTAAACCTTGGACAATCGATCTCGCGAAAATAATCGTCCTCGCGCATTAAACAACGATTGTAACGTGTGAACTAGATTCCTACTCCCTAATCGCCATCGTTGTTCCATGCGGTTTATGTCAATGGCAGTTTGAATAATCTTCTTAAGGCTGTATCATAGTTGAGAGTATATATCATAAGTAAGGTCATAATTGTAATTACCAACTTGAATACCCTTTTCAGATGTCAGGTACAGTTGGACAAATAATAGTCATACTTTCAAAACTAATATGAAATACCAATATCCTAATAATGGCGAGTCATAATGACAAATATAACAAACAGATGTGGTGAAAACAACGGTTTCAATCAGGACTAGATTTTTCCTATAAATACACGTTTGTCAGTATAAGGCTTCAACTTCATAACAAATATCAATTTCGTTTGTAGCGCAACTATTTATGATAGTTCTCCAAACGGCCAAAACAATAATCAAGTCCTTTGAAGTATGTAAATATTAAAAACATATTCCGCGTCAAATCAAAAACAAAAAAACACACATCTACATATATGTTATTACGTTATTTAGAAATACATTGTTTTCAAAATGGTTGTTTCTATAGTACTTCCTTTTGTGACATTTTTGGAAAATGTTTTCAAAGTATCTATTCAAAAATATTTTCTTTTCGAAAATTATCAATCTGAAAAAGTTTTTTGATTGGTTCATATTAGGATACTTAAGTCCATCAAAATCTCAAATAATAATATTGATACTTGAACTTGTTTTATTTATATTGCATTTATCTGTATGATAGAACGATAGAACTCAAACTCGGTAAAATATAAACACTAAAAACATAATCTTTAAACATTCGAATAATTGCAAGGCGCTCCTATGAATCACGAGTGAGTGATAACAATCATAAGAACATGAAATCGAATGCTAGACAAGTCTTTAACAACTTCTATCGTAAATCAGTGCTATATATGTTCTTAACGCAAAATGGTATTCCGTTACTCATATCTCTCAAATTACGGAAGTGAAGTTATGGCTCTAAGGTAAAATCTGAAATGCTTTTCAGGAAGAATAGTCAAGTCTCCTTGAAATGTCAAATCAATATATCCCAATGAGAAAAGTATAAATTGTGTAATGTATTTAAAAAAATCAGTTGCACGGTTTAGGGGAAATATAAGGTGATATCAGGAATATGAAAATCACTGATTCCCTTTGAAAGACAAATTGAATGAAGCAGTAATAGCTCAGATATATTATGTAAAGTTCAGCCATGCGATTCTTTTTTCTTAATCAAATTAATTAAAGGTGTTCACGCAAATGTGAATCTACATAATTTGTCCTCTGACTATGGATCATTGGTATGTGTTGTGAGATTTCTGACACCAACAAAATAATACATTTAGCATTAATGTAGTATTATTATTGAGAAATTGATAATAAAGAATTTAAAAAAACGTGCTACTACCAGTATTATTAGTCTGTAGAAGAATTGCATAGTCAGGCTAATTTGTGGAATTTCTACGTTAAAAAATCCTATTCATTATGTGACTTGAAATTATACATTTTGACTTCAAATACGATGTTTTTCAGCAAGGTTTCCGTAACAGATATTATAAATGTTTATTAAGGATATAAAACATAAACATATTAGATAAAAACATGTCATTTACAACTGATCTTTCAAACTTTTGAAACTTAACTTAAAAGGTGCATATTCTCAAGTTCACCACTTGCTTCATTCAATAAAATATCATTAAGCTTTATTTTAATGTAAGTTGTAACGCTTTCAAATTGCAACGCCGAACTCCAATTTTTCATACATTTTCAAGCAACATTTATTAAAATGAAAATCAAAAACAAAACACTCCCAAAGTTTTTAAAGTATACTAGAAGCATGACATTTCATTAATATTGGTTCAAGTTCGACTTCGAAAATTCTATCTCTATTTCCCTTTGTTACTTTAATTGTTACAAACAACAGTTCTCTCTAATGGGCTCTTTTGTCAATTATTGCCAATTTGGTTTACCAACACCAATGACATGTGAGCGACTGAATGAAACTGACAGATATAGTGAAACCAACTGTCGTATTGTTATTTAGCATTTCGTGTCAATAACACTTTTCAGAGAGACATTCACATAGTGAATTAACAGTACGCCTTTTAAGATCAAAGATATAAAGTATTTGAATTTAACAGCTCAACTGAGAAAAGAGTTCAGGAAACAAAAATGCTTGTGGTTCCATTACTGCATAGAAGAATCGATTATTTGGCGTTTTATATTAGATGTTCTTAATTGTGAATTTCTCTGGTGAAGTTACTTAAAGTCTAAAGCTTTACAACTCAACTAAGAGCAGAGTGTAAGAACAGGCCCATTGAATTTGTTGTCCCATTACAGGCTAGAGAACATTATGATTGAATGGTTCACATAAGATATATTTCCTTATGAATTCTTTGCTGAACTTGTTCATCCTCTTAAGAACGTGTTGGCAAATAACCGTCAAAGCGATTGATTGTCTCTTTATAAATTCCACTTCTTTTCAAGCGTTTACAGCGTTAGTTACAGCGTTTTAGAGATGAATATCCTTTTCTTCAGCAGAATCAAACTGTTCAAAAGTGATACAGATTCGTCAGAGTATGTACAGTGTTATCTTCTAGTTAAATAGCTCCTGGCCACAGACTTGAAGAACAAACAGGAGTCTTTCAGACATCGTCTCATCATAATGAAACCGCCAAGTCGTGTGTGTGTTCAGTGTCTATCGACGGAAACATATTTGTTCTACATCCTGCGCTTTCATATTCCAGTTCCGTATCAACACTCGCCATTCGGAGATCTTTACTCCTGAGGTACACGTCTATTTGTGTTCAACCAAGTAGAAAAGCAAATTAACTACGAAGTATCCGGTCAATATCGACTCATCCCAGTCACAAGGTCCCTCTAATGACGCCAGTCCATTTGGTTTCCTCACTCGAGGTTTAGCCTGGTGTTATTTAAGGAATTGACAAGTGCGGAAGGATGTGGGGGTCCCACAAAGGCACACTGCTGATTCATCAAGGTATCTGATGTCTATAACGTGTCTTTGATTTTAGCCCTAGGGAATCAATATCGTTCTAGTGGACATTACTGGCAAGCTGAGTAAAATAACCTCTGACCCGAGAAATCTCCAGGACCATCATAAAGACACGCCATGTTTTATGAGGGTCATTAAATCTTCAACCATTAGCCGTGCAACTCGTCTTTATACAGAGCTCTTTGTCATACAGATCGCCTGTAAACCATTACGTTGCGATGGATAAGAACCTTCAGAAAACTAGGTTAATACAGATATATGTTACAGCTTACTAGAACCCGATTTAAAGAAAGATACTAAGCAATTGTTTTTGACGACAGATTCACCTTAAAGTGATTTCGAGAAATTACTTGAAATCTTTTTGTAACTATACAACAAACTCACAGCTGAGTATGATTGGTAATTCAATATTTAATGTGATAAAAGATTCATTAACGTATTCAATTACTTCCGATCTCATATTGAAAAGATCTCTTAAAACACCGATTCATCCAACTGAATTATCTAAAAATGTGAATAAAAAAGGGAAAGATTCAAACTAAAGGCCCATCAGCCCTTCTAATTTGAATTGCGCACACGTCATTAACACGGTAATCGAATTCCCAAAGGACCGTTCTGTTTCATTCTGTAGCACACGAATGTGAAAGACAGCAGATCATTTAGGTTGAGTTTAACGACACTGGTGAACTATCGACGGCTCCCTTTGGGACCACGGTGCAAAATCGCATAGCAATTCGCTTGAAATCAAACGGAATTGGCAATGCGGCGCATGAAATATTGAATAATAAATAGCCAGGTCAATCATCGCTTAACAGTATCTATTTTTCATATCTCAGATTAAGGAATATATCAATTTCCTTTCAGAAAATATGGGAAGAGTTTCGATCTTGATCTTGAAATTGATGAGACGAATTAGATGAACACATTGTTGAAAACTTAATAATTAAGTTTAAAGTTCGACGATTGGGTTTAAACAACGGTCATATTCTTTTCATTCCAATTTATGTACATGGCTTCTTAGTATGTTAATAAAAAAATTCTTAAGATCTATTATCATTTTAAAAGGGCTAAACATTATTTGTAGATGTGTTAAGCTTTATATTATCAGTTTGGGCGTCAAGTCAAGTGTCATGCATGAAACCACCCCTTGAAACTCAAATTTGGTCATTTATAAGCAATATTACATTTGATGACTATCTATCACTGAAGTATACCTTGATACAAAGTAAGTTCATGTACTATTTTCATTCTAAGAGAATAGATAATGAATTAATCATTAACTATAAGGATCATCACGAAATAGATTGCACATACATGTATGTATATTTCAACAGTTTTAAATGTAAGTAAGCAATTGCGGTATTGTTAAGGGGATCAATTTGGAAGTCTTGACAAGTTCACAAAACAAAACTAGTCGCTAACAAAAGATTTATTATCAATTATCATCAATTGATACATTGCTTTGAAAAATAAAGTTCACACATCAGCTGATAGTGACAAATTTAGACAGATTACTAGAAAACATAATTATTTTGTCCTCTGTTTTGTTTTGCTCATCAATTTTTAGAGTTGCTCGATAACATTGAGTGTTCTCTGTTAACAGCTAGTTTTGTCAATTGATGTTCTTTACTTGAAAACGTATTTTTGTACAACAGTAAATTTGTAGTTCATAAATCATGTTGTTCCGAGCAAAACGCTGAATGTCGACTATAATTAGTTTGTATGGTGATTTGAACTAAAGTGCATTAACAGTTTCTGATTAATGACATCATCAATTTTCTTAGAGGAACATGCGTCGTGTCTAAAGAGAATTTATGACAATTGCCATGGTATCATTAAAACAAGCCTGTGCTTAGCAAAAAGATTTCCCGAGTCGTTGATCGTTACGGGGTATGTCTAACGAGCTTGACATTTAGATGAGAAAAACATCAACATTGTTAACTTCCAAGCGATTGCTGTTGGGGAAATATTTCTCGATATAAATGATGTTTCAATTGTGAAGACTAAGCTCTTTTGTACGGAGTATCTCAACTGCGTTCTTATGCTTAAAACAACATCAAAATACCTGCTTGTAATATTCCGAATATTGCATCTTTAAAACGATTGATGCATAAAATCGCCTTTCAAGTTGTAGATAAACCTATCAATAATGAATGTACATAACAGTAGCGCTGAACCGGAAAACTAACTCTTCCGAACTTGTATGTCAATACTACTATATTACTAGCATTTACTTCGAGTATTGGCTTGCGTCAAAAGAACGCAACGAAAATAGAATATATCTGTCATATTTAATGCTGTCGATAAAGTTTGCAACATGTTGATGCCTTGTGGTATGCCGTGACACACCAACCTACAATGAATACGCATTATACACAATTTACTTAAACGAATGTAAATAGACTGATATCGGTTCACACCCGCGATACTCAACAGTTTCTTTATCCCAAAGAACAAAAAGTCCTCTGAATAGATTTTTTTTTGCTTCAAGATCCTCCCATTTATTTTTATCGTACACATATGCTTCCTACTTAATGAGTCATTTCCTATAGTGTTCAAGCCTTGATTAGCCTCCACTTCCTGGGTCTCGTACTAACAATATGTATCTAAGAAAACGTCCCGCAGCCTGTAATTTATTTAATAAACATGTTCATTACGTAAGTAGCTGAACATATCAATACGCTCGTTATATTGTTGAAAGTAAGTGCACCGTGCAAACTGGCATCTCCCAATACTTCTCTACCAAGACACACGCAGATCAATTGAGAACCAATTCAACTCTTGGATAATATCTATCCACAGGAATATGAACACGGTAGTAATGCAGCAATTAGAGCGTCTAAGTCTACGGGCTAATCGTCTCGCTTCCATCAAGACGTTCGCACGTAGTTCTACTGCTAAATCGTCCTCCAGGTTATTCAAGCAAATTTTTCCTGGCTAATGAAGGCACTAAACATCGATATATTCAATACTTATCAAGGCAAATGTCGTTGCCAAGGATACCGTCTCTTGTGTTGAATAAAATATATAAATATGATTTCGGAAAGAAAATTTTGTATTTAAAGTAAACCGTGATCGATGTCTTAATTTATCATTTCTAGATGAAAGGTTGCGCGATGTTCCTTCACAGTTGTGTGAATAATTGATACTTTTATTTACGTCTTCAGGTTTTGCTGATTGTATCGCAACCAAAAAGGCATGGACATTTAGAAATAGCAATCACAGCTATTCTTAAAACTGGACTTTTAATATTTATCTTGGTTTTTTTCTCAATCGTACGTACATAGTATAAACATAAAACACGAACATAAGAATACTATAATGCATTACATATCCCTGTATATTTCAGTAATGACATATTGCTCATCTTATTCTAAAGGTAAAGCAAATGTAATTATCATATGTGTGATTTAAACTGCTGGTTAAATGTGTATAGTATGTTTATATGCATGTGGATGTGCATCAATTACGAATTCTAGTCACTGACGTGTTTCGAATAATATTTCATGGTGGCTATTTTAACAAATTCGGTTTCCTGTCATAACTTAGATATGTATTAAGATAGGACAGTACGATGGAGGTCTTCTAGATATAAAAGCTTTCTAATAGTGTTATAACTATTATGAAGAACTTGAAGGCAATATAATGGATATACAAATTCTTTATTCAAGGTTTTTGCGACGTTTCGCTAGCTTGATAACAACATCAGTAACTTTGTCAAAATGTAACAAAACCTTGAATAAAGAAGTTGTATATACATAATATTGCTTCATCTTCTTCATCATCTCAACTTGTAGAATGCCCATCAAAAAGGTATGACTAAAATATTGACAAATGCGAATTATATAAACTTTTAGTTATGAAACCACAAAGTGGTAGCGTTCATGAATATAAAATCCAATCAAAATCTATGGTTAACTGCCTTATGATTGAAACATTAGTGACGTATGTGGTGATTTATAATCTATAGATCCTTAAAAACAAACTTAATTCATTTTGCAAATTTGTGAGAAAGTGAACGTCAAAACGTTTTTGTTAGTCGTGTGTAACATAGAACATTTTCATTGTATAAAGCAAATACTACACATTTTTGCTCCTAAATCTATACGCTCCTGCTTAAAACTACATTCCGTTTACAAGCATGCATAATATGAAATATCAATACTGGTAACGCTCCAAGTTACAGGAGAAAAATAAAAATTGAGCACGAATTGTCAAAAAACAGTAATATCCTTAGATTTGAAAATGATCATGTAATCCCATGAACATGCCTGTACAAAATGAAATGTCAAAGCGGTTTATCCTCGAGGTGTGCGGTTATAATGAAAAACCAACTCCCATGCACAAGCATGTATGAAATGTCAATAACGGTTATGTTCTAAGAACCAACTGGTTACATTGGAAATCTAAATTCCATGAGCAAGCGTGTATGAAATGTCAATAGCAGTTATGTTCCCCTTCATAAGCCGACTACAAAGCATGTAGTAAGTGGCGGGAGATGACAGCAGAACAGAATTGTGAACAACACGGTTCGTGACTGGAGATGAAGACCCGGTTTGATTATATTACTCCAACAAAATCCCCCGTCAGTTGAAAGAGCACACTTCCCTTGTAGCCGGCCCATTATTGGCTCAGTAATGTCATTGTAGTGATTTAATAACTCTCATCTTCCGAAGCCAGTGTCAGCATAAATCAGAACCAGGACTTGCTTCCTGCGATGATATCCTTTCTGACGGTTCACGTAATAGTCAGAAGCACGTCATAAAGCGGTCGGTTCTGGCCATGGGATTGTCCTTGACGTTTGTTGAATGTCAGGAGTTAAGTATTATTTACTTTCTATCAGTTAAATGTACTTTCTAAGTGATAAGTAACAATACGACAGTTGGTTTCACTAACTATCTTCTTCTTGTGTAGACTAATGGTATTTCAGCTTTTTTTCAAAGTGATTTTTGTAGGTTCGTATGATTTATAAGCATATTATTTCCTAATGTACATTTAAAAATGTATATATGAAGAGAGTTTGGAATTAAGATGACATTGTAATAATTTGAAAATGGGAAATTAACAAAGTAGAACATTATATTGTATATTTCTGTCAAGCGTGGGCTACTTTTATGAACTTAACAAACAGCAAGATTTAAAGTTGAAATAGAAGATAACGTGCTTTTTAACAAATCCAAAAACATAAATTGAAATTCAACATAAACTGCTTAGTTAAACTTCTGATATTTTTGTATTTTTATTCTTCTATTTCACATAAACGTGTGTCTACAGGTTTTGAGTTCAATGTTCTATCCTACGTGCGTCAAGAAAAATGACTCCTAAAATATTTACATAAACGTACTTCATAGGGAGTATTATATTCATAGCAATCATTCATGTAACTGGTTTCCATAACTTATCAGGAAAAATACTGTTGTTTACACGGTGGCAATTCCGCTATCTATTCCTATTGAATTTATTTGACGAATTTCTTTCTAGCAATTCCTTATCCGGAATAATGTTTTATCATGGTCTATTGTCCAATTAACGAACAATGGCGGAACGTCCCATACTGTCTCTGCAGGATATGACAACACAATCAATCGAATTTCTACTTCAGACATTGACAGTAATTAAGTGTCTATGTTCACAGGTTTGTCATTACTTCCTTCCATCCATTTTTAACCCCGGACTGAACTGGATGAGTTTGAAAAAAACATTTGTCGACAGGTGCGTGGTGGATGAAACACTGAAAGTCAATGACGTTACCTGGTACAAAACTATACTCACTTGTAAGTGGGCGCCTCAGGTGAGGTTAGCGAGATCACAGGGTAAATCCTTCGGTGTGTCCATATCCCTGACGAAAGCACTGTTTGGCAACTCTGAACTGGTGTGAGTGGTGCACCGCTCCGACATTTATAGGTATGGAACAAGTGGACATGATTAAGTGACTGGGAGAAGCCTGGAAGAGCTCCACACTGAAGCAGTCAGAACGGGCGCCCAATGATCGCTGGCTTGTTAGAGATCGATATACGCTCGCGGGATAAGCTTCTCCGATACAGGCGGGTACTTCAGTGGCGTAATCATCACCGTCCCGACATGTGCAGCAAACTTCGCCTGCTGAGGTCAGGCAATTAGTAGTCCTGTTTGCCCACAAGGGTCATACACAGATTCCCCAGGCTTTGTTAAGAATCCTTCATACTTATCTCTTGAATACGTTCAGGGATGTTGGATTTGGTAACTAGGCATTGGCGCGACGAGTATGCTTCAGAAACTTTGGTGCCAGTCTTATGGAAAGTCTTGTCTGCAAAGTTTGGTTCAGTGACGTTCGCTCTTTTTAGATAGTGATATGATGCTTTTATTCAGTTAGGGGCAGCTTATGAAACTAATGGCATTTATATATTGACTCAATATTGCGACGAACCTCGAAAATCTGTGTGTTGTTGGGTGTTTACTCGTGTTTCAAAAAGAGAATGATCATAGTTAATTAAGATATTTCCGGATTACTCATGAATATAGACATGAATCGAATCAGCAAAACAGCACCTCATACACCGCACCTGATTGATTTGCAGGCAGAGGTTGCTGATGCTATGCGTTGCAGAAATACTGTACGTTGCATTAAGTGAGCTGATCAAAATGCTTGTTAAAGAACGTTTTGATGTCATAGACGTGAAATGAAATGACTCGGGTGTAATACGATACCAATTACTGTCACATAGTTGGCTCACGAATACATACATTACCCTTATAATAAAGAGGTATGGAATAAACTCTGCCGCCCATTGAGTACATTGATGATCATCCGGTTCCATCTTAATTAGCAACTAATTTTATTAGTAAAACAAAGTGGTTGACACACAGAGATGGCAGAGGTGATTTAGTGCATAGCGTTTTGACTTCTCATTTAGGTTACACCAGACAGTTTCTCGAGGCTGGCACAATAATGTTACATTGAAATTCATTGCAGCATCACAAACAGTCTTTATCTAAATGAGAGTTTTACTTTATATTCATGGTGTAGCACTAACTAATGTATCTTCCAAGAGGGAACGATTTTGTAAAGTTGCATGGTGTAGTGCAGAATTTGCAATTGCATTGAAGTGAATGAAACACAAAACAACGGCATTGTTCTTAAGTAAGGCTGAATGTACTTTAAGTATACATTGATTACTCTACAAGATGTTATTAGGTCCTTGTATACATTGATTTAGTCATGTTACAACCTTTGGTTTAATTTGACCTCTAAACCTAGTCTGCATCAGAATATTTATTGCTGAAGGATACAAATATAGAAACCCGATTACTTAGCATCTGATATGCAACATCCAACCCAAGACGAGTGTACGACTAACAGTTGCTCAACACGCAGGGACCCGGATCAATGACAATATATCAGTACAGAACAAAGAACTGCACTGGATCAGTGTGTGTGGCTGATCGTGCTCAGAACGATTTCAGTTTCAAAAAAGGGTGTACTAAAAAGAGTATTTTCTCTTTTAATGCCCATTCAATTCTTACTTTAAGGACAATACTGATGTTGTGTGTGACCATCTTATTTATGCAAACTAAAAACCCTTCAAAGATGCTTTATCGATATGACAATCAACGAAAAGCAAAATATTCCAATGTTTTATTGTCATATTGTCAATTTTATTTAAGAATTAAAAGCAAAATTTGTTCAAATAATTCGATTGTCAATGGGATAATGAAATGGAACGTTGTTTGTGCAGCCCTTCCATACATAAACGACAAGGTAGAAAGAAGATAAAAATATTAAAGTTCATCTCATATCCAAGATCAATAGCTTCATTACAGAAACGCTGTGCTCTGTAAACATATTCCTTACAGTTTACCATAACAAACAACTAAATCAATAAAGCCAGGAAGAAATTAGTCATACCAAACTAAGCCTCTTAGAAACAGAAATAAAATATGATAAGTACGGGCAGTATTACAATTCAATTTCCGCTATGCAGAGAGTCTGCGAGTGGCATGAAGAAAGTGTCGGATTACTGCTGGGTTGAGGAAATCTGTCTTGCTGGTCGATACGCAGGCGTCTTGGGTCGGGTCTGAGTGAAGTGGGGGTATGGGAAGGTCCTGTAGCCCGCATCTATCACAGCCACACATCAGAGAACACAGACCCACCGACTTGTGTGCTATTTGTGTTTCACCCAAGCAGGGCTGGTATTGATGTATGAGATGTAGACACGAGTGATGGAGTAGATAAGAATGCTGCGCTGTCCGCTTCACGTTAGCGCCGTGGAGATGACGGCAGATTGAGTTACACCTTGGTAGTTATAGCCTTTGTCTACGACAGTTTGCGGCCTTTTCAGGCGCTTTGTTTGTGAAAATGAGTCTTGTCAAACCTTCACGCGTGATTGAGTGCGAGACAGAATTGAACGATACGACAGAACTAAGCTCCGGTGATCGAATGGCAAGCTTTACAAGAGATTTTGATAGTCATTGTTCTATTTCCAATTGAAATCACTTACGCCAAGTGCTGATATTTGTTGATTGAATCTGACAAAGACATAATCATTAAATCTGTTTTGAGGATTGTACAAAGGCGTTTTGAGAATTGACAGAGTGTGAGAGCCGATCTTTAAAGACATTTCCGTCTCTGGCAGCGCTCTTGCAAGTGCGTCATAGTTATTAGCAGGCGGTTCACTTGGAGTGCCCATTGATAGCTGATGTACAACACTATCGACATGTTTGTTAGTGGAAGAGGGATGGTCTTGTAAACGAATTGAGATGGATGTGTCGACAATAAATATCATGATTGATAATCGTTTAATCCTTTCCTAAGAAATAATAATATTGATTTCGTTATGCGAACAGTGAATATGACATCAAATGCTACTGTAGTTAGAAGACATAGTTGTGCCATGTGCATCTAAATACTTGTCCTTTTATTATCACATTCTGTAAAATAATGTTATGAGGAAAAGTTAGAAGTGGTATCATAAGAAATACCTTTGTCACGCCGTTATTGGCGTATATATATCTCACTGACATGCGTCCTTGAGTTTGCTTTTAAACACCCTGAATGAGCTTTCAAAATTTGAAAGGGATTATTTATTGAACATGTGCAGTTTTCTAATTTGTTAATGTTATCATTATTTGGACTCTGTTACGTATTTAATAAAAAGTTTAAAGAATATTGACATAAAATATTACCCATTATGTCCATTTTTGCACGATTGCATGATACGAGATTGCATTATGCAAAATCGCTAAAATATGGTTACAAAATCAAAGCCATTGAAAGTGTCAAATTATATCATTACCACAAAGTACAAATCCATCAACGGTCTTCTGCCTGTTGAGGTTAAAGAAGCTTGGAACTAAGCTCGATACACGAGCCGTTCATAAAATACGTCTTGAAGACTGCACACTTCAACAAGAGCACTCTATAACAAACTCCATCAGGAACCGCATTACCTGAAGAATCGAATTACTTACTCGACAAGTAAATCCCCATTGGCCGGAGTTGAATGCATCATTACTTCGAATGATTACATGGACGTGAATTGGTCTATTTCATCAGCTTTAGATCACAGAGATCAACAGTTTTGATTTAAGCCATTTGATTTCTCTTACACACTGAAGATAACGAAATGACGGAGACATTGAAGCACGAATTATTTAACATAAGTTCAGCAAATTTTGTTCAGGTTTAGGGACGATATCATTTACCGGTTGCAGTTTGTAGTTTAATGTGTAATGTTTTAGAACATTCGATATCCAGATATTATGAAGAAGTTATTAAGAGATTGCATTTCTGACACCGTTTCATTCTATTCTTGCATTGTAGGTCATAAATTGGCATTGAAATAAAGGTTAAACTGATTTAATCCATGTTTAATAATCATTTTTAATCAAATCATTAAAATCAAATCACACAATATTATAAGGGCATGAGGAGAGGCAATCGTTCCTAAAAGTTGTCGCTGCTTGTGACAAAATGTGTATCTCCAACGAGGAATATCAACAAATGAAATTATTCGTCATTCGATGCACATGCTGATAACATTTGGGTCTTTAATGGATGAATCAATTTGTTACTATGGTAACATGTGATATCCATAACACAACAGGCGACGTAATATACTGCAACCTACTGGCTATGCAGACATATCGTGGTAAAACTGTCCAAAATTAACCCTACACTTTAAAAACTATTGAGTAAGTATTACCTACATTGATACTATTTTAAGTCCTTCGACAGAGCATTACATTAACACTGACATGTAGGAAATGTACATAAATGAAGAGGGGTATCTTAGAAAGAGTATAATGTATCGTTATCAAAAATACTGTCAATGAGGCTTGTTTCGAGTTTGTTGTTTGTTGAACATGTAGCCAGAAATTATGGTCTAATCGACCATGGCTATTTCGAAAAGCACTTAACATCTGGAACGATTGAACGTTTCATTTGCCGTTGAGAATACATGTAATGTATTTATATATTGTGAGACTAAAACATACATGTATGATTTCCAAGTTGTCGTTTTATAACCGTTCCAAATGGTGTATCTTTTGTATACTCAACTCCGTTTACAGTTTGCAGACAGATGTATTACACTGATCTAAGGTAACGTAAAAACAAAACGAGGATCCCTTCCTTCAATTAAGGTCTCTGTAAGACAAACAGATACTTTAATAATAGCAATAATACCTCACGATACGTCGAGTTGCTTCATGGAAGGAAGGGATCCTCGTTACCTTACCTTAGATCAGTGTAGTACATCTGTCTGCAGTCTGTCATGGTCTCAGAGGTAAGGTGATGTTGGTTTTAACGTCGCTTTAGAGGGCATTTAACTTAAATTACGACCGCTGGTATAACTGCAGGGAGAAAACTCGCAACAGAAGTGTGGCTATGTATAGCGGTGAAACCTTCGATCATAGGCTGGAACTAAAAAAAATGGTGGCACTGCACTGAAATTCGTGTAGCATTGAACCCAAATCTTACTGCGTGGTCAGCAGAATAAAAAGAAGTAGGTTTGACTTGTGTGAAATGAATCCAGTGGTCATTGTATATAATTTTTCATATAGATGCTGCTTATCAGTATATGAGCCATGAGCTGTTTAATATAAGTTTCGAAATAATTGTGACATTTTTAGAATTAATTTTTCATAAATCGTACCAAATGACCCTGGTGAAATAAGTATCAATGGAGGTCATAAAAAAACAATCAATTGTCGGACAGGCTTTTTGCAATACAAGATTTAATCAGGAGACCGATAATAATGATGCAAATAATATGATGGCATTTCACTATTGCCTTGAAGGGCTTAGACTGATATTTACAATCTATCTGATGTAGTTTCGCCACAAAGTTTATAGTTATGTTGATCTGTTGAGAGGCTTTCGGTACCTTCTTCGCGCCAAAAGATATATCATTGGAATAAGTATTGCTTTATCATAAATACAACATTGTTTTGAAGGTAGGCAATACTTAAATATAAAATAACATTCAAAGTTTATAGTTATGTTGATCTGTTTAGAGACTTTTGTTGTTTTCTTCGCGCCAAAAGATATATTATTGGAATATATATTGCTTCATCATAAATACAACATTGTTGTGAAGGTAGGTGATACTTAAATATAAAATAACATTCAAATAGTATTTAAAAAAATTCTGATGTTTTTTATAACAATTATACGGATTATTCTATTTCGAATCAGTCTCGCCGATTACTTAGCCTAAGTCTAGTAGATACCTATCTTAAAGGTTATCACATACAATATGGAAATGAGGTATTGTTGATTAATCACTTGTTCCAAACTTTTAACTTGTCGGATAATGAAAAGAACTTCGCCTTTTTCGGTTTGACAGCTAAATTCATTGCAAGTACTTTCAGCAAACTGGTAGTTAGTTAATCATACCCCAACTATATATAGGGTATATAGTAATACAAACTATTTCGTCCGTCCGTCCCTCTGTACGTCCGAGGACATTCTTTGTCCAACCTTTTACGGAAAAACTCTTCAAACGCTAGTCTTCAAATTATGCCTGTCTATTACTCTAAGACGGATGTACCACAATATAACAGCCCATGTCGTGAATCTTCTAATTTTCTTACGGATTTCCATGTTTTAAACTTAGTCATTTGTCATCATGAGATTTGTCCGACCGATTGCAGAAAACTATCGATCTGGTTCGTTTCAAATTTTGCACATGTCTTCTAACATACTAGGAGGTAGCAGCGAGCGATTTGGTGTAATTTTGATATTTTTTTTGTCCGACGGAATGCAGATAAAACATTCATCAAGATCTTTTCAAATTATTCACGTCTATTACCCTATTTGTTGAGATGAAGTGCTTAACTACAAGAAGTAATCATTTTAATGGATACAATTTCTGGAACCAATTGAGGAAAATTAATTGAAATACATACATTGAGACACATTTACATAACCTCATACAATATCCGAATACTGACATTGTAAACAAACATCGTGATTATTAACAGCTGTTTCTATTGTCTATGTATGAAGTTTTGATATCAATAATCCTATACGTGTATTCAAATTTCACCAATGAATATTTTATAGAGTAAAGACAACAAGCTTTCCAATGGTTAATCTTAGAGGGGCAGTAGCACGTTTTTAGGAGAAATATAAGGTGATGTCATGAAAAGGAAAATTTATGGTTCCAATTAACCTAAATGGAGCAGTAATAATTCAAATATATTATGTAAAATTTAGCCATGCTATTTCTTTTTCTTACACAAAATGAATTAAAGGTGTTAACGTGCTACTGGCCCTTTGAATGTAGACTACAAGATTCCATTGCAGGAAATGTACCAGCCAAATCATACCAAATCATTTGTTAATTCAGTAAAGTCTTAGTCTAGGTCAATATCGTTACAATGACGTATGTTATTTATCAGTACCGGACACGGGCAGATTCTATATATATAAATATAAATATATATAAATATAATAAATATCAGTGTCACATTGATTACAAATGACTTGCTAATGGTATGCTAAAAAAATGGTTTGCTTAATTATACTGATAATTACTGCAAACACAAATTTCACATTGAAAATATTGAATCACCGATATTATTGCAATATCATAGCGATATCATATCCATACCAAATGAATGAAACTGATAACAAAATACACACATTCAACGTTAACGAATGAGTATTCATATGAAAATGAATATTTTAGGTAAAATGATTGCTGTTAGAATGTGACAGAAACATTTAATGCATATATGATACAACAGTCAAATGAGTTCCTTAATTCAATTACTATTGTCGTGTTTTTATCTCAATCAACTCATTTACATTTTACTGGCAAAATATTAGTTAGTTTTAACTAATTTCACACATACTGTTGATAAGACTTTTAACAGTTTCTACATCAATCAGACATAGTCGAGTTAAAAAAAAATCTAAATTATTATATCCATAATTTCTAAGCAGGTCATCATTTTGGAAAATTATGATTTTTTTTAAAAAGGAATCCCGAAGCACTCACCTAAATGTTATTAACTAAGTGCATATGTTTGCTATAAAAGTATTAAAAAGAACTTATATGGAAAATGTTTGGACATTTTGTTCATTCTGATTTTGTATTGTTTCTGTTAAAATAGTAATATTAAAGGTTGTTCATATTCATATTATTTCATTGAATCTTCAAATGTTTGGTGAAATATTTACGTTTAAGTATTGTGCATTCATTGAACAAATTACTGGAAGAAAGTAATTAATTCGGCCACGCTGTAATTGAATTAATCTCTCTAGTATCCTGCCAAATGAATCATGAAAAGAATAATTACTGACAAACAAAAGACATTTATTATTTGAGAGTTGTCAGCTTAGCAGTGGAATTAACTACAATCCTATGATACATTTCATCAGTTCAGGGACATCCATAAAACGGTAAAGTTTGTTTTTACGTCTTTCATATTAATGTTTATTTCTATTCATATTTTAAGAGCACGTGTTTTGATTTCCCCAGTAAACCTTTTTCGGGACGTTTTGGAAACATAAAATGATTCAATTAAGACTTGTACTCATATATGGTATATGATCTCATGTGAATAATATGTTCTTTTAGAACGTAGGTTGAGGTTCCGAGGATCCGAGACTCAATATGAAATTCTACAAGAGAGGAAACCTGTCACTGCTGTCACTGTCGGCGTTATATAAAGAACCTTAGCTACAACGACAAATGTCAGCGTTGTTATTGTATCACATCAGTCTCATTTGATATGTTTGACCAGGCTTTCAAAAACTATCAAAATAGTTATTGAAATAATAGGCATAAATGTTTTATGGATGGTTCCATTTTCTTGTTAATCTTTTATTAAATATGAGACGTAAATATACATCAGTTGATAATGTATTGTTTCAGCACACTGTCTATATTGATTGGATTCCAATATTGTCTATGTATATTGCTTTGAATATCGGATTGATGTATAGCCTAACGCCAAGGGAATCAACCAAAATAAAGGAATGATATGAACAATGATTATAACCTGGCATATGATCCCATCATTTGTCTCCATATTTGTCTGTGAAATAAATTGTAGCCAGAGGAATGAAAATAATGATGCCAATATACTTAGATCAATTAAATCATGCCTTCAGGCTTCTTAACTAAATTTTCTAAAAGCGTGTTTCTTTAATAGGTTCAGAATAACGACACGATGTGTTAACACCGATCCTGAGTGACTGTTTCACAAATTGAGTTAAAACGGACATGGCTCCCCAAATAATTTTTGGTCCGTCCCAAATAGTTATTTATAATACCCTTCTTTAAAACAATATCATGTATTAAAACAATGAGCATGGTTATAATCGAAAAATAATAGAATCCTTATTCTTTCACGTATGTAGTTGACTTTTAAAGACTCAACATCCAATACAATATCTTACAGCTAACTATTTCCAGTTTTAATCAAGATCAGAACGATTAACGATTATTCGGACAGAGACAATTGCTTTATTTGATAAAGAAGACACAAATGATATGTCATTGAAATGTGTTGCTATGTATAGAAATAATTGTTCATCGTTAGTCTGTCTAGACGGAAATCATAGATCAGATTTAATCAAGAAGTAGTCACAGGAAAGTTTTAATCTTCTTCGATATGTAAATCATAAACTTTTTTTTATTTCTGTTTAACTAGTTTTGTATGTGAAAATATTTGTCAGATATGTGAAGTATTTTGTTATATGTCTATCAAACAATAGACACGATAGGGAAACTAAATAAGGCAATAAAAAGAACATTTCTCTTCTATCAAATTACTATTTATCGATTTTTAGTGAAACTCATATTATGATATAATCAAATAGTGTGCCAAAAGTAATTTTTTCAACAGAAGTTACGATAGATAATTAAATAAATGTCAAACAACAACCTCAATAAGCTGTCATTTATTAGTACATTAATATTGTTATGACATATATATAAAAGGACACCAATATATTCTCAATATGTGTTGTGCATAGATTATAAAAAATATCGATTCTTATAAAAAGAAGAAAAGAGCTAGAAACTCGAATGAGTTCATGTTTCCTAGCAACAAATATTACGTTTAAACGGTAATCACATGTAATCAAATGTTTGTAATTAAAATTATTATCTCCTTAGAATAAATATGTTATCTATACAATAATATATTTCACTGTTGCTCTGACAATTCATTCAATCCAGAAAAAGGCTAACATGTATTTCTTTCTGGTTTCAGAAGAGTAAAAAAGGCTAATTCAACACTCTGCAAATTTTACAGAACCCCTCACTTTTATTACAATTATCTGTATTACTTTTTTGTAAATAAAACCGACGACTAAACGCAGACTAGCAGACCAAAACAAAGGGATAATTATACCAATTGATCTCTGAAGCGAGAAAAGATATTCTACAGTAACATCAGACTGTATAATTCGTCAGGGAATGCGGTCTACATATCGATTGAAATAAGAAAACAGTTATCAATGAAATTATAGACAGATGTAAGGCAACCTGTTTGTCTGTTTAACTGATTATCCAATATATAATAGACAATTATCTTTATTCCATTATAGAATAAAGGCAAATGTTTTAAATGGTCAATTACAGTGAATCGAAATGCACGCAATATCTAGTTACTAACTGATATCGTTTTCATATAATTAATAATGTCCAGTTTTTTTAAATACATAATCATTTTGTTGTTGTGATATTTCAATTCAAACTATGCTTTGGATATTATTGGATTTTTTCATTTAACATAAATTACCACGACTGTTGAATAAATACTACTCGAAGTGACAGGAATTTGAATGACACACAGTACAAATCACAAATAGCACAGCTCAATGTGAAATAGGATCGGATCGGTCATATAGGTACATACTGTTGCATCCCAACTACGGATCTATCCCATCTTAAGATGGGATAGCTCTTGCAGCTGTCCCAACTGTGGATAAAGCGTTATTCTAAGTTGGGATATCCCATCTTAAGATGGGATAGCTGGATGAACTTTTGCTTTTGAAAGTACTTTAAGATATAAAAATTTCAACTTTAATAAATAATTTTGTGTGTGGAATATTTAGTAAAAATAAGAATTTGAAAAAAGTGACTTTGGTTGATATTTGACGAAATATTGACTTTGATGGAATTTGTTAGTGTTTTTTTTTGAGTTTGCAAAAATAGTGTTTTTATAAAGACTTACATGTACTTTGATGACTTTGCACGTTTGAGTAAATATTGAGTTTGATGAATAAAATGTCTTTGCAGAGAAATCACATTATAATGGTAATTTTCCATTAAAAAATTATCTAATGGAAGTTGTTACGGGTAAAATATTAACTTTTATTTGGAATTTTTTTATATTTAAAAAACATTATGTAATACAAAGTGAATTTGGATTTGAAGATTAAACTTGAGGAAATTGTTGTATGTGAATGAACAAATATTGACTTTGTTATAAATTATGGAAGTTACCTTATGAAAAACATTATTGTTGAAAATATGGGCTTATGGACTCATGGGCTTATAAATATTGCCATTGCCTGATTTAAAAAATGAATTTTATAAAAAATAATTTGTGAAATGTGAATCCATTCATGTCTTTTCATGAATAAAATATGTGTAAACCATACGAGTGTTAACCTTTAAAGTTTTATCAAATCGCTTTGAAATTGTAATGACTTTGACGAATTTAAAACTATTTTTTCTTCAAAGGGATATCGGTGATGTATCCATGTTTGTGTTTGCCATTGAGATTCTATTGTGTTTATCTATCTTTACCAGTATAAGTTAAATGTTTAGATGATTATATCAACTTTGAATGTTTGTGCATTTTAGATTCCTGTTTGAATTGAAGTGTTCTTACGGGGAAATTGTTGCAAAAATATGGTTCCCAGATTGTGAGGGGCTTTTAACCCGACTATGAGTCCTACTGGTCGACTATGAGAGACGATTCCCAGATTGTGAAGGGCTTTTAACCCGACTTTGAGTCCTACTAGTCGACTATGAGAGACGATTCTCAGATTGTGAGGGGCTTTTAACCCGACTTTGAGTCCTACTGGTCGACTATGAGAGACGATTCCCAGATTGTGAAGGGCTTTAAACCCGACTTTGAGTCCTACTGGTCGACTATGAGAGACGATTCCCAGATTGTGAAGGGCTTTAAACCCGACTTTGAGTCCTACTGGTTGACTATAAGAGACGATTCCCAGATTGTGAGGGGCTTTTAACCCGACTTTGAGTCCTACTGGTCGACTATGAGAGACGATTCTCAGATTGTTAGGGGCTTTTAACCCGACTATGAGTCCTACTGGTCGACTATGAGAGACGATTCCCAGATTGTGAAGGGCTTTAAACCCGACTTTGAGTCCTACTGGTCCACTATGAGAGACGATTCCCAGATTGTGAAGGGCTTTTAACCCGACTATGAGTCCTACTGGTCGACTATGAGAGACGATTCCCAGATTGTGAAGGGCTTTTAACCCGACTTTGAGTCCTACTGGTTGACTATAAGAGACGATTCCCAGATTGTGAGGGGCTTTTAACCCGACTTTGAGTCCTACTGGTCGACTATGAGAGACGATTCCCAGATTTTGAAGGGCTTTAAACCCGACTTTGAGTCCTACTGGTCCACTATGAGAGACGATTCTCAGATTGTGAGGGGCTTTAAACCCGACTTTGAGTCCTACTGGTCGACTATGAGAGACGATTCCCAGATTGTGAAGGGCTTTAAACCCGACTTTCAGTCCTACTAGTCGCCTATGAGAGACGATTCTCAGATTGTGAGGGGCTTTTAACCCGACTTTGAGTCCTACTGATCGACTGTGAGAGACGATTCTCAGATTGTGAAAAGCTTTGTACACAACTTTGACACTTACTGAATAACTGTAAGGGACGATTCCCAGATTGTGTGGGGCTTTTTATTCCGACTTTGAGTCCTACTGGTCGACTATGAGAGGCGATTCCCAGATTGTGAAAGGCTTTAAACCCGACTTTGAGTCCTACTGGTCGACTTTGAGAGACGATTCTCAGATTGTAAGGGGCTTTTAACCCGACTTTGAGTCCTACTGTTCGACTATGAGAGACGATTCTCAGATTGTGACGGGCTTTTTACGCGACTTTGAATCCCACTTATCGACTTTGAGAGACGATTCTCAGATTGTGAAGGGCTTTGTACGCGACTTTGAGACTTAATGAATAACTGTAAGGGACGTTTCCCAGATTATGAAGGGCTTTTTACGCGACTTTCAGTCCTACTGATCGACTGTGAGAGACGATTCTCAGATTGTGAAAAGCTTTGTACACAACTTTGACACTTACTGAATAACTGTAAGGGACGATTCCCAGATTGTGAGGGGCTTTTATTCCGACTTAGAGTCCTACTGGTCGACTATAAGAGGCGATTCCCAGATTGTGAAAGGCTTTAAACCCGACTCTGAGTCCTACTGGTCGACTTAGAGAGACGATTCTCAGATTGTAAGGGGCTTTTAACCCGACTTTGAGTCCTACTGGTCGACTATGAGAGACGATTCTCAGATTGTGAAGGGCTTTGTACACGACTTTGACACTTACTGAATAACTGTAAGGGACGATTCCAAGATTGTGAAGGGCTTTTTAAGTTACTTTGAGTCCTACTGATCGACTGTGAGAGACGATTCTCAGATTGTGAAGAGCTTTATACGCGACTTTGAGACTTAATGGATAACTGTAAGGGACGATTCCCAGATTGTGAGGGGTTATGTGTGGGTCTTTGAGTCTTTATTTACAATATTCAGAGACGATTCCTAGATTGTGAAGGGCTTTGTACACGACTTTGATTTCTACTGATCGACTCTAAGAGTTTATAAATACATAGGTTATGTATAAAAGTACATATGGATTAAAGTACATGTTCATTATAAACGTGCTAAAATATACATGTCAATAAAAAGAAATATGATACATTGAATTACATTAAAATGGGAAATTACTGGAAAATAAATTATAGAATAACTCACAGCAGAAGGGTCACAGTAAAAAGTCACAAACTATATCATATGCTGAACAAAAGTATTATACAATATCATACAAAATTAGATGTGTTTGCTTTGTGCTGACAAAAACTTAGATGGTGTTAAGTACTGTAGCTTAGTATGACCTTGGCTATGATTGTAAGGTGGTTCTGAAAAATATTAATTCCCACATCAATGCGTTTTTTGTTTAGAAGAGTGAGAAGAATCCTCTCTATTTTCAGGTATTTATTTATTGTTTAATTTTTTGTATAGATTTATCTAAAGTCATGTAGATTAAAGTATCAATGTTTACTTATGTACGTTGCTTTCATTTCCTGAAAATTCTTTTACGTATTTTATTTCATAATTCCATTTAATCATCAAATGCTATCTATATCAATCGACCAGTAAAATGTAGAAACTCTCACCTAGGATCTACACCGTCGCCAAAAATGACCAATTGTAGTGTGTTAATCAGTCCTTTGTGCTATCAACTAGAAGTGTTAAATCAATACAAACCGTGACATATTAAACATGGACAAATATATATGTTTTGGTTTAGATGTGTGATCTAATGAAAAAATATGTTCTTGCTCTTATTGATGAGTTATAAAAATGTTGTGACATTTGATTTAAACAGTATTTTATTTCCATATAACATATACAAAATACGCAACATTCAGAATATATATATAATAGGGAAAAAGGATTAGCAAACAGGCAACAAATGCCTATATAAATGCTTCTCCTGAAAAACATAAAACGATTCAGATATCAAATGCATTGGTGGAAATACAAAATTTGCAATTATTCATAGAAAACTCACATTAATATTCAACTTTGTCTACATTTGCATTTGGTACAGATTTAAGGAGAGAAATTAAAAATCGGTTGGTATCATTTATGAAATGGTATATAGATATTAATAGGGATTCATTCACTCTGTGACAAGGATTTGTCGTCGCTTAGGACAGATTTAATGTTATACCCTTTTTAACAAAGTATTGATTTAATCGGAATCTATCATATAATGGGCATTTAAAAAAACAATGAAAAGGATCCTCCCGAATGTTTCCACAAGAACAGGCACGGCTTTTTGACAACCCTCTATCAGATAAATGTGAATTGAGATTTTTTTGTTTCCATATTTTACTTTACAGGCATACGTCATAGTACAGGAAGTGGCAAATAATTCAGTACAGTTGCATACAAAATATATAAAACATATACAAAATCAAAGGTAAAGTGTAATTTAACTCAACAACAAATGCAAAGTTGACCAAAATCTAACAAAACTTTGCTCAGTGCCATTTAGTAAATGGAGACAGTTTGTGACATAATAGTAACTGTTACTTAACTGTTAACTTACAAAATTGTTATAAAACATGCATGTATATGTGACATATTATTTGATTTGTAATGCAAAAAGGTGATATAAACAAGCAAGAATACATTCATGATAGAAATATCGTATGTGTATAGTTTCCTCCAAAACGTGATATGGTGTTACTGTTAAGATAGCTAAATGTTATTATTATAATGATATTATCGATTGGCTTCGGCGACAATCCATAGAATCGCATTCTTCTATATGCTTAGTTGAAGCTAAACTTAAAGATATCTTTTAAAAATATTTCCACTTTAAACTGATGAAATAGTTTTATCTATCAATAATAATTTATACCGTGTCATGTTATATAATTAGACCAGCCGTCTGACGGTTCTTCAGATGGTTATCACAACAACATGTCACTGTGTCGCGTCAATGTCTGACTTGAGCTGCAATCTCGCACAATAACACCAACTTCCTCCTTCTAATTGAATGTTTATTCATTTCAAGTACTCATAAGGGATTGATTAAACGTTAAGAACGTAACAATGCTATGGGTAAGGATTAATCAAGCATTTGCCACAGAGATCACAAGATTACACATACATGTAGTTGAAAGATTATGACATTTCACATAGAAATGATAAAATTTTTATTCAAAATTTCAAAATAAGTTTTTCTTAAATGATATAGTCAAATGTGAAGTCTTTTATCAAATACATGTATTGTTGGCACATGTCGCTGCTCTATTGAACTGGTCTTTCTTCATTCCGCCAAATCAAGGTTCTTAAATTCAAATTTTAAAAAATATGAATTTGAAGTATATCTATAATGATAACCAGTAAATGTCAAAGACGGTAAACAGAGTACAGTATTCCCAAGAAACTGCATTGAAAATTGTTTAGTACCAACATTTTATTTGTGCCTTAAAAATTGGCTCTTAAAAGGTATTTACTTAGGTAAAAAAAATCTAAACACTGAAAAAGTAATACAGACGGGCGTTGATAATAATAATAATAAGGTTTATTGCTAACTATCCTTTCTATCAGACAATATATTTTCGATCATTGATTTCAATATTCTAAAATCTGTCTTTCAAAAGACACACACATAGCCGTTCACAATCCCAGGATTTTACCGTAATAATTAAATAGTTTTTGTTCTAAAAAATATGCACACATTCCTTCACAACCTGGGAATCACCCAATACACCATTTCGTGAACAAAGAAAATAGCTCACAGTCCTTCACAATATTGAAATGGACAACACCTCTCCGTCAGTTGGACATCATGACAAGCTAAGAGCCCTTCACAATCTAGGAATTTATCCCTATATTGCTTGAAATGAAGACGATTTGGGAATGGACCATGCTAACCCGTCAATTGGACACTAAAACCAGCGATGAGCCCTTCACAATCTAAGAATCGTTCTCTATATTACATAAATTGATGATAGAAAACCGCTCATAGCCCTTCACAATCTGGGAATAGACCACACTGCCCCGCCAGAAGGACCCACAGACCACGTAAGAGCCCCTCACAATCTAGGAATATACCCCCATACTCAATAGATTAAAGATAGAAAGTCACTAAGAGTCCATTACAATCTGGGAATAGACTACACTGGCCCGTCAGAGGGACCCCAAGACCATGAAAGAGCCCCTCACAATCTAGGAATGTACCCCCATACTCAATAGATTAAAGATAGAAAGTCACTAAGAGTCCATCACAATCTGGGAATAGACCACACTGCCCCGCCAGAGGGACCCAAAGACTAGGTAAGAGCCGCTCACAATCTAGGAATGTAACCCTTTACTCCATAGAATGAAGATAGAAAGTCGCTAAGAGCTCTTTACAATCTAGGAATATACCCCTATACACCAAAGACTGAAGATAGAAAGTCGCCAAGAGTCCATCACAATCTTCGAATAGACAACACTGCCCCGTCAGAGGGACCCCAAGACAATGTAAGAGCCCCTCACAATCTAGGAATGTACCCCCATACTCAATAGATTAAAGATAGAAAGTCACTAAGAGTCCATCACAATCTTGGAATAGACAACACTGCCCCGTCAGAGGGACCCCAAGACCACGTAAGAGCCCCTCACAATCTAGGAATGTACCCCCATACTCAATAGATTAAAGATAGAAAGTCACTAAGAGTCCATCACAATCTGGGAATACCTTCTTTGAGTGGCATTTAGAAGTTGGAAGTCAAATAAGGACGAATATTTTATGGATAACAACTTCTTTATTCTGAGTACACGACGTTTCGATACAGCTTCTTGTATCGTTTTCAAGCATAATGACATGGACAGAGAGTGGGATATATATAGGTGAACTAATTAATCAACAAAATAAACAACAACATAATTGAGATAATGGTAACAATAAGATGATAGGGATTACAGTGGAAGCCAGTAGAAGTCAGCAGTACAGAGGATGGACACAATAGGAGTTTATACAAGGCAATAGGGTGGATAGCAAGGGATAATTAACATTGATTGATCAGTTCATCATAGGCACTGGGGATAGGATACCCTTGATCCCTGTTAATCAGAGGTCGGAATCTTTTGATGTTAATTCCTTCAGTTATTTTTCGTTTCGTCCAGTCTGATTGGTTGGTGGCAAGTATCTTAACGTTGGTCCAGTTGACTTGATGGTTAGGATTGGCTTCAATGTGTTCTGCTATGGCTGATTTCCTGTCAAGTTTTGAGGTTGATGATTGATGTTCCTTTATCCTTGTGTTTACTGGCCACAGTTGCAGTCAATTTTATATACCACTCCCTTAGGATTGATACTTTTGTTCTTGGGTTGTTTTCTGCCATTTGCCTGCAGAAGATTGTTGATAGTTGTGGAGGTAGAGAAGGTAGTATCTATTCCTGCTTGTTGTTTTAGCAGCCTGCTGATTTGATGGGATGGTTTACCGATGTATGGTATAGAAATCTTCATGGGGGCGGACTCGGGGCGTGGGGGTTTGGCATTCGAGGGTGACAGGGTGGCTGCGATTTTTCTATTGACTAGCTGGGACGGATAATGGTTCAGCTCAACAAACACTTCTTTCAGGTGGTCTAGTTCGTTTTGGAGATCGGTTGAACAAATGTTCTTGGCTCTTCTAGTCAGTGTAGAGATGATGCCTGATTTCACTCGTGGAGGATGGTTGGATTGGTAGTGGATATACTGGTTGGTGTGAGTGGGTTTACGGTACACTGATGTCTGCAGATGGTTGGATTGGCGTGATATGAGAACGTCCAGGAACGGGATCTGGTCGAACAACCCAAACACAAAGTTGAAAACAACCCAAGAACAAAAGTATCAATCCTAAGGGAGTGGTATATAAAATTGACTGCAACTGTGGCCAGTAAACACAAGGATAAAGGAACATCAATCATCAACCTCAAAACTTGACAGGAAATCAGCCATAGCAGAACACATTGAAGCCAATCCTAACCATCAAGTCAACTGGACCAACGTTAAGATACTTGCCACCAACCAATCAGACTGGACGAAACGAAAAATAACTGAAGGAATTAACATCAAAAGATTCCGACCTCTGATTAACAGGGATCAAGGGTATCCTATCCCCAGTGCCTATGATGAACTGATCAATCAATGTTAATTATCCCTTGCTATCCACCCTATTGCCTTGTATAAACTCCTATTGTGTCCATCCTCTGTACTGCTGACTTCTACTAGCTTCCACTGTAATCCCTATCATCTTATTGTTACCATTATCTCAATTATGTTGTTGTTTATTTTGTTGATTAATTAGTTCACCTATATATATCCCACTCTCTGTCCATGTCATTATGCTTGAAAACGATACAAGAAGCTGTATCGAAACGTCGTGTACTCAGAATAAAGAAGTTGTTATCCATAAAATATTCGTCCTTCCTTAATCTGGGAATAGACTACACTGCCCCGTCAGAGGGACCAAAAGACCACGTAAGAACCCTTCACAATCTAGGAATCGTCTCCTATATTCCATTCCATACACAGTTGCTTATAGCCATTCACAATCTGGGAATTGACAACACCACTCCCTTAGTTGGACCAAAAATGATCATTCCCAGATTGTGCAGGTCTCACAATCTGCAGATTGTTTAAACAATCTAGGAATATGTCACAATCTGCAGATTGTTCGAACAATCTGCAGATTGTGATATACCCCAGATGTAAAAACATTTCATCAAGATCAATCATCGAATCATAAAACACATTGCATAATAGATGTTAATAAATGTATATGTAATATTTCTTTTAAATCATCAAACACAATACAATTCCATTAAAGTCAATATCTCTTCAAACACCATACAATTCGATCAAACTCAATATTTCATCAAATATGTAAATCATTTCATCAAGGTCTATATTCAAATGAAATAATTGCATAACATTTTTTAAATATTGAAATATTTCATCGAAGTCATATTTCGAATCAAAGTTCACGTTGCATAACAAACTTATTTTTCTGAAATCTTTTTTTATTATCAATGTATCTTTTTTATCAAACACGTAACAAAATCTAATCTTTTCATAAAAGTCTTTTTTTTTCAAAAGGTAACTTCTCTTTAAAAGCACTTTTTCATCAAAATCACTTTTTCAAGGTCAATATTTTATCAAACACCTTACAATTCCATTAAAGTCAATATTTCGTCAAACCCCATACCATTCTATCAAAGTCAATATTTCATGTAAAAATATTTCATAAAAGTCATTTTTCGAATCAAAGTTCCCGTTGCATGAGACACTTATTTGAAAAAAAAATAATATCAAAGTCACTATTTTATCAAACATGTAACAAAGAATTCCAATTTTTTAATCAAAGATAGTTTTCATAAGGAATTTCTCTTCAAAGTCACTTTTTCATCAAAGTCAATATTATCAAACACATACAATTCCACCGAAGTCAGTATTTCATCAAATATGTAAATCATTTCGTCAAGGTCTATATTCAAATAAAAAACTTCATAAATTTTTTTGAAAGACTTTTTTTTATATTAAAGACAATATTAAAGAAACAAAAATATGTAAAAGTACTTTTAAAATCAAAAGTTGATCAAGCTATCCCATCTTAAGATGGGATATCCCAACTTAGAATAGCGTTTTATCCACAGTTGGGATAGCCCGAGAGCTATCCCATCTTAAGATGGGATAGCATCCACAGTCGGGATGAAACACATACCACTTTACGAAGAACGAATTTTAGACCTGACTCTTAACTGTGATTTCGTTTCAGTATAAGTTTAGACTATTAATATGTGTAAGGCATTTGTGTACGTGAGATTTTAACTAAATATTGCTTACAATGTATTTTTATCTATGTATCGAGTGTTTTCCTACTATGTTTAGAATGTTTTGACTCATGCTGTATTTATCATGAAACATGGGCTGGAAGGCTTGCACTTACAAAACATACACAGAATTATTACCTCTTTTAACCCTTTCAATTCTGGGATTTTTTGGAGGTCAAATATTTTTTCATAAAGTTTAAGTACAATTACATTTATGTCTAACTTTATGTCTTGTTTTCTTATTTAACCAAAATGAGTTGGTACCTAGTCACATCAGAACAAAAAAGATATTGAAGAACAGTTAACTACTTCATATTGCTCAAATTGGTTTGTACTCTTTCTGCTGCTTTTGACTATCATGAAATGTTCAGAGACTAAGATAATCAGTGTATATGAACAGAAAGACCTCAGTAACTCGATCAGGAGACAGTTAAATATTGCCCTTAACAATAAACCAAGAACTATGGAACACTAACCATGATGGACAAGTCCAAGTTCAAGTGGACAAATTGGAATGAGGGATACAATTGGTCTTGGTGGTCCATCAAACACATATTTAGCGCAGTCAATAAACGGTCCCTGGTAATCTGATTACATTGTTGTAAACTGTCTTGAGGGTCTTACAACTATTCCAGATTCCTTCAAAAGAAATTGCTTTGAACTTCTTGACCGTAAGACGAGTAAGAAATTATCTAATCTTTTCCTTTAGTATGTTTTGATGGAATTTGTTCATGGTAGCAAAAAGTGAGAGAGAAAATTATATCGTGTCATAGAAAAACGTAAGATATCATAACCCTGTAATGATTCCAAATAACACATTGAACTTTAAAGGGGCAGTAGCACGTTTTTTTGATAATTTCATATTTTATTTTTTTCACTGACAATTGTACATTAACCTTAAATGTATTATTTTGATAGTGTCAAAAATCTCATTACACAATCTTCCATAGTCATAGAACAAAGTATAAAGATTCACCTAAAATCCATTGGCGGCCATTTTTTTTGAACACCTTTATTTCATTTTGTGTAAGAAAAAGGAATCGCATGGCTAAAGTTTACATTATATATTTGAATAATTATTGCTTCATTTAGTTTAAATGCAATATCTTTCAATTGGAACCGTTCATTTTCATTTTCCCGACAACACATTTTATTCCCCCTAAAAACGTGCTACTGCCACTTTAAGTTTGAAAATGAAATATATCAAATTGCAAATTTTGATAAAGTAAAAACAACTCGCAATTATAAGTATCAACTTGATTGTCAGTTGTTTTTTGATAAATTTCTTTTAAAACACACATCAATAACTGCAAAATGTAAATGTAAATGGCAGCTTTTGAAGTTTGAGTATTTGTATCCTTACTCAATTGGTGGAAATGGTGAAAATACGTAAGTTTATCCTGCGTTGAAGATGATTGGTAATAACGTCATTGCAACTTAGTTTTAAAAACATACATTTTGTTTCATTAATGATCTAAGTCTCTGTATCAAGGTGTTATTTCTTATTTAATTAAAGGTAACATCAAAAGGTATGTGAACTGTTTTTCTGCAACAACTTTTACATGGTTTCTATTTGGATTATTTGGATTCTCCATCACTCTTGTATTAAACAGATTACAAACAGAATTGTTCTTATAACAAAATAACAGTCTCCTATTCGTGATAATCTATATGATAACAGTTTGATGATAAAATAATAATCAATGGGGCAACCTTAAACATTATATATACACTTAACACCATATCTTAATTTGTATTAAATCATTTTGATCCCTTCAAATTTGATATTCGTGCCACCATTAGCTGAAAGACTGTCCACGCGGAGAAAAGCTCGAACTAACACCCAAATATCGCTCAAAAGGAATTGCAAAGAATCGTGCAGAAGTCACATTAGTTAAACATCTTGTATGTTAAACATGCAGTTTGAATTCTACCAATGATTTATTGCTATATTGGGTTAATCAAATATTGAGAAAACTCAATTGAAAACAATAATTTTGACCAATAATATTCTTAAATCTTAACATTGATCAAACATTGTGAACATTTATTCATTAGGGTTCATTTTTGTAAGTCGAAATGTAAACAAAATCATTATTTCAAACTTTGATTGGAAACCCTATTTACTGTGACATTTCATATCCCAACACCCCCAGATATTGTATGGGATACCTGAAAACCAAAGAACTAGAGATATACAATTTATTTCGACTTAACAAACTTTTAATTTTAAATTAATCTCAAAGTTTTAATTGTCATGTGAATCATAACAAAAATCCCGATATTCAAAAATGACGAATGACATAAATGCAAACTAATAGTCTGATTTTTTTTTTTTTTTGGCAATACAAGCTTAAGTCTCGAGACAAATAATAACGATGCAAATAGATTGATGGATGACATTTCACTTTTGCCTGGAAGACTGATATTTCCACACACAAAAAAACAGTTTGGTTAGTTCCGCCACAGAAGTTATAACTATATTGATCTTTTTCAGAAAAAAAATGTTTACCATAGATTTGATAAAATTCGTACCACAACATCTTAATTAAGGTATTCCTTTTATAAATGTATGCAAACGGAGAGTGACATAACAGCTGAATTTAACATTAACTGTGCAGCTGTGTTATGTGTTCAAGGCTATTGAATATCTATCTTAAAGGGATTTATTAGTTTTGTTTGAAATATTAGAGTAAAAGGCTTGAATTTATGTCAATCACATTGAAGGGAATGTTTACGATGATCCTAAGATTCTAGATGAAATTAGAATGTAAGACTCATGAATGAATAAACAAAATCAATATATCTCAATTTCTCTTTTAAAGTTGCAAATGTATTTTACACACCACGTGCCTTAAACGAGTTTGCTACATGGGTTTGTTATCAAATATTATTTTCCTGTACACCAATCCTGATTTTTTTATTTGCTTATTTCCTCTTCGACTGGAAGTTGATAAAGATGCATGCAAGTACAAACGACTAAATTAACTGTATTCGGTAAATTGCAAATTAGCGATTAACTGGGTTAAACATTTCAGAGATACTTCAGCAATTCAAAAAGAAGTTGTTGCCATTCAAAAACGAGGTAGATCAGGGAGAAAAGGGATCACATGTATGAGGGAAGTTATAGTGATGGAAATAGAGCATGGTTTAGATTCTTCTTCAAATTTGGTTTGACTTATACTCTTGGATCTGTCAAGATTCGGAGACCCTATCCAGAGCATGTCGCTCCAGCGTCAATTTGTAGACATTTGAATGACCACATAGAGAGTATTATACGAACATGTAATGTAGGGATGACTATAGATGTATGAAAGATAAATTCCCAGATTGTACGTAATTTATCAATGGGATACACATATTTGCAATTCTATATCCCCTTACTCACTTATACAGAGGATCTCATAAGAGGAACTGTGTCAAATCCCATTGCAACTAATGCGAAGTCAAGCATGGTTTATAACTTTATACCAAGACGTTTTGGGACATGTTACACTGACAGAAATATTGGACCATATCTTTAAAAAATTCAGTTTGTGAATGTTGGTAATTATTGTTTGTGAACTTCAAGAATCCTTATATGTTTATGTGTTGTTTCATTATGGCTAGCTTTCAGAGATATCCTTCATATACAAGATGAAATAATATCTTTCATTTCAACGGGGTTTTTTCACAGACAGGAAGACCAGAAGCAAAGGGACAATTACAGATAACGATCACATGCATGAAATCGAATGCATTTATTAGACTGTATAATTCGTCAGTAAATGCAGTTTTTCAAATCGATTTAAATGAAGTAACATTGCTTGATGAAATTATAAGACAGATGTTAGGCCATCTGCTTGTCTGTTGAACTCATTATCCACAATTAAATATGCAATTATCTTTTTCTGTTACAGAAGGAAGGCAAAGCTTTGTAGTTGCGCAATATAGGGTATGTAATGTTTTATTCTCAAATCCTTGTCATTGCGAACATTACAATTTTCGTTTTTAGCAGGTACACTTCATTATATTCACCAGAGAATTTCCTATCCTTTTTTATCCAACATGTTTATCCCCCGCAACTTCCCAAATTCATATTGGAAATGCAGAAACATGATATAATATGTTATGAGAAACAAGTTTTAGAATATTATCATTGAATTTGGCTCCTTTGGGGAATAAGTGGTTAATTGGTAAGAAAACTGTTTTAAGTCATTTCCAGATCGCTACTTCTTAACTAATCATTGAATTATGGTAAAATGGGATAATACATAATAAGATCAGGTTAGTCAAGATTAACTATTTCAATTTTTTTTGGGTCAAATTCTGCTTTCTTGGTAGAAAAAAATGGGAATATGTCAGAAACTTGTTACAAATCCTGTCCAGCGCAACACTTCTAAACTAATCATCATATTTTGATCAAATTTAATATTGAGGAACATAATCATATGGAGTTGTGTCATGATTAACAACTTCGTTTTGCATTTTTCTCTGGACGTAAATGAGGACTTGTGTTAGAAACTGATATAAGGTCTTGTCCCAATGACTTTCAGAACTTCTAAGTATTGTGCCATAGATTCAACAAACATGGTCTTAGAATACATTATAACATGAAGGTGTGTTGTTGTTTTAATTTTGATTTGCAGTTTCCTTCAATAATAATAATAATAATGATAATAATAATAATTGATTTACATAGCGCCTGGTTTCCATATTATTGTGTTTTTGTTTTTTTCTGAAATATGACGAGTGCTATAATATATATCTCAAGGCAAGCATATATTATTAATTATTCATAGGATATAATTGTCAATCTGTTTCTTTTTTTCTCTCCATAAGCTTAAGGCCAAAAAAGCTGTGCACCTACAATGGGGTGAACCACAATTAAACACCATAAAGCAAAATTGAATATGAAAGCCAATGGCTGTCTGTTAAACTACTCATCAAAAATACTCAGCGAAGAGAGTTCATGTTGAATACACATCCTTTGAAAATATATGGACAAGAAGTATTTCAAGAATTGGGTTATATCTACTTGTCATAGTATTCTTCGGTTACGGGCCAGCCAAGTTATCTTAATCATGGCAATGGTTGCTAAAAATACTTACAACACATGAAAGACTTTCTGTAATTGAACGTCGCCGTATTTGAGACCAAACAACCTAGTCGGCCAGGTGAAACAAAGATGAAAGATATTTTGTGATGTAAAACAGATAATTTATTCATGTATCTAAAATTGTACTCCTCTTGTTTCGGTCTTTCAAAGAAACTTCCAAAGACCGTGGTAATCAGATTATGAGAACAGAAGGAGCTCAGTAAGTAGATTAGGAGACATATCAATATTGTCTTTAACAATTAACCCAGAACTAGGGAACACTAGCCATGTTAAAAGTGAACAGACAGGGAAGAAGTATACAATTGGAAGTTGGTGGTCAATCAAACCCTTATTTGATTGGTTTAATAAACTGTCACTGATAATCTGATTTTCTGCATTACAAACTATCTAGGATTCCCTTGAGGTCATGTCTTCCTTTAGGACTTTCTTTTAATAACATTACGTTTTAGTAACATATTACCATATAAAATGAATATTAATATCGCCCATGCATACATTAGGAGTAAAACATCATTAGACAGAGTGGTTCATTGACATAAATGTACCTAAAGTACAAAATCCGTCATGCAGCATCTATATTAAATATTTTAAATGGGAGGTATGTAAAATAATATATTTTTCATATGAACTTAAATTGTTTGGAATATTTATCTATGAATTGTAGAGTAGCATATCTTTATAAGAGTTGGTAACGAGGGTAATATATCTTACCTTTAGAATGTGCTATATACATGTATGGCAAACGCTGCTTGAGTTTATGTCAATCGAAAGTTATTGCTAGATTGAGGCGATATGAGATATGAATGCAGTCCCCAGATATAAGATCTATTGAGATACTGTTTCCTGTCTGCAAACGAAATAAAATGTCCGTGGCTCTGCCGCAATAATGATGGAATATATAGCATCGATTCCATGAGTTTCAGTTAAGTAGGTCAAACAAATTCTAGCCAGGAGACTGGAATTAATGATGCCAATACACGAGTGTCAATGTAAGTACATGTAAAAACGTGACTGAAATATTGTCGTCATGATACTTATCATTTTATTAAAGCCAAAAAAAAAGCCTAATGAGCTACAGAACCCATGGCTCTATTTCTATAAATTTAAATTGAAGCATAACACGTTTGATATTTGTACATAATTACATGATACATTTACTTGGAAGATTGTTTGATCGGTTTTTGTATGATATATACATCAATTTCCTTGGGTTAATAACTCTGTATGTATTAAAAATATTTGTTTCATATTTCTTTCATTTGTCTCTGAACATTTTAGAAACATTAAAGAAAATGAAACAAACATATAATGAAGGTATACTAAAATGTATTAAGCCCACTTCAATTTATTTGCTTTGCTTCTGATCTTAAGAATTAATTACACCAGTGTATTTCAATTCTTGATAAGATCTGAAGCTAGAAGACCGTCAGTAGACTTCATATTTGAAACCAATTATTTGATTGGCAAGTTGACACCATCTTAAAGCAAATGCAAATTCTGACAAATCTATCTCTGTGCTATAACATGCATTTCGAATTTCAGTGATTATTCTATTAGTCTGATATTTTCCTGCTTACAAGTTTCTCTGTGCTAGAAACTATTTCAATATTCAAAACAATGGTGTGTCTACTTTGATTGGATTCGTTTGACATAAAAATATGTTTCATCTTTCAATATTTTATTTTCATGTTATCAAAATGTCAGTATTTAGATGTTAGAAGTAATCTTCATGATATTCGATGATATTTGTTTTATTCACATATTCAGGATTTTGAATTATGCCATTTAGTCTCTAAATCAATCATTTTAGGAAGACAGTTTAATGGTATTTCTTTAAATTTGCAAGTATTTGAAATACAAATAAACTCCTATCGCATATGTGAAACTTTTGAACATTTCTTTTGTGCCCGTTTAATTGGTCATTTACTGTAATACATAAAGAAGAAAAAACCTCTCTGAGTACTGTTTATTGAGTCGAGTCAACCTTGTAATCACAACTTGAAATTAAATGAAAACATGAGCAGGAAACTTTTTTAGAAAAAAAAGATTTGCACACTTCAATCAATTTACCAGAGTGTTAAATGAATAGAACCAATTCCTTCAATCTCATTTAATGGTGTTTTTTGAGCGACGTGCACAAATATGCCATTGTCTAGTGTTTGCTTTCGATTACAGATTAGATCTTAGTCGAAAGCAGTTTGCTATTTTTAAAATGAAAATCAAAGCAAATTCACATAACAGAACAGAATCTGTATTTTCCAAAGGGGCGATGCCCAAATTTCTTGAACTTCTTTTGAACACACATTAAAATACAGTTCTCTTTCTACTACTTTATATAAATAATGTTTTCTCAGAGAGAGTACCTTCAAACGTCAAGACATTATACGATAAAAGCAACGTAAATTGATCATGAAATATTGAAAGAAATAACATTGTTCATCTTACTTAATATATGAACTGAATAGCGCAGTGCTTTCTTCTCTATAATACAACCAAATTGCTTATTATCTAATCTTTCATTGAATGTTATCAAAGAAGAGAAAATGCGTCAACAAAGAGAAAACACTATAATTTAAATAAAGCATGTAATGATAATTATAAGAATAAGGATTTTTATATAGCGCTAAATTCCACACGGAATATGTGCTCAAAACGTTTACCTAAAAACTGTTCATGATATGATAATTTTCTTTGGGACTAAACGAGGTTATAAAGACATGTTTTAAAGCGTCTCTTGCACTTCTTCAAGGTCTCAAATTTGTTAAATCCTTTTGAAGCATGTTACACTGTATGTAATACGTTAACAGCGCTTCTAATATATAACGTGGTCCTGTTAGATGCATGTGGTGATTAAAGAGGCTTTAACAATCAATCTAGTGAATCATTAATTGATATAACTTGATTTACGGAATTTTCATTACAAGTTGATTTCCTTATATTTTGCAATATGAAAAGCCCAGACCCAGACAGCGAGTCTAACCATAAGTGATAATGATGTAAGTTAATTAAATAAACTATATTATCATATATCTAACAATAATATGGGATGTTTTGCATGTGTGATAGAGGCAAGGACACAGCACCCATATTGCCGCCCGGTTCGCAAATCCATATCAGCCATACATGTATAAGACCGGTCTGCAAATCCATATCAATATCGGCCCGTGGGGACTTTTGGTTAGAGTTATCTCCCTTTGCAGAGTAACGTCATATGCAGCATAGATTTTGAGACATACGCTAGCTCCACCAAAAAACATGTTGTTGTCGCGTTTATATGTAGATTTTCTTTTTCAAACACTATTCAATATTCTAGTAATTTGAAAAAGTGGAACTACTCACAGTATCTTTATCAAACTCAACTCTTAAAAGCATGATAGTTTTGTTATAATAATAGATCTACATTTTTTTTTTGAAAACAATTGATCCATAATTTTTTTAAATAATTTTTTTTGTGGAGAAAATTTTGATATATGATAAAAAGGTTACAAAATGTCACTTTTCATATCATACCTAATATCAGCCCTCGACCCATATCAGCCCTCAGGGGGTCTTGTGATATGAAAAGTGACATGTTATAACCTCTAAAATGAAACTGTAGCTATTGGTGTTATATGCTTGGCAAATATTTGCGGTAAAATTTCATGATATGGTAACAGTGTAAAGTAACACTGAGTGCAGATGATAGTTGTGCGTTCGATCAGAAACCGGACAATGCAGTGTTTAGTGCATGTTATGAATGATTGAGTACACATAGGACTGGCTTCCAACGAATCAATATATGTATGCATGATTAGGTATGATAACTGAGGAATTATTCGCTCCAAACACTAATTAATAATACTTTTCGTAAAATGTGTTTTCAATTTCTCCATTGTTCAAATATATACATACGTATTTATTTTCTGTATTTATTTTCGATATCGCGATAGATGTAACCATCACAAAATAGTAACAAAGTTCCTTTAAACGTCATGCAACAAAGCATTTATCTATCATTATGTGAGTTTACCGTTGTTTGAGATCACTGCAGTCAACTATGGCATCGCTTTGTCGCAAGCATCTGCATTTACACCTTCATCAAATAGTGAATGGTCATTAACATTGAAGACTCATTATTATGTTTACATATACAGTTCAGAAGCTGTGCTACATGTAAAAAATGGTTTGAACATGCTTTGAAAGTTTTGAATTATTACCAAATGTGTCGTCAGCAGTTTGTGCTTCAACTGGGTATAAGGAGGAAAACCGTTAAGATTTCTTGATTGATTCTTCCATGATCAACACTCTGATTGGAATAAGCGGAATCATATGTTAATACTTTCTTGATATACAGAGGTTTGAACGCAGTCAAAACTAAAACGTGCAAGGTGTTTTATAAAAGTGGTAAAACAATTTAGTCTTAATCTTACAATTTACTCTAAAACTATTTTGAGAACACCTTACACTCGGTGTGTTTCATTAATACTATCGGAGCTTGATTGATCTCTTGATAATCCCCTCTTTAGCAAATTAAGAAAATTATGCGATTTCAGTATCATTACTATCTCATGTATCAATATCAGCAAAACGATCAAAGAAATTAATGTACGTGAAAAAATAGAGTTCCTTAGAATTATCTTAATTATATTGTAGTACTTTGTTGTTAATTAATTGATATAACGCCCATAAGTGCGACTGCCAAATGAACTTTTTTCAGAGCAAAATGTAAAAGCTAGAATTCAGACATATGTATCGTTTAATTATTATAATGTACAGATATATTAATTTTGGTCATAAGGTTGTGTATCATATGTTATTGCGATTGCTGTAACTTCGTCCTGAGGCAACCAGACAAATATCAGTAGAGTAGATAATTTTGTTTTACGCAAGATGTGGTTTGTTAAAGGTTGTCTATATTCGGTAGGTCTCGAGGTTCTTTGCAAACTTAAGGCTTTATCTTTGTCTATTCATTTCAAACACCTGGAATAGACATAAATATATATCTAATGTAAAACGTATAGAGCTATGTTATAATTTGATATGACCTTACTTAAGTTTGTTTCTATTAGTTTGGTTTTTTTTATAAACAGAAACTAGACAAGAAGTTGTCATCCATATCATTGTCTTGTACTTCTACACCAACTTCTACATGCCCGTGAAAAAATTCAGTTATTATGACCTTAAAGCACTCAGCTTTGAACTTAATGAAACAACAAGGTCTATCTGTATCACTGTCATTGCCACTTACCTGACTAAGGGGCACGAAGTTGTCTTGATATGTTGTATGCAAATACAATACAAAAGCTGTTATCCATACTACATTTTTAAGTAACAAACATTTATGAAATGGATAACATATTCATAGTCCTGAATAATACCCTCGTTATGAATTAAGCGTTGTATGTTATATTATGTCATCTAGTTGGTAGTGTGCAACAAGTACCGGTGTCTATCTACACCACATCCTTATATAGATGCCGACACTCTAATAATATTGCCAATTTGTATTCCGATTTAACAAATTTCAAGACATATTAAAAGAATAACTACAGGATTTGAGTGTTGCTGACAGAGGGTCTATGTGATGTCACATTCCCTATAGATTTCTACAGAAAGGAAAAGTAATGACCAAACTAATTATTAGCTCTTATTCTTCTCGATTCTAGCGATGGATAAACGTTTGCATACATCTGTTGCTAATAATGTGTAAAAGTTCTCCATCGAATGTACATTCTCATAACTTGACTGAATAACTGTTATGTTAGATAAGAACAGAAAACTCGTTTTATCGTTATTGTGTTTCTAGTGGTCTGAAACATTAGGTTAACAAAGACTGATGATATTCGTCCTCTAATATCTACTTTAACAACTTTTCAAATATAATTTATACTATAATGATAAAATGTGTCTCTCGAAATAACTACGTCGTATTTATTGTTTATTGTAGACAGACCACTACTGACTAATATCGATATACATGTACTTTTTTTACGATATACTGATTTATAGCTTTGGTGTCCCTGTGGTCTCTATCAAGGTCAACAGGGGCCACACTCTTAAAACATATTTCCATCTTCTTCTCCAGAAGTATTAGGTCTATAGAAAGCTGAAAGTTGTGTACAGAAGTCTTGACTAGTGATGATTATGATTAACAGTTTTGGTGACCCTTATGGCTAAAAAGGAGGCTTGGTGAACCATTGGCTCCTGTACCCTAAATTATATTACAGATTTGGTAGCCTTCTTACTCAATTGTGTATAGTTGTTCTAGAATCTCCGTGTTTGTTATCAACGATGATGTAACCAGTTGCAAGTCTTGACATGATCATGCACAATTAGGCGCATTCTCTGCCCAAAAGAGGCAGATCAAGTCATGAGATGATGATACAGCCTCTGTTCTGTTACGCCGAAATCCGTGCTACTCACATTTTCTATCGAACACTTTATACCCTTTTTAGAATATCCAATATGCTTGAATGGATGATATTTTACAATTTGCAACATTTTTGTAGGGGCATAACAAGCTATTAGACATTACTGAAATACTTTCAACAGAACAAAAACCTTTCAAAAACTTCTTCAGATAGCAATTTTTCAGAAAAAGTTCTTGATGCTTTCAGGCAAGAGCGAAATGCTATTAATTTTTTTAATTCATTATTATTCCTTGTAAGATCTTATATTTCAAAAGACCTATCGGCCAGATGATTATGCTCTTTATAGTTTTCAACTATCTCAACTAATTGAAAGTATGTCGAGGTATTTCAATTTCATCTCTTCAGAGCCCGTTAACTAGATCAGTTGAAACAGATCTCTTTTCATAGATAAAATGACAAATGGAATCCATCACAGACATTGGTTTAGCCAAAAATAAATTGGTATCAGTTTATTGCTACAAAATAAGTGCAATCCATACTTATAGTCAGTTATTATCATCTGTTTGCTTCAAATTCAATATCAAACCAAGGTCAAATCCAATAAATCAAACAGCAGAACAGAGTGAATATGTCTAATCAAACTAATATAGAAAGTTCGTTGAAAACTTGAAGTTTGTTATAACTCGTGCATTTCTCAAAGATACTTAGATTCTTATTTTCAGTCACTAATACATATTTTTAATCCTTCTCTAGATAAACAAGAATATGAACTTACTTATTTTCATTCACAGGGTTAGAAATAAGATATAATGGAATTGATGCTTTGAAATGTTTAAATTTTGTAATACAATTAAATATCACTCATTTTGAATTTAGTCTTGTAGATACAATTGGATTTCAGTTTCACTAAATGTAAAATTTGGTACAAAGTAAATGAAATGAAATGAAATGGATTAAATTGATATTACTTGAGCTACCTCTGTGAGGATAGAATTATTATTGCAAAGATCAATGACAAGAATTATTTGACACTTACAAGTTCAAATATCACATAATGTAAATAAGTTAACATTCAAAATAGACATACGAACAGACGGTGTAGTGAACAATACTTTTAGAAACTATCTCCTACTATTTTTTTTATCAATGATAAAAACACTAGAACCATCCTCAAAGTATGAGAATTAGTGTAATTGGCAGGAGAGATATGTGTTTTACTTTTTGGTAAACCCATGAAATTACCCGAGGCTGAAGACAGATAAAAACGTTGCGTGAATAATGTACCTGAGGCTGAAGACAGATAAAAACTTTGCGTGAATAAGGCAAATGTCATTCAAAAATTTATGATATTACAAACGGCCGTTGAGATGATCTTATTTTAATGTAGAGCAAAATTGCCCTTAATCTGCCCTGTAATTTCTCATAATTAGATATAAAGCCTGTTGAGCTACAGACCAAACACCTCTAATTTTATGTTTTTCAATTCAAGCAACACAGATTGATATTTTGTATATAATACATAAGACATTCACTTTTAAGATTGTCTTGATTAGTTTATATATCGCAATATATATCAATTCACTTGGATTAATAACTTTGCATGTAATATAAGATATTGTGTCATGTTTCTTTCATTTGTCTCTATCTTTCTAACAGTCAGATGTATGTGAATGGCAGTAGGCTGTATTAGTGTCATATTTTTTCTGTTAAAATTTCAGTTTGTTATAAATAGTTAAATGAATGCCACTTTTTCAATGTTCACCTTAACACTGTGTCTTCTTCGATTGGATTTGTTATTATGAAAATATGATTCATCTATCAATAACTTTATGTTCATGAAATTAAAATGTTATTTTTTTCGATTTTAGAAGTAAACTTCATATTATTCAATGACATTTGTTTTTTCACATATTTTGGGACGCAGCATTGCATTATGTCGTTGAGTCTCTAAATCCATCATTTTTAGCTCATCTGGCCTGTAAGGCTTATGGCATGGCATGGTGGCCGGCGTCCGTCCCTCCGTCCGTAAACTTTGTGGAATTTCGACTTCTTCTCCAGAACCATAAGGCCTTGAAACCTTAATAGGGACCACAGGGGCCATGCATGTAAAACCTATTTCCATCTTCTTCTCCAGAACCATAAGACCTAGAAAGCTGAAACTTTGGGTACAGACTCCTTGACTAGTGAGGATTATAAATTGTAGCTTTGATGGCCCTGTTGTCCCTAATAAAGGCCACAAGAGCCACACCCTAAAAACCTTTTTTATCTTCTTCTCCAGAGCCATTAGCCCCAGAAAGCTGAAACCTTGTGAATATACTCTTTGACTAGTAATGATTATGATTAATACCTTTTGTGGGCCTGTGGCCCCTACATAAGGGCCTCAGAGACCACACCCTTTAACCTAATTTCATCTTTTTCTCAAGAAGCATCCGGTCTAGAAACCTGAAAACTTTGTTTGCAAAATCCTAAGTAAGATAAGGAGAATTCCAAATTGTACATTTGGTGACCCTGTGGTCCAAAGTAAGGGAGGAACCACACTTTTCAGACCATGAAGCAAAATTGATATGACGAGCTACAGAGCCACTGGCTCTATTTTTTAAGAAGACAGTTTAAGTTTACTTTACAATTGCAATTCTATCTTAAGGTCAAACGACCCTAATTGGAAAAAAATACTATCTAGAAATAGATAGTAGATAGTAGATAGAAACTATTATCGCATATGTGAAATTTTAAGAAAATTTATTGTGTGCTCCTTTAAGTGGTCATTTACTGTAATACATGAAGAAAAAAAACCTCTCTGAGTCCTGTTTATTGAGTCGAGTTATTCTTGTGATCACAACTTGAAATTAAAAGAAAACATTAACAGGAAACTGATAAAAATACTAAAATAGATTTTGACACATCAATCAATTCACAAGAGTGTTGAATGAATAGAACCAATTCATTTAATCTCATTTAGTGGTGTTTATTGAGTGACGTGCACAAGTTTGACATTATGTAGTGTTTGCTTTCGATTACAGATTAGATCTTAGTCGAAAGCAGTTTGCCAAGTTTATAATGAAAATCAAAGCAGATTCACCAAACAAAATAGAATCTGTATTTTCTAGAGGGAGGATGTACAATTTTTGTGAACTTCTTTTGAACACACATTTAAATACATGTTTCTTTATGCCACAAATAATGTTTTCTCAGAGGGAGTACCTTCAAACGGTCATACATTTTATACGTTAAAAGCAACGTAAATTGAACAATGAAATAATGGGGGAAAATCCATTGTTAATCTTACTTAACATATAAAATAAATAGGACAGGTTTTTTTTCTCGTTAATCTAGCCAATTATTATTGCTGCTTATCTAATATTGATCGTTTGGTATCAAAGAAGAGAAAACTGTCAACAGAAAAAATACTATAATTCAAAGTATAACATAGAAATAACTTGATTCACAGAATGATGAATTAAAAGTCGATATCTTCAAATTTAGCAATATGAAAACCCCGACCCCGGGTCAAAAGCTATAATGTTACTTGTAAAGTTACATTTAAATAAGCCATGACGTTAAACCGTTGCTATTGTTTTGAATGCTTGGCAAATATTTGCGGTAAAAATTTCATGATGGTAATTCCAAGGGGTGACATGGCGAAGAGCATCTGTTCAATATGTCTGCAGAAGATGGTTATGGTTTTCTGCAGCAACCGGACAGTGCAGCGGTTGGTACATTGGTACAACTGCGGTTGGTTATTAATGATTAAATAAACATATGACTGCTTTACATATCAATGGATCAATGTCTTCGTGCTTACTCAGGTCTGATAACTAAGAAATTATTCGGCCCAAACATCAATAATTGATACCATTTTGTCAAATGTATTTTCAACCTCACCATTGTTAATGTGTAGATGTATTTTCTTTATAGCAAAACATGTTACCATATCAAAATAATAAACAAAGTTCTAATTAACGTCATGGAACAAAGCATTTATCTATCATTAATAATGACATTACATGTATGTTACTTTACGGCCGTTGCAATGAACTATCGCAGGCATATCCATTGCACCTTCACCAAATATTAAACAGTCATCTATTTTGAATTCTCATCACTATATGGACATTTATCGTTCAGCAGCTGTGGTACATTAATGTTTTGAACAAGCTTTGAAAGTATTGAGTTTATACCGAATGTGTCCTCAGCAGTTTGTGCTTTAACTAGATACAAAAAGGAAAAGTGTTACAATTTCTTGACCGTTTCTTTCATGTTGCACAATTTGATTAGATTATGCAGAACTAACATGTCTATACGTTCTTGATAGACAAGTGGTTGAACGCAGTCAAAACAAAATCTCGTACTAAGAATAAGATGTTTTATAAAAAGGGTAAAACAATTTAGTCCTCATCTTATATTTTACTCTACAACGTATTTTAAGAGCCCATTACATTTGGTGTGTCTCCTACATAAAATGATTGCAAACAAGTCTCTATAGCAAATAAAGACTGATGTTATTTTTCCAGTTACATTACTGTCTGATCATGACCAACAATGAATATCAGCAAAAGGAGCACAGTAATAAATTTGAATTAGAAAATATAATTCATAAAATTAATTTTATAATATTGCATTACTTATTTTTTATGAAGTCCTTTAGTGAGATTACAAAAGGAAAATTAATTTTTCGGATGTAACGTACCTACACAAATGTATCTATCCTTTTTACGATATACAGATATATTTGTCAAAGGTTGTGCATCATATGAATTTTGATTGCTGTTACTTAGTCCTTTGGCAACCAGACAATTTCAGCCGAGTAGATAATCTTGTTTTACACAGGATATGATTTGTTACAGGTTTGTCTATTTTCAGTAGGTCTCGAGGTTCTTTGTGAACTGAGGGCCTTATCTTTGTCTACTCATTCAAACACCTGGAATAGACATACCTATATGTATTATGTTGATATGACCTTCAGTCTTTTTGAATTTTATTTCAAAACAGTACTTACGACTTTTTATGATGAAAAAAAAAGAACACGAGGGATTCTTTTTTACACTTCAACATTGTAATTACATCTTAACATCTTTCTATCACATACTTTTATTTGGAAAAATATCAAAATCGGCTAGCAAAGTATTTTCGATACAAATTTTATTAAGATTGTACTGTTATGAATAAAAATATTGAATATATAGTATATATCTGTCTTACAGCATCATCCTCCCAAACAAGGCTAAACTTTTGCCATGCTACGAATGTCTGAATGCTACGAATGCAACTACGAATGTCTGATAAAACATTTACTGTAAGAATTACATCAATAATCATATTGAACCATACAGTCAGACACGAAAGGTGAGTTGCGGGACATTTGTGCTAATTGGCTACTGTGAAAAATAAATAGGAAAAAGCTGTGTTATGTCTGAATGCAGGGCATTTTCATCACGTAGCAATTAGGTTACTGAATGTTGTTTATGCTGAAAGTTATGGTGGTGCCAATACAATGATGTTTAACTTTGTAGAATATGATATACGTGAATTTGTAAAACATGTTTACAAAGATATGACCACACTTACAATATTATTAGGAAATGTAATTGTTCTCCATTGAGAAGTAACTTTATCAAGCTTCCAAATGTTATCAGGGTTCGTTAAGCTGGATCAGGAGTGGTCACCATACGAATAGAATCATAAATAATTCTGTTTGCATCTGGTTTGACCTATATGCACTGTTCACATTGAATTTCTAGCATGACAAAGACTTATATCCATATGTCATGTTAAATGTTATGTTGCTAATTGATATCAATTGATATATTATAACAAGAATCTGAGAAACATGATCATATCTGCATATAATCACCTTATGCTTTCGTCATTAGAGCCACCCATAGATCAGTATCATTGCATTAAGCAGAGTTTGTACTCGACGGGAGCTCTAGCTCTCGTGTCCCAAACCTGAGTACATTCCTGGACATTCTTGGACATTTAGGTTGTAAATCATGAACAAAGTTTGTTTGTCAGTTATTGTAGACAAGCAGGGGATACCTACACTAGGTTCTGAATAGGCTTATGTAAAGGGAGGTACCGGTAGATATAGGATGAAATTTGAATCAACGTTACAGTCAAAAGCTCACTATAAATTATCTCATGTTACTGGAAATAGCCGACTGAATGAATTCTTATAAGTAGGAACTATTATATCGAAGTTATCTGCGTGGACATTGCCAAGCTAGATCGTTGTTCACGAAACTAGGATAATCAAATCAGCAAATCCTAATCATATCATTGAGACAGGACTTTCATGCAGGAGTGTCTTACAAATATTGAAATGAAATTACCGCTTGGATGTATTTGTCATAAGTACGATGAAGGTTCGTCTGGGACGATTTGCTGAACTTATATTGTTATTGATTGGTTGCAAGGACCTGTCTACAACACATTTTATTGACATCCTTTGTTTCTGAGAGATTTTTCAAAATGAATTTCTTATATTGATAGAAAGTATTTTTGATCTCAATGATTTTGGAAAGTGTTTGAGAGGTATAGACTACCAACAATTTATATAAATTTCATTTACATCGATCAAAATGAAGTGTGTTCAGCAGAGATTAAATTCTGAACTTCATATTATTTGCATTCTTCTATTAAATATTATTCAGTATAATAAATATATCTATCCATAGTTTATTGATGGATTGAGACGCATTAATCTGAGATTTTGAAATAGGTTAACATTTTATAAAAGCCACAACAATGTAGGTGAAACAAAGTAGTGTAATGTATTCAGACCACTGATTTGAAACCTTTCTTCAGCATTTTTATTTCATTTAAAAAAAGCACATTTTCTTATAAACGATTTTGTGGACGTTCTTGTACAATACAAGAGGTACCGAAAAACAATGCAGTACAGTGTATATTGATAATGAATTATAAAGATGATATTCGACACTGCCTACCAGTGAATTTAACTTAATTTAACTAGTAATTGCATCAGATCAAAGTGAAAAAGTTATGTATCTGGTGTAACAAAGTTAGCTCTTGATATGTTCGACAAATACTGAATGATCAGGAACAAATGGACACTATCTGAAATTTTGTATATTCAATTAAGTAATATAAATCTAGATATCCTTCCTGCGTTTGCTTAAACAACTTTGCTTAAGTTTTTCTTTAGACTTTTGAAATCGGAATAGCGATATTCTGTAATTATTTTGTAATTCTGTAACATGTTTTTTTTATTATTCATGGGTCTGTTACAAAACTGATCATTTAATTTTTCTTTAATGCGTTTGTTGACGTTTCTTTCATTTTATAAGAAGTTTATGCTGACAAAAATAAGCAAAAGGTTAATGATGTAGTGATAACGTAATCCAATATAACGGATCAATCCAATTAATTGTAATTGTAAAAATAGCCAAATGATCTAATTTCTTTGAATGTCAGGTTATTTAATAAACCTTTTCAAATATGTTACATAATCTACCTGGTCAAATAGCTTCAATAACAGAAACTGATAATTTGATACCGACAGGATCCTTTAACATTTGTTATTTCAGTGCTGACATTTCTGTTTCAACTTTATGGTTAGGATAGCCATCTAACATTTCTTATTTCTTCAGAGACATTTGTATTCCATGACAGTTATGAATATAGGCTTTATAAAAATATAGAAAGTTGATGCCCCAAGATGAGGTTTAAAGAAATTCCTGCTACGCCAATATCACGGTCACCAAGTAAACAATGATGGCTTTATCCGAAAGGTCTTATCATGATAGATGCACATGTAACATATCAAAGGTCTATCTCTATCCAATCACCAGTTATGGTCAAGGTTAAATTTTTCACATATATGCTTGCTGCTTCATGGTCAAGGTCACGAGGTCATAAATTATGACCCCATCTAAAAGGCTTCATTATGATAGAAGCCCATGTGAAATATCAAAGGTCTATCCCCAAGCAATCAAAAGTTATGAGCAAGGTTAAAGTGACAGACAGACGGACAACGCAAAACAATTGCGACCTCTGAAAATCTTAGAGGTATACGTTTGGCTGACTAAACAAATATTTCATCTCAATGTAAATGTAACAACGTGTGGTTAAGGGGCCCTGATCTTTATTCTACAACGTGAGTTGGATAATATGACTATGCAAATATTGATAAACACATCTGATTTTAAATATATATAGTCTTTTACAGAAAGGTCTTCTAAACATGAGCAAATATTCAACCAAAATAGATGTAAAAAAATCTTTATGTTTTGCAGTTAAGAAATCATCCATGAATATATTTTGAAAATGCAGGATATCTTTTCAAAACGATTTGTTAGAATACAGTTTATAATATCATCAAGGGAGTTATTAAAATTAATGGAATCAAATTCCTTGTTCAGTTGGTAAACATACAAGATATACATATGTACAAGATAGTCCTTTTTGAGGAGATCATTTAACGATTACACATTATGTCATCAAATACATAGACCATGAATGAACCAGTGGAGTAGAAAAGTATATGGTTAAAAGAATTGCTAAAAAAAAGCAAAATGACTCATTTTTACTTTCATACACATTTTACAACATGGATTCCAGATAATTCAGGATGATCACAATCCATGACTCAAACCTGGTCTTACTACGCCCTCCCTCTTTCTACCATATTCTTTTTACCATGGCAAGGAAAAAGGAACTATTGAATCAATCAATGACAGAAAAGTCTAACTACAGCATCTTCACAAACACGTCTAGACATTTTCCCAGCAAACAAATATGATGGTCAGATCCAAACATTTTTTGCAAATGGAGACAAGAATTACATCAACAACCTTAAGCCCTCACGTACAAGGGTGATTTGCGGGCCATCTATTGCTTCTGGGGGCCAAAGGATTAATAAGAAATAACTGCTTTATATTTGTCTGTAGGGCGTTTTCACCTCCTAGTAATTGGACAATTTTATGTAAAAAGGAGAAGGTAGTGGTAGTGCTTCCAATACTAAAAGATTAACAGAATCAGGAGAGCAATGATGTCCATCACTTGAAACATATTGTAATTTGACCACATTTCAAAAATAACAATAATTCTTTATTCAGCTCACTACTTAGTTTTTAATCTTAGAAAATGATGAATAGCATATTCTTTTTCGAACTCGTCTGTTTGACTTAATTAAAGAGACACTCCTATCAGAGTATTTATTGTGGAAACTTAATTCGCTTCTGTGCATTTCTTTATCAATTTGTCAAATATTTAGCAACAAAAATGCTAAACCTAGTAACATATTTTAATTTGGTTGTGTGATAATCATGTGCTTTCAGCATTAAATGCATATACTTAAAATTTTGCCTTGAAGTCTATTTCCCAAATAAATAACAAATAGGACTGTCCCTTGTAGCATTGTCATCAGATCACACTTCTCATGAATTATATATTCAACAATTATGAATGATGCTATATCTTATTGTCGGTTTTTAATTCTTGTTAATAAAACTTTCTTAAGAATGTTATATTGGTAATGTCAATTCTAAAAAAAATTGAAGGTATTTTTAGTAAACTGATAAAAGTGATATCAAACTTTACTCATTATAAGCAGCTAACATTGCAGAATTAATTGAAATCTTGCCATTTCTAGTTATTGTGTTCTAGCTTAAGAATGTTCGTATTTGGATCCCTGATTCCATCTGCACAATATCACTAGAGAATTCAATGTTGTAATTGACTTTATGAAATATTGTTATTTCAAGTGAGACTAGCATAATGTATAGGTTTTGTTGCTAAAATGTGAAATAATTTATATAAAAAAGTTGGTCTGCACTGTGTCATCGTTAAATCAAAATATGACATGACGCTTGTCTGATGGTGGTAGGCAATATGTAAATTAAATGTATAAATACTGAAATTGTATATGGTGAAAAAGGTTCCAGGCCAGGTTCAAGTATTCTGAAAATTTGATTATTCATCTTAGTAATGATGTTTTAATAATTCGTCACATTGAAGAGAACTGTTATGCATACAAATATTTAGAAATAAATTCAGACTTTGAAATGTAAACAATATGCTCAATTCTGATTGGATCTAACAAGGTTATGTGATCAGTCTATATGTCAATGAAAACTAAATTGCTGGTTATACAAAATAAATTTCAGTAAATGAAGGTTATACGATATCGTGCCGGAACTACTTTTATCGGGGATTACCCTGACCTACAGCTATTCCAGGCTGACCCCAGTTTTGAGGGTCGTCACTTAGACTCATTTTATACAAATATTATTTCTGTTATATTAGCACTCGCCCTATTAATCTATATTTGATGTTTGAAGAATAAACATTAAGTTACGAATAAATAAAGTTGTACATGTACGTCTCTGGACACAGAAATTAGGATAGCGGGCGAGGTTACAAAAGGGAATGTACATCATTTCAAAAGCATGAGTTGAGCTCCATTCTGAATGACAATGGTGGCAACACAGTTTAAAAGCATCCCATAAGAAGCACAGCAAAGAGTCTCTGTCTTCATTGACAGTCTTAAGGCCCCCGATGATCAAAACGATGTTGCCGTGTTTGAAAACATGAACCCGTCATTGTCATTCACATTGTCTAACATCGGCGGGCCTGCAAGTGGCATTACGTCTTGAGGGACATTTAATAACTTTATGTATACATACATTGTCAAACCAACAACCCAAACACGTCGAGCTCTAACAGCTGATAAACTTTAGCATACCTGGCTTTGCAAGCTCACCAGTTATACAAGTTCATCTTACAAGTTTCAAACAGGTTATAACCGTGTGGACAACCATATTATGAAATTCATTTCCTAATCATCAATGTTTTTGGTTTTTGTGCACCTAATGTCCATAACTTGCCATGCTACCATGGTGAAAGTACATGTATATATGCTCGAATGTTTTATGTCATAATGGTCTAAATGTCTTAATCAGAAATTACTGAAGACTTGACATTGTTAACACATGAACAATGATATATTCTTCAATATTCAGCTAGAATATCCTTGTGTGTCTAACCTTACACTATAGAGTAATCAACTTCAGATGATAGAGTAGAGTCAGTTTAACATGATAAAGGATCAACTGTATGGATTGGGTAGAAGCAATGTGTCAGTCACGATAATAACAACAGCGAAAGTAGAATATTCAATGACTATCTGACGATATCAATGAATGCTGAATGACATGTTACTGTCTACATGTTTACCGTTTGTGATCGATCGTGTTAAATTCATTATTTCAAGGTATACATACAACAAGTTGCAACTACATAATACTATATAACTGTCATATTCTTAGTCAGTGAATATTATCCTCTTTGCCATGAAGTGTGTAAACCCTACAAAGGAATGATATTTGGGATGTATGTATGTAGATAATTCTTGCCCTTCCGATGATAACAGACAACAGTAACATTCTGTTACTTGATCAACACAACACAAACTCTGACTGGCTCGAAAAAAAACATTGTATAAAGTGACATCGCGCATTCATTCCTTATTTAACAAAAACACTAAGCAAGATATAACCAAACGGTATGAAGGTTTGTTTACAGGAGAGGCGTCAAAAAAAGTATGTAGAAATTAAAGCATTGGTTTTTCTCAAAGAAAGTACATCTTTTATATTTGGATTAGTATGCTTGTCTCATCAAAAAACTCTTTTATGTTAGTACTTCTAATTTCCAACATGCAAGTGGCAACTTGTTTGCATAACCGAAACTAACATTTATGAACGTGTTTAGCAAGTGTTTGGCGGTACACATGCTCTTTACTAGTATGATCATCTGTTTGCCATTGCTTTGAAATTGATGTGGAAAATGACCCCATAACGACCCTCCATCTATAACATAGCAATCAAAGAGTAATCTAACTATCTGTCTATCTGCTGACCAGATGTGAGATTAATTCTCGTTTAATGTTACTGTGTTTTATATCTAGAGCATCATATTGGTGTCAACAATAATAGGAATTATTATACTCATATGCAATGTTTGTGTTTGATAATGCTAAACTATTAATTATATTTGTTTGTTATAAACATTAAATCACGATCAATTGTCATTGTTTCCACAGTTAACGTTAATCTCACAAACTGTGATTGACGATGAAATGTATCCTAAACATCATTTAGTGTATGCAGATGAAGGGGATCACGTAGACGACATTGTGGCTATGAAATGCTAGATAATTAATAAACCAATACCCATTATGGCATTGGAAGTCATAGATCATCTTCATTTTATTGCCGGTTCTACCATGAATGTGATGAATACTAGATTCTGATTGGTTCTCCTGGAAAATCAAACGTGATCAATTTTGGATTGAACGTCAGTTTTTTACGACCACTTCCCTGCACATTGATACACCCGACTTGCTATTTCAGAGCTGGTATTCTGCTGTTTACTGAAATTAAATCTTTTAAAAAAGTATTTTACATGTTTTATTTTTGTGTGTTGATAGGGGAGGACCATGGTAGATAAAGTATTTTATTCAAAATAGGAAGTGTAAGTGGTCAATCAGTGCCACACGCAGCAGGCTTCCTTCGATAACGGCATCAATACAGTGACCTCATTTACGCCAGTCAGCGCGCTTATGACTTCATAATACTTGACAACGTTATAGTGGTTTTCTGTTACAATAATCTATTTGAGTAATAGGGATGTCTCATTTTATATTGTCAACAAGGAAGAAGCACACGTTTTAAACGGTACAGTTTTAATAGCTGTATTGCAGGTAGCTATTCATCAGGAGCAATGTCATTGTTAATAAACTGAAATACTAAATGACCACGTTTTCCCTTACATCAACAATATTCATAATTATCAAGTAAAAGATTATTACAATAAAAAGTACATTGACAATTTCCAATCAAGGGGGATATCAGATATAATATAAAGATAAACATCAAAGTGATTACCCACCAAACGATGATTGGACAGCCGTAGTTAATTTCCTTATTCATTTCTTTGCGGAAATAAATTAATTACCGTGCAGCTACACCAAGAGATATCAAATTTTCAATTTATCATTAATATTTTGACAAGATCACTATGCTTTACTTTCAAAAGCCAAGTTTGATTACGTTGGGGTCATACTGATCAATCTGCAGTGAAAATGCCCTTATGAAATATAAAACAAAACAAATTTCGCTTATATTGATTACTTTTTACAATTAGAATTTGATCAAGCGTGTTCAAAGGTTAATAGTTTAGGCGATATCAAGATCTTAATCCTTTTTTGAGAGAAATGGCAGGATATACCTACACTAGGTAATAAAAGAGACTTCAATATAAATGTCTCTCATATAAATGAAAAGAATGGATTAGCTCGTTCTAGATAGAATTGTTATATCAAAGTTGTCAACAAGACATCATCATGTATGATCGTTGTTCGGTAAGCTCTGATATTTAAATCAGCTAATCAAAATAGAAACTAGAGCTTAGGACTTGGTTTACAGATAATGAATTAACATAAGATCTTGTCTATAGACGTGAGTCTGCCAATATTAACGAACCTTCTGTGTAATGGACCAATTGGTCAACTTATATGGATATTGATTTTGTATATTGGCCTGTTACAACAACAATGGTTATCCACGCCTTTGTGTTCGTTAGTGACTTTAGGAAACTCATATAGAGATGATATTTATGTTATTTGTGCAGAAATAAATGAATTTTCCAGTGTGAAATAGTTGAATTAATAAGATTTGATAATATAGATGATAGAAAAAACATGAATTATCTAATAGACTATCATTGGTAGTGCCATGTGAAATACTTATAATAACTAGATTAGCGTTTGCGGGATACAGCAAAAGCAGAGCAGCCCCGGAACTTGTGTTTTCGCCTTACCCTGTTCCGCCTTTTACAGGCCTCACCAGATTGGGAATTTTCTCGTGACCTTGACCTTTGACACTCAAGGTCACACAATCAATGAACACATTTCATTGAGTATAACATTATTGTAATGAAATAAAGTGTTAAAAATTAAATCAATCCTTTTTCTCCATATATGTTGACCTTGCTGTGACCTTGACCTTCGACAGTTCGTACCCAAAACTTTTTGAAAATTTTGTACTTCTCAAGAGATAATATAATATAAAAAAAATGTAAACTTCATAACACAAACTTTTCAAGTTATTGTGTTTACAAGGAATTGCAATAACTCATATCTCATGACCTTTGACCTTCAAGGTCACACAATAATTGAACACTTTTTATGGAGTATAACAATCATGTATTGAATAAAAGTGATCCTAGTTAAAATTAAGCATTTTCGCTAAACCATGCTTAAGTCATGACCTTGCTGTGACCTTGACCTTTGACGGATTGTAGCCGAAACCTTTTCAATTTTTTTTTACTTTTCCAAGGATGATATATACCAAGTTAGAGCTTCATAGCACAAAAACTTTTCAAGTTAACGTGTTTACACAGAATTTTGCGGTGATTTTATAACTCGTGACCTTGACCTTTGAACTTGAAATTGAACATGTCATAATGATTCCCTGGAAGTATTAACATTTAGACATGTTCATGAGTTCTGAAAAGCTAAATGGGATAAAGTTATACCCAAATTTAGTGCATTTTGTAATTACTCATATCTCATGACCTTGACCTTTGACCTTCAAGGTCACCCAATCATTGAACACTTTTTATTGAGTATAACAATCATGTATTGATTAAAAGTGTTCATAGTTAAAATAAAGCATTTTCGCTAAAACATGCTTACGTCATGACCTTGACCTTTGACGGATTGTAGCCAAGACCTTTTAATTTTTTTTTACTTTTCCAAGGATGATATATAACAAGTTAGAGCTTCATAGCACAATAACTTTTCAAGTTATCGCGTTTACGAGTGAATACATATCTCGTGACCTTGACCTTTGACCTTGAAAGTGAACGTGTCAAAATCGTTCCCCCAAGGTATGAGTAGTAAGGTATGAATAAGAGTTCTGGAAAGCTTAGTGGAAGAAAGTTATAGCTTCTAGTACGAGTGCGGCGGCGGCGGCATTGGAAACTTCACAAAAACTGATAGCAGCCTGCTAATAATGTTAAAAATGAATATTATATTACTGAAAGACAAAGACTAAAAATGAAGATCGAAAGGAGATTAACTGAAAACATTACATGTATGTACAAATTCAAAGTACAGAATTGCTTTTGAAAAGGTGTGAAAGCTTGGTTCCGGTGAGCGTTCACTGCAAATTTGGTTATTGGAGACCCAATTGATTCAGATTTGATGTTGTGCATATCAAGCATTTTCATGTAATGTACCCTCAAAAATAAATAGTTAATAAGGTAGACAAACCTTAAATAACAAATGTTTGATATTATGTTAGTATAGCTTTGAAGTCTTCAGTCAATATCTACACACCTCTACAACACATTTTCCCTTTGATGTCAACCTATTCTTTCCATGTTATTTTCAATGTCTGTCTTTTAAAAAGATTGGCATCACATTTCCGTCTCTTAAGATGTTACATAGTTTTGTTTTTAGTCTTGTCTAAATTCTGCAAGCGGAAGAGGAAAGTTAATAAATTATATGTGTATATGTATATGTACTGATATTAATATGATAAATGTCAACATTTTTTGAACTTGCAGCGTCTTTGTCTTCTAAAAAAGACACCTTTCCTTTCCGTCTGATTTACTCAAACTTATATCATTGATAATACCAATGATGGTCTAGATAATTCATGGGTTTTCCGTTTTTTCTTCACTTAATAATTTCAATTTATCTCTACATGTAGGACATGTTGTAACAGTGATCAATATGAAATACAAGGTTATTCGGATCATTCATCTGTTTTATTTTAGATATATTATCAGATATGGTTTTACACTAATTTTCTAAAAAATAGAGCCATTGGCTCTGTAGCTCATCAGGCTTCATCATCAATCATGCTGTAGAGTGTGGCCAATGATACCCCCTTTGTAGAGGCCACAGGGGCACCAATCATAAAATTAAGTATATATAGGCGATAAGTTTCAGTTTTCTAGGCCTTATACTTCAGGAGAAGAAGATGAAAATAGATTTGAAGGACGTTCCTGTTGCCTTTATTAGGGGTCACAGGGCAACCAAAGCTACAATTTATAATCCTCACTCTTCAAAGAGGCTATACAGAAAGTTTCAGCTTTCTAGGCCTTATGGTTCTGGAGAAGAAGATGAAAATAGGCTTTTAGGGCGTGGCCCCTGTGGCCCTTATTAGGGGTCACAGGGCCACCAAAGATTCAATTCATAATCCTCACTAGCCAAGGAGTCTGTACACAAAGTTTCAGCTTTCTAGGCCTTATGGTTCTGGAGAAGAAGATGAAAAAAGGTTTTTAGGGCGTGGCCCCTGTGGCCCTTATAAGGGGTCACAGGGCTACCAAAGCTACAATTTATAATCCTCACTGGCCAAGGAGTCTGTACACAAGGTTTCAGCTTTCTAGGCCTTATGGTTCTGGAGGAGAAGATGAAAAAAGGTTTTTAGGGCGTGGCCCCTGTGGCCCTTATAAGGGGTCACAGGGCTACCAAAGCTACAATTTATAATCCTCACTGGCCAAGGAGTCTGTACACAAGGTTTCAGCTTTCTAGGCCTTATGGTTCTGGAGAAGAAGATGAAAATAGTTGTTTAGGGTGTGGCCCCTGTGGCCCTTATTAGGGGTCACAGGGCCACCAATGCTACAATTTATAATCCTCACTAGCTAAGGAGTCTGTACACAAGGTTTCAGCTTTCTAGGCCTTATGGTTCTGGAGAAGAAGATGAAAATAGGTTTTTAGGGTGTGGCCCCTGTGGCCCTTATTAGGGGTCACAGGGCCACCAAAGCTACAATTTATAATCCTCACTAGCTAAGGAGTCTGTACACAAAGTTTTCTATGGTTCTGGAGAAGAAGTCGAAATTCCACAAAGTTTACGGACGGACGGATGGACGGACGGACGGACGGACGCCGGACACCATGCCATGCCATAAGCCCATCGGGCCTTACAGGCCAGATGAGCTAAAAATTCGGATCATTCATCTGTTATATTTTAGATATATTATCAGATATGGTTTTACACTAATTTTCTGAATGACATTTTATGAGAATAATTTAGTGATTTTAGAACATTTTATGAGAATAATGCAAATCTTGATTGAGACACTTGACCTGTTTTTAAGTTGAGCTCGAGCCACACACATTTATAGATCTAATTTCCGGGAGTGAGTGAGTGAGTGAGATGGTGTTTAACGTGTTTTGAACAATATTTCAGTTATTAAACACGTGGATGTTGCCATCCAAAAGAGAGTAGACAGATCAGGGAGAAAGGGATCGAAAGGATGAGGGGAAAGACGGAAAGAAAGGCATAGTAAGAGACAGAAAGAAGGTTTTAGAAGGACTCAAATTTGGTCTGGCTTCTATCCGTCGACCTGTCCAGCTTGGGTGACCCTACCAGGAGCATGTAGGCTCCAGCTGGCATAGCTCTCGGGGTCGTCGAAGCACACAAACCACCACACCACGATAAGGTAATGAGTCCAGTGGTGGTAATTTCCGGGAGGTTGTATTTAATATTTGATATTATTCAATCTTGCAATGTGATTTGGTCTATTTTTTTAGCTATAACAACATTACCAAAAAATGAATCATTATACGTTACATTGAACCTTGCATACATTTTATTAAGTGTAGAACTATTAAGAATAAGATTTTTTCGAAATTTGTTTTAAACTTCTTATTCTTTTAGATGTACATTGAAAAATTAACAATTCAATGTCCATATTTTTTTCAAATAACAATTATAGTTCCAATTAAACATTGATCATGTAATGAAATACATTTTATTGACAACAGCTTGTTTAAAAGTTTCAGATCATAAAAATAAACCAAACATCCAGCTTACTTGTTTATTGTTCTTATAAACAATGTAACCTTCAATTTAGTTGAATGACATGAAGACATTCTCGAATTCAACTCAACGAGTACACAAAAGTATGATTTCATTTTGATATAATATTCTTGCCGGCCTTTAGCGAATCTGACTCGTGAAAACTGACAGAGCACTTGCAGGCAAGCGTAAATTGGCCTCTGTTTATTGGTGTCATTATTTACAGTCTCTTGGCCAGATTTTTAATGGAAGTCACCCTTGGAGCAAGCAATTCTGTTTCTCTATACATCCTTGAATTTTATGTAAAATCAAGGTCAAACTTTATTGAGTCATATACCTTGGATTATTGCATTTGCTTGAAGGCAGTCAGTCAATCTGCATCTCATTTGATTTGATTTCATATTTGATGGCAAATCGATCTAGTAATGCATATCAAATGATTTGGATAATTAAAACATGTGAATATATATACTCATATGCACACCAACCAATATGCTATGATAATAAATGACCTCAACAAGGACGAATTTGAAATGCCAGTTCTTAGAAAACAATGCAATTTTATGACTGAACAGTTATAAATATTTTTTCTTACTTTAATAGTTGTTTGTGAATACTTTTAAGAAAAGCTGCATAATGTAAGTCGTGTTGTAAAAGGTTGATATGACCATAACAAATAACATCTGCTTACCATATGTTCATTAAATTTACGTTTGGCCTCAGTTCAAATATCATGCAATACATGTCCATTGTTCACTTACCTAGAAAAATTAAAACAGTTTTGTAATTACAGTTGATGAGTCGTCTTTGTGTAAATGAAGGAAAATCATTTTCAAGTCAAATACTGAGTGTATTAATGATATTACTAGAAGATCATATTTGGTAGGGATTTATGCATTGCTGGGATACAAAATATAAAAAAAAACGTAAATGTCTTGATTGTTTTATAAAATCATCATCTCGAAACATTTCTTGTAATAACAAAATTTATATCATATTGTTGTCTCATCGTCATTGCAAATTATCACGTAAACAACACTATGCTGTACAAAAGTTTAAAGGAATGTTCTTAAAAAATTAAGGCTCATGTTTTCCCTGGATAGGGGTGGCCTAACCTCACGACCAGCGTACTAAGGACTAAGAGTTTGTCGGATAGAATTGCAATCTCCAAAACAAATGACCAGAAACCCTTATTGCATATGTGAACATTTTTTTATGTTCGTTTCATTTGACATGTATTCTAATATATAAACACATCTCTAAGTCATGCTCATTAAGTCGAGTCACTCTTGTCATCACAACTTGAAATTAAATGAAAAGATTAACAGGAAACTGATTAAAATACTAAAATAGATTTGCACACTTCAATCAATTCACCAATTCATTCAATCTCATTTAGTGGTGTTTATTGAGTGACGTGCACAAGTTTGTCATTATGCAGCGTTTGCTTTCAATTACAGTTTGTATCTTAGTTGAAAGAAGTTTGCTAAGTTAAAAAAGAAAACCAGAGCAGATTTACCTAATAAAACACAAATTTCTTCTAAAAGGGACGATGTACATTTCATTGTAATTATTTTGCACACTCATTCAAACTCATGCTTCTCTATACTACTTTAAACAAATAATGTTTTTCTAGACGGTTAAGAACCATGGTTAAGAACCATGAAACACTATGGAACACTAACCATGATGGACAAGTCCAAGTTCAAGTGGACAAATTGGACTGAGGGATACAATGGGTCTAGGTAGTCCATCAAACACATATTTAGCACAGTCAATAAACGGTCCCTGGTAATCTGATTACATTGTTGTAAACTGTCTTGAGGGTCGTACAACTATTTCAGATTCCTTCAAAAGAAATTGCTTTGAACTTCTTGACCATCCTTTGTTTAATAGAATTTCCTTTACATAAAGACACTCCCTTTCTCAACATTTAACTGTATGTACATAATAAAGCATATTATATATTTTTTTTTCATCTTCATGGAGGGAAATTAAAGACGAGGGCGAAACTATCTAATCTTTTCCTTTGGTATGTTTAAATGGAATTTGTTCATGGTAACAAGAAAATTATATCATGTCATAGATAAATGTAAGATATCATAACACTGTAATGCCAGATAACACATTAAACTTTAAGTTTGAATATGAAATATATCAAATTGCAAATTTTAATAAAGTAAAAGCACCTCGCAATTATAAGTATCAACTTGATTGTCAGTAGTTTTTTTATAAATTTAAAGAAACAAACATATTAATAACTGCAAAATGTGAATGTAAATGACAGCTTTTTAAGTTTAAGTATTTGTATCGTTTCTCCATTCGTAGAAATTGTGAAAATATATAATTTTATTATGCGTTTAAGATGATTGGTAATAACGCCATACATTGTGTTTCATTAATGATATAAGTCTCTGTATCAAGGTGTGATTTCTTAATTAAGTAAAGGTAGCAATCAAAAGGTATGTTAACTGTACTTCTGCAACAACTCATACATCGTTTCCATTTGGATTCTGTTTCTCAATCACTCTTGTATTAAACGCATTACAAAGAGAAGTGTTCTTATAACAAAATAATAATCTACTATTTCTGATGATCTATATAACAAGAGTTCGATGATAAAAGAACAATCAATGTTGCAACCTTTAAAATTATACAGTAAACACCATATCCTTATTTGTATTAAAACAATTTTGATCACTTCAAATCTTATTTCCGTGCCGCAATTGGCTGAAATACTGTCCATGTGGGGATAAGCTCGAACTAAAAGGATATACAAAGATTCGTGTAGAAATCACATTAGTTAAACATCTTGTATGTTGAACCTTCAGTTTGAATTGATTTATTGCTATATTGGGTTGATCAAATATTGAGAAAACTTAATTGAAAACAATAATCTTGACCAATATTAATCTTAACATTGATTCATTAGGAGTCATTTTGTAAGTCGAAACGTAAAGAAAATCAAATTGTTAATTCATACTTTAAATCGAAACCCTATTTACTGTGAGATTTCATATCCCAACACCCCCCAGATATTGTATGGGATACCTGAAAACCAAAGAACTAGAGATATAAAATTTGTTTCGACTTTACTAACTTTTAATTTTAAATTCATCTCAAAGTTTCATATTCATGTAAATCATAAAAATCCTGATATAACAAAAAATGACGAATGACATAAATGTAAATTAATAGTCTGAAAATTATAACTTGTTGGTAATACAAGATTAGGTCTGGAGACAGATAATAATAATGCAAATAGATTGATGGATGGCATTTCACTTTTGCCTGGAAGACTGATATTTCAACACACAAAAAAAACAGTTTGGTTAGTTCCGACACAAAAGTTATAACTATCTTAATCTTTTCAGAAAAAGTTATTTACCATAGATTTGAAAAAAAATCTCACTTAAGGTATTCCTTTTATACATGTATGCAAAGAGAGAGTGACATAACAGCTAACATTTAAATCAAACTGTGCAGCTGTTTTATGTGTTCAAGGCTATTGAATATCTATCTTGAAGGGAGTTATTAATTTTGTTTGAGGAATGAGAGTAAGAGTCTTGCTTGAATTCTTGGGTTTGTCAATCACATTAAAGGGAATGTTTAAGATGATCCTAAGATTCTAAGATTCTAGACTAGAACTAGAATTTAAGTCTCATGAATGAATAAAAAAATCAATTTATTCTCTTTTAGAGTTGCACATGAATTTTACACACCACGTGCCTTCAATGAGTTTCTTACATGGGGTTTGATATTGAATATTATTTTCCTTTACACCAATGCTAATCTCTTGATATGCTTATTTTCTCTTCGACTGGAAGTTGATAAAGATGCATGCATGTAAAACGACTAAATTAACTGTATGGTACAGTATTCTACCCAGACGCCTCGGGACATGTTCCAATGACAGAAAAATGGGACCATATCTTTAAAAAACATTGTAAGTTTGTGAATGTTGGTAATTATTGTTTGTGTTAACTTCAAGAATATTATATGGTTCTGTGTTGTTTCATTATGGTTAGCTTTCAGAAATATCCTTCAAATACAAGAGGAAATGATATCTTTCATAGACAGGAAGACCAGAAGCAAAGGGATAATTACAGATAACGATCACATGCATGAAAACGAATTGCGGCAGTAACATTAGACTGTATAATTCAGTAAATGCAGTTTTGCAAATCGATTTAAATGAAGTAACATTGCTTGATGAAATTATAAGACAGATGCTAGGCCATCTGCTTGTCTGTTGAACTCATTATCCAAAATTAAATATGCAATTATCTTTTTCTGTTACAGAAGAAAGACAAAGTTTTGTAGTTGCGCAATAGTGGGTATTTCATGTTTTATTCTCAAATCCTTGTCATTACTAACATTACAATATTCGTTTTTTGCAGGTACACTTCATGACATTCACTAGAGAATTTCCTTTACTTGTTTATCTAACATTTGTATCTCCCCGCATCTCACAACCTAGTGTCAATTCAAATTCTGAATTTCTAAACATTGTGCAATAGATTGAACAAAAATGGTCTTACGATACATTATGACATGAGGGTGTGAGGTTCTTTGAATTTTGATTTCCAATTTCCTTCCATAAGTTTATATTATTGTGTTGTTTTTCCTGACATATGACAAGGCATTAATTATTCTTTTTTATTTTCGTCTCCATAAGCTTTAGGCACAGAAAACTGAAACTTTGCACCTACTATGAAGTGAAACACAATGACAACACCATAAAGCCAAATTGAATATGAGAGATCGATAGGCTACAGAGACCAATGGCTGTCTGTTACACTTTTCATCAAAAATAAAACATGAAATCTCAGCAAAGAGTGTTCATGTTGAATACACATCCTTAGAAAATATATGGACAAGAAGTATTTATTAGAGCTATCAAGAATTGGGTTATATCTACTTGCCATACTATACTTAGGTTATGGACCAGCCAAGTTATCTTAATGATGGCAATGATTGCTACAATTACTTATAACACATTAAACACTTTCTGTAATTGAATGTCACCGTATTTAAGACCAAAAAACCTAGTTGGTTAGGTGAAACAACTATGAAAGATATTTTGTGATGATAAACAGACAATTTATTCATGTATCAAAAATTTTACTTCTCTTGTTTTGGTCTTTCAAAGAAACTTCCAAAGATCCCGATAACCAGATTATGGGAACAGAAAGAGCTCAGTAACAAGATTAGGAGACATATCAATATTGTCTTTAACAATTAACCCAGAACTAGTGAACACTAGCCATGATAAAAGTGGACAGACAGGGAGGAAGTATACAATTGGAACTTGGTGGTCAATCAAACACTTATTTGACTGGTTCAATAAACTGTCCCTGATAATCTGATTTTCTGCCTTACAAACTATCCAGGATTCCCTTGAGGAAATGTCTTCCTTTATGACTTTCTGTTAATAACATTACGTTTTAGTAACATATTACAACCTAAACTGAATATTCATATCGCCAATCCATACAATAAGAGTAAAACATCATTAGACAGAAGTTGTTCCATTGACCTAAAATATCCTTAAGTACAAAAACCATCATGCAGCATCTTTATTAAATAATTTACATGGGAGGTATGTAAAGGTTTGTAAAATAACATATTTTTCATATGAATTTGAAATGTTTGGATTATTTACCTATGAATTGTAGTGTAGCATATCTTTATAAAAGTTGATAACCAGGGTAATATACATAACCTTTAGAATGTGTGATATACAGTGTATGGCAAACGTTGCTTGATTTTATGTCAATCGAAAGATATTGCTAGATTGATACGATATCAAATATTGAATACCGTATCCAGATATACGATCTATTACGATACTGTTTCCCTATATTTCTGCAAACGAAATAAAATTTCCGTGGCTCTGCCGCAATAATGATGGAACATATAGCATCGATTCCATGGGTATCAGTTAAGTGGGTCAAACAAATTCTAGCCAAGAGACTGGAATAAAATGATGCCAATAAACGTGTGGCAATCTATGTACATGTCTTGAAGTAAACACGTGACTGAAATATTGTCGTCATGATATTTAACATTTTAATAAAGCAAAATTTAGATATGAAGCCTGATGAGCTACATAACACATGGCTCTATTTCTATAAATTTAAATTCAAGCATAAAACGTTTGATAGTTTTACATAATTACATGGTCATGATACATTTACTTGGAAGATTGTTTGGATCGGTTTTTGTATCGATATAAACATCAAACCACTTGGATCAATAACTTTGTATGTAATAAGAATATTTGTTTCATATTTCTTTAATTTGTCTCTGAACATATCAGAAACATTAAAGAAAATGAAACAAACATCTAATGAAGGTATACTATTAAGCCAACAATATATTTGCTTTACTTCTTACACCAGTGGTTTTCAATTCTTGATAACATCTGAAGCTTGACTGTCAGTAGAATTCATATTTGAAACCAATTATTCAATTGGCAATTTGACACCATTTTAAAGCAAATGTCAATTCTGACAAATCTATCTTAGTTATTCTGTGCTATAACATGCATTTCGAATTTCAGCAATCATTCTAACAGTCTGACATGAGTGCCGTGTTTTCCTGCTTACAAGTTGTCTATCTTGTAAATAACTAGTTCAATATTCACCTTAATAGTGTGTCTACTTGGATTGGATTCGTTTGACATGAAAATATGTTTCATCTATCAATATGTTGTATTTATGAAATCAAAATGTCAGTATTTGGATGTTAGAAGTAATCTTTGTGTTATTCGATGATATTTGTTTTATTAACATATTCAGGATTTTGCATTTTTAGGAAGACAATTTAATTAAATTTCTTAAAAATTGCTATGTTATCTCAAGCATTTAAAGTAGAAATAAACTCCTATCGCATATATGAAATTTTAAGAAAATTTATTTTGTGCTCCTTTAAGTGGTCATTTACTGTAATACATGAAGAAAAAAACCCTCTCTGAGTTCTGTTTATTGAGTCGAGTTATTCTTCTGATCACAACTTGAAATTAAATGAAAACATGAACAGGAAACTGTTTAGAAAACAAAACTAAATTTGCACAATTCCATCAATTCAGCAAAGTGTTGAATGAATAGAACCAATTCTTCGTATCTCATTTAGTCGTGTTTATTGAGTGACGTGCACAAGTTTGCCATTGTGTAGTATTTGCTTTCGATTACAGATAAGATCATAGTCGAAAGCAGTTTGCTAAGTTTCTAATGAAAATCAAATTCACATTACAAAATAGAATCTGTATTTTTCAAAAGGGCGATGCCCAAATTTATTGAACTTCTTTTGAACACACATTCAAATACAGTTCTCTTTCTACTACTTTATATAAATAATGTTTTCTCAGAGAGAGTACCTTCAAACGTCCAAACATTTCCATGATAAAAGCAACGTAAATTGATCATGAAATATTGAAAGAAATAACATTGTTCATCTTACTTAATATATGAACTGAATAGCGCAGTGCTTTCTTCTCTTTAATACAACCAAATTGCTTATTATCTAATCTTTCATTGTATGTTATCAAAGAAGAGAAAATGCGTCAACAAAGAGAAAACACTATAATTTAAATAAAACATGTAATGATAATGATGAGAATAAGGATTTTTGTATAGCGCTAAATTCCACACGGAATATGTGCTCAAAGCGCTTACCTAAAAACTGTTCATGATATGATAATTTTCTTTTGGACTAAACGAGGTTATAAAGATATGTTTTCAAGCGTCTCTTGCACTTCTTCAGTGTCTCAAATTTTTTTTAATCCTTTTGAAGCATGTTACACTGTATGTAATACGTTAACAGCGCTTCTAATATATAACGTGGTCCTGTTAGATGCATGTGGTGATTAAAGAGGCTTGAACAGTCAACCTAGTGAAACATAAATTGATATAACTTGATTTACGGAATTTTCATTACAAGTTGAATTCTTTATATTTTGCAATATGAAAAGCCCAGACCCATACAGCGAGTCTAACCATATGTGATAATGACGTAAGTTAATTATATAAACTATTCGCTCCAAACACTAATGATTAATACTTTTTGTAAAATGTGTCATCAACTTCTCGATCGTTCAAATATATACATACATATTTATTTTCTGTATTTATTTTCGATATCGCGATAGATGTAACCTTTACAAAATAGTAACAAAGTTCCTTTAAACGTCATGCAACAACACATTTATCTATCATTATGTGAGTTTACCGTTGTTTGAGATCACTGCCGTCAACTATGGCATCGCTGTGTCGCAAGCATCTGCATTTGCACCTTCATCAAATAGTGAACGGTTATTTAAATTGAAGACTCATTATTATTGATTCTTCCATGATCCACACTCTGATTGGAATAAGCGCAACTAAAACACTTTCCGGATATACAAGAGTTTGAGTGCAGTCTAAACTAAAACGTGCAAAGAGGAGAAAGTGTTTTATAAAAGTCGTAAACAATTAAGTCTTCATCTTTCAATTTACTATATTAACTATTTTGAGAACACCTTACAATCGGTGTGTTTCATTAATAATATTGTAACTTGATTGATCTCTAAAGATAATCCCATCTTTAGCAAATTAGGTATTATGCGATTTTCAGTATTATTACTATCTCATGTATCAATATCAGCTAAACAATCAAAGTAATAAATTTGAGTGAGAAAAAAAGAGTTCCTGAGAATTATCTTAATTATATTGTAGTACTTTGTTGTTAATTAATTGATATGACGGCCATATGAACTTTTTTCAGAGTAAAATGTAAAAGCTAGAGGTCAGACATATGTATCGTTTAATTATTATAATGTACAGGTATATTAATTTTGGTCATAAGGTTGTGTATCAAATGTTATTGCGATTGCTGTAACTTAGTCCTAAGGCAACCAGACAAATATCAGTAGAGTAGATAATTTTGTTATACGCAAGATGTGGTTTGTTAAAGGTTGTCTATATTCGGTAGGTCTCGAGGTTCTTTGCAAACTTAAGGCTTTATCTTTGTCTATTCATTTCAAACACCTGGAATGGACATAAATATATATCTAATGTAAAACGTATTGAGCTATGTTATAATTTGATATGACCTTACTTATGTTTGTTTCTATTATTATTATTTTTTATAAACAGTAACTATAACAAGAAGTTGATATCCATATTATTGCCTTGTACTTCTACACCAACTTCTAAATGCCCTTGAAGAATTTCAGTTTTTATGACCTTAAAGCACTCAGCTTTGAACTTAGTGAAACAACAAGGTCTATTTTGTATCACAGTCATTGCCACTTACCTGACTAAGGGGCACGAAGTTGCCTTGAAATGTTGTATGCAAATACAATACAAAAGCTGTTATTCATACTACAATTTAAGGTAACAAACATTTATGAATTGAATAACAAATAAAGTCCTGAATAATACCCTCGTTATGAAGTAAGCGTTGTGTGTCGTATTATGTCATCTAGTTGGTAGTGTGCGCAACAAGTACAGGTGTCTATCTACACCACATTCTTATATAGATGCAAAAACAATTTGTATTTCGATATAACAAGTTTCAAGACCGATTAATAGAATAACTACAGGATTTGAGTGTTGCTGATAGAGGGTCTATGTGATGTCACTCTCCCTATAAATTTCTACAGAAAGGAACAGTAATAACCAAACTAATTATTAGCTCTTATTCTTCTCGATTCTAGCGATGGATAAACGTTTGCATACATCTGTTGCTAATAATGTGAAATAGTTCTCCATCGAATGTACCTTCTCATAACTTGACCGAATAACTGTTATGTTAGATAAGAACAGAAAACACTTTTTATCGTTATTGTGCTTCTAGTGGTCTGAAACATTAGGTGAACAAAGACTGATGATATTCGTCCTATAATATCTTCTTTAACAACTTTTCAAATGTAATTTATACTTTAATGATAAAATGTGTCTCTCGAATTAACTACGTCGTATTTATTGTTAATTGTAGACAGACCACTACTGACTAATATCGATATACTTTTTGATAAAAATACTTGCAGAACAATGGATTTTTAGCTCATCAGGCCTGACAAGTAAATATTGGGGTTAATAGTTTATAGCTCTGGTGACCCTGTGGTCCCTATCAAGGTCAACTGGGTCCACGCTCTTAAAACATATTTCCATCTTCTTCTCCAGAAGTATCATGTCTAGAAAGCTGAAAGTTGTATACAGACGTCATGACCAGATATTATTATTATATTATTATATGAATATTTATATATCGCGCATATCCACCCACTAGTGGTTGCTCAAGGTGCTCGTCGTTTCCCCTGGTCAATGGCATTCTTTCACCATCCGATCATTTTTCCAATTCAACTCCCTGGGGAGTATTCAACCGGCATCCATATGTGGCGCTCAGGTTAGGGACCATCTTATGCCTCACAGGGTACCCATTCACAGCTGGGTGAACTGAGACAGATAGTCACAGCAGCTTGTCCAACCGACAGCCTGGCGTATGCACGTGTTCATGTATCCACCATTTACTGACATGAATTCGTAGGATATTTTAAGTGCGCAGTTTTTGTTGCACTGTGACCCTATGGCTAAAACAGAGGCTTGGTGAAAAATTGGTTCATGTGCCCTAAATGATCAATTACAGTTTTGTGGTCTTCTTACCCAATTTTATATGGGTGTTCTACAATCTCCGTGTTTGTTATCAATGATGATGCAACCAGTTGCAAGTCTTAACATGATCATGCATAATAAGGGGCATTCTTTGTAGATCAATTCATGAAATATTGATAAGTCTCTGTTCTATTACGCCAAAATCCGTTGGTCTCACTTTATACCCTTTTTAGAATATCCAATAAGCTTGAATGGGTTAAATTTTACAATTTGCAAAATTTCCGTCTGTCTGTCCTTCTGTCCGGTCAATTATCTTAAAAACCTTTAGGTCTAGATCAATCATACTTTGCACACATGTTAATCATAACCGTGTCTACTATGATGACCACTTTTTGGTTTCTGGAATTTATTGTTTTGGTCGTTTCCATGGAAACGTCACATTTTGGACTTAGTTATGTGGTGTGCAATGGGGACAGATTTTTGAAATTTTGGGTATTGGTGCTCCTGATGATACTCTTGATCGAAAGCCATTTCCGAAAATTGATTTTGACAGAATTTTGGCCCTTGTTTCTGAAATTGGACGTGGGGCGATTAACAGGTCTGATGCTCAAATGGGGACAGATTTTTCTCAGAAACTATGACACCTAGGTAAAAGAAATTTTGGTTGTGGATACACCTGATGATACTCTTGATCGAGTTCGAAAGCCATTTCCGAAAAATTATTTTTAATAGAGTTATGGCCCTTGATTCTGCAATTTGACTTGGAGCGATTAACAGATCTGATGCTCCAATTGGGACAAGTTTTCTCAGACACGATGACACCTAGATGAATGAAAATGGATCCACCTGATGATACTTTTCATTGAGTTTGGAAGCTGTTACCGAATTCGCAGTTATGGACCTTGGGTTTGGGTTTGACATTGGTGCAAATGACTAGTCTGATGCTCCAATTTGGATACGTTTTGTCTGAAATTTTTACAGTTAGGTAGATGAACTTGTGGTTTTTGTTTCACCTGATGATACTCTTGACTCTTATGCTTACTACAGGAGAATACATCAGACGGGCTGCGGGGGTATGTGAGCCATGTTCACTTTTTAGCTCATCTGGCCTGGCGACACCCTAAAAACCTATTTTCATCTACTTCTCCAGAACCATAAGGCCTAGAAAGCTGAAACTTTGTGTACAGACTCCTTGGCTAGTTAGGATTATAAATTAAAGCTTTGGTAGCCCTGTGACCCCTAATAAGGGCCACAGGGTCCACACCCTAAAAACCTATTTTCATCTTCTTCTCCAGAACCATAAGGCCTAGAAAGCGGAAACTTTGTGTACAGACTCCATGGCTAGTGAGGATTATAAATTGTAGCTTTGGTGGCCCTGTGACCCCTAACAAGGGCCACAGGGGCCACACCCTAAAAACCTATTTTCATCTTCTTCTCCAGAACCATAAGGCCTAGAAAGCTGAAACTTTGTGTACAGACTCCTTGGCTAGTGAGGATCATAAATTGTAGCTTTGGTGGCCCTGTGACCCCTAATAAGGGCCACAGGGGCCACACCCTAAAAACTTTTTTCTTCTTCTTCTCCAGAACCATGAGGCCTAGAAAGCTGAAACTTTGTGTACAGACTCCTTGACCAGTGAGTATTATAAATTGTAGCTTTGGTGGCCCTGTGACCCCTAATAAGGGCCACAGGGGCCACACCCTAAAAACCTATTTTCATCTTCTTCTCCAGAACCATGAGGCCTAGAAAGCTGAAACTTTGTGTACAGACTCCTTGGCCAGTGAAGATTATAAATTGTAGCTTTGGTGGCCCTGTGACCCCTAATAAAGGCCACAGGGGCCACACCCTAAAAACCTATTTTCATCTTCTTCTCCAGAAGCGTAAGGCCTAGAAAGCTGAAACTTTGTGTACAGACTCCTTGACTAGTGAGGATGATGAATTGTAGCTTTGGTGACCTTGTTGCCCCTAATAAAGGCTACAGGAACTTCCTTCAAATCTATTTTCATCTTCTTCTCCTGAAGTATGAGGTCTAGAAGACTGAAAGTTGTCGCCTATACTTAATTTTATGATTGGTGATCCTGTGGCCTCTACAAAGGGGGAATCACATTGGCCACACTCTACAGCATAATTGATGATGAAGCCTGATGAGCTACAGAGCCAATGGCTCTATTTTTAGCTCATCAGGACTGAAAGTCCAGATGGGCTTATGGCATGGCCCGTCGTCCGGCGTCCGTCCGTCGTCCGTCCATCGTCCGTCCGTCCGTAAACTTTTGACACTTTTGACATCTCCTCATGAACCATACACATTAGAGAGCTGAAATTTTGTGTACAGGTACCTTAGCATATGGAGATTCTAATTTGTAACTTTGGTGACCCCATGACCCCAAATAGGGTCACAGGGGTCACAACCTTAAAAACCTATTTTCATCTTCTTCTCCAGTTCCAAAAGGAGTAGAGAGTTAAAAATGATATGTGCAGACTCCTTGGACAATCGGGATTCTAATTTGTAACGTTGGTGACCCTGTGACCCCAAATAGGGTCACAGGGGTCACAACCTTAAAAACCTATTTTCATCTTCTTCTCCAGTTCAAGAAGGACAAGAGAGTTAAAAATGATATGTGCAGACTCCTTGGACAATGGGGATAATAATTTGTAACTTTGGTGACCCTGTGACCCCAAATAGGGTCACAGGGGTCACAACCTTAAAAACCTATTTTCATCTTCTTCTCCAGTTCTAAAAGGACTAGAGAGTTTAAAACAACATGTGCAGACTCCTTGGCCAATGGGGATTCTAAATTTTAGATTTCGTGACCCCATGACCCTAAGAAGGGTCACAGGGGTCACAACCTTGAAAACCTATTTTCATCTTCTTCTCCAGTTCCAAAAGGAGTAGAGAGTTAAAAATGATATGTGCAGACTCCTTGGACAATGGGGATTCTAATTTGTAACTTTGGTGACCCTGTGACCTCAAATAGGGTCACAGGGGTCACAACCTTAAAAACCTATTTTCATCTTCTTCTCCAGTTCTAAAAGGACTATAGAGTTAAAAACGATATGTGCAGACTCCTTGGCCAATGGGGATTCTAAATTGTAGATTTTGTGACCCCATGACCCCGAATAGGGTCACAGGGGTCACAACCTTAAAATCCTATTTTCATCTTCTTCTCCAGTTCCAAAAGGACTAGAGAGTTAAACATTATATGTGCAGACTCCTTGGACAATGGGGATTCTAATTTGTAACTTTGGTGAACCTGTGACCCCAAATAAGGTCACAGGGGTCACAACCTTAAAAACCTATTTTCATCTTCTTCTCCAGTTCCAAAAGGAGTAGAGAGTTAAAAATGATATGTGCAGACTCCTTGGACAATGGGGATAATAATTTGTAGATTTTGTGACCCAATGACCCCAAATAGGGTCACAGGGGTCACAACCTTAAAAACCTATTTTCATCTTCTTCTCCAGTTCCAAAAGGAGTAGAGAGTTAAAAATGATATGTGCAGACTCCTTGGCCAATGGGGATTCTAAATTGTAGATTTCGTGACCCCATGACCATGACCCCAAATAGGGTCACAGGGGTCACAACGTTGAAAACCCATTTTCATCTTCTTCTCAAGTTCCAAAAGATCTAGAGAGCTGAAATTAAATGTGCAGACTCCTTGGCCAATGGGGATTCTAAATTGTAGATTTCGTGACCCCATGACCCTAAGAAGGGTCACAGGGGTCACAACCTTAAAAACTTATTTTCATCATCATCTTTAGCTCCTAAAGGTCTATTGAGCTGAAAGACTGCATGTAGACTCCTTGGCCAATTGGGATTCTAAACTGTAGGTTTTGTGACCCCATGACCCCAAATAGGGTCACAGGGGTCACAATCTTAAAAACCTATTTTTCTCCATTAGATGACAGTCTATGGCAAATTTATTTCTCCTTGGATATTTTAGTGTGGACTTCTTTCACTGTCTGATATTGGCGATCTAGAAAGTGTTGAATAATAATAAATCATTTGGGTAAGGAAATTTATTCCGAAATCGTTACATTTGTTTTGTAATTTTTTTATAGGTTTTCTTGCAATAGGTAACATCAGTTTCATTTTTAGCTCATCTTGCCTGTATAAAGCAAACTTGATATGATGCCTGATGAGCTACAGAGCCAATGGCTCTATTTTGTTATTTTCTTGTTGTGGGGGCAAAACAAACTATTTAGGTATTAGAAATTACTCAAATATTTCGACACAACAAAAACCTTTCAAAAACTACTTCAGAAAGCAATTCTTTTTTCAGAAAAAGTTTGTGATGCTTCTAGGCAAGAGTGGTATGCTATTCATCTTTTTAATTCATTATTATTCCTCTCCTGGTAAGATCTTATATTTCAAAAGACCTGTCGGCCAGGTGATTATGCTCGTTATAGTTTTCAACTATCTCAACTAATTAAAAGTATGTCGAGGTATTTCAATTTCATGTCTTCGGAGCCCGTTAACTACAATGTAGAGTAGTTGAAACAGAACTCTTTTTTCATAAATAAAATGACAAATGGAATCCATCACAGAAATTGGTCTAGCCAAAATTAAATTGGTATTAGTTTATTGCTATGATATCAGTTTATAGTCTCTGGACTAGAAAATAAGTGCAAGCCATACTTATAGTCAGTTATTATTCTCTGTTTGCTTCAAATTCAATATCAAAGCAAGGTCAACTCTTTATTAAACCATGTTAACTGACTTATTGGATTTGCCTCTATGCGAAGAATAAACCAATAAATCAAACAGCAGAACAGAGTGAATATGTCTTATCAAACTAATATAGAAAGTTCGTTGAAAACTTGAAGTTTGTTATAACTCGTGCATTTCTCAAAGATACTTAGATACTTATTTTCAGTCACTAATACATATTTTTTATCCTTCTCTAGATAAACAAGAATATGAACTTACTGTTTTTCATTCACAGGGTTAGAAATAAGATATAATGGAATTGATGCTTTGAAATGTTTAAATTGTGTAATACAATTAAATATCACTCATTTTGAATTTCGTCTTGTAGATACAATTGGATTTCAGTTTCACTAAATGTAAAATGTGGTACAAAGTACATGAAATGAAATGAAATGGATTAAATTTATATTACTTGAGCTACCTCTGTGAGGATAGAATGATTATTGCAAAGATCAATAACAAGAATGATTTGATACTTACAAGTTCAAATATCACATAATGTGAATAACTTAACATTTAAAATAGACATATGAACAGACGGTGTAGTGAACAATACATTTTATCAATGATAAAAACACTAGAACCATTCTCAAAGTATTGGAATTAGTGTAATTGGCAGGAGAGATATGTGTTTTACTTTTGGTAAACCCATGAAATTACCTGAGGCTGAAGACAGATAAAAACTTTGCGTAAAAAAGGCAAATGTCATTCAAAAATGTATGGTATTACAAACGGCCGTTGAGATGATCTTATTTTAATGTAGAGCAAAATTGCCCTTAATCTGCCCTGTAATTTCTCAAAATTAGATAGAAAGCCTGATGAGCTACATACCCAATGTCTGTAATTTTATGTATTTGAATTCAAGCAAACAAACTTGATTTGTTTGACATATTACAATAGACATTCACTTGGAAGATTGTCTAGATGGGTTTTTGTATACAAATGTACATAAATTCACTTGGATTATTAAATTTGCATGTAAAATAAGATTTTGTTTCATGTTTCTTTCATTTGTCTCTGTTTGAACATATCGGAAACATTAAAGATAATGAAACAAAAATCTTATGATGGTTTATTGAAATGTCCAAAGCCCACTTCAATATATTTACTTTACTTCTGGTCTTAAGATCTAATTACACCAGTGGTTTTCAATTCTTATAGAAATCTGAAGTTTGAAGACCGTCTTTCTAACAGTCAGATGTATGTGAATGGCAGCAGGCTGTATTAATGTCATATTTTTTCTGTTAAAATTTCTGTATGTTATAAATAGTTAAATGACTGCCACTTTTTCAATGTTCACCTTAACAGTGCGTCTTCTTCGATTGGATTTGTTTGATATGAAAATATGATTCATCTATAGATAACTTTATGTTCGATTGTATAAGTAAATTTCATGTTTTCAATGACATTTTTTTTATTCACATATACTGATGGAAACGAATAAGGGAACGCTTAATTACTTTTAACTTATGTCTGGCATGTTCCTTTTGTTCGAGGCTGCATGGGGCCATTATAAACTGAAAATGTTTGAGTTTCCTTTCACTGCAAAAGGTACCGTGCACGTGAAAATTGATTTCCATGAACTTCATGCATGGCAACGTCCATTTAACCTTCAATGAGTCAACGAATGTCAGTGTACCTTTACTTTCAGAATCATGCCAAGTGCATACCTTTCTGATAATGAGAAATGGCAGGCTATCGGGTGCATAAACAGCGGTCAATCAATATGCCAGACAGCCAGACAATTTAACAAGTCTAAAAGTGTGATTTCGCGACTGTGGAACCGGTACCGTCAGAGAGGGAACGTAAAGATTAGACCAGGTCGTGGTCCAAAACGTAAGACAACGCCCCGAAACGACCGCCAGTTGGTGCTGCTGTCCTTACGTAACCGACTTAAACCAGCATCGAAAATAAACTCTGAGTTCAGGGCAGTAACGAGACTAAGAATTTGTGACCGTACTGTCAGAAACAGACTTAAAGCAGCAGGCTTAAAGTCACGTTGTCCTGTTGTTGGGGTAAGGCTGACTGCGGAACACAAACGTCTCAGAAGAGCATGAGCTACACAACATCGAGTTAGACAACTTCGACATTGGCGCAATACCAAGTTCAGTGATGAGTCTGGATTCAATTTGGACTTCACAGATGGTCGGATCCGCGTTTGGCGATACCTTCGTGAACGTCACCATCAGTGCACCAACAAACAACACGATTCCTACAGGGGCAGACCTGTGATGGTATGGGGCGGCATAACCTACGACCATAGGACCAACCTTGTTCGACTTGATGGAAGGGTGACTGGTGTCCGTTACCGAGACGAAGTGTTGCAACCTTTCGGCCGTAGAGTTGGTGTAAACTTTGAGTTTCAACATGACAATGCTCGACCCCACACAGCTCACTTCAGCAGGGATTTTCACACGCAGAACAACGTCAGAGTGTTGCCATGGCCGTCCAAGAGCCCATAATTAATCCCATTGAACACGTCTGGGACGTTCTTGGACGTCGGGTGAGGGATCGTGATGTTCTACCCCAGACACTTGATGCCTTGATGCTCCCCAAGAAGAGTGGCGCGCAGTTCCTCGGGCTGTCATCCGGAAGTTGATCCAAAGTGTTCCATGACGGTGTGAAGAAGTGATCAGGAAACAGGAAGGACACACCAGATACTGAAATTTCACCTGTGGTGTACATACTTAATGAAATATACTTGATCAAAAACCCATGACAATAAAACAAATTTCACCATCAATACATGCGTTCCTTTCTTCATTTCCATCAGTATATTTTGGGACGCAGCATTGCATTATGTTGTCGAGACTCTCAATCCATCATTTTAAGCTCATCTGGCCTGTAAGGCCCGATGGGCTTATGGCATGGCATGGTGTCCGGCATCCGTCCGTCCGTAAACTTTGTGGAATTTCGACTTCTTCTCCAGAAGCATTAGGCCTTGAAACCTTAATAGGGACTACAAGGCCATGCCCGTAAACCTATTTCCATCTTTTTCTCCAGAACCATAAGGCCTAGAAAGCTGAAATTTTTTGTACAGACTCCTTGACTAGTGAGGATTATAAATTAAAGCGTTGGTGGCCCTTTGGCCCAAAAAAAGGGCCTCAGGGACCACACCCTAAAAACCTATTTTCATTTTTTTCTCAACCAGAAGGCCTAGAAAGATGAAACTTTGTGTACAGACTCCTTGACTAGTGAGTATTATGAATTGTAGCCTTGGTGGCCCCTAATAAGGGCCACAGGGGCCACACTCTAAAAACATATTTTCATCTTCTTTTCCAGAACCATAAGGCCTAGAAAGTTTAAACTTTGTGTACAGACTCCTTGACTAGTGAGGACTATAAATGGAAGCTTTGATGGCCCTGTTGCCCCTAATAAGGGCCACACCCTAAAAAACTGTTTTTATCTTCTCCTCCAGAACCATTAGGCCCAGAAAGCTGAAACCTTGTGAATATACTCTTTGACTAGTAAGGATTATGATTGATAGCTTTTGTGGGCCTGTGGCCCCTAATAAGGGCCTCAGGGACCACACCCTTTTACCTAATTTCATCTTTTTCTCAAGAAGCATCCGGCCTAGAAAGCTGACACTTTGTGTGCAAAATCATAAGTAAGATAAGGAGGTTTCCAAATTGTACATTTGGTGACCCTGTGGTCCAAAGTAAGGGAGGAACCACACCTTTCAGACCATGAAGCAACATTGATATGAGCTACAGAGCCACTGGCTCTATTTTTTAAAAAGACACTTTAAGTTTACTTTACAATTGCAATTCTATCTTAAGGTCAAACGACCCTAATTGGAACAAATAATATCTAGAAATAAACAGTAGATAGTAGATAGAAACTATTATCGCATATGTGAAACTTTGGAACATTTCTTTTGTGCTCGTTTCATTTGTCATTTCTGAGTCCTGTTTATTGAGTCGAGTTATTCTTGTGATCACAACTTGAAATTAAAAGAAAACATTAACAGGAAACTGATAAAAATACTAAAATAGATTTTGACACATCAATCAATTCACAAGAGCATTGAATGAATAGAACCAATTCATTCAATCTCATTTAGTGGTGTTTATTGAGTGACGTGCACAAGTTTGACATTATGTAGTGTTTGCTTTCGATTACAGATTAGATCTTAGTCGAAAGCAGTTCTTAGTCGAAAGTTTATAATGAAAATCATAGCAGATTAACCAAACAAAATAGAATCTGTCTTTTCTAAAGGGAGAATGTACAAGTTTTGTGAACTTCTTTTGAACACACATTTAAATACATGTTTCTTTATACCACTTTTTACAAATAATGTTTTCTCAGAGTACCTTCAAACGTTCATACATCTTTTACGTTAAAAGCAACGTAAATTGAACAAAATCCATTGTTAATCTTACTTAACATATGAAATGAATAGGACAGTGTTTTCTAACAGTCATCTATATTGAATTCTCATCACTATGGACATTTATCGTTCAGCAGCTTTGGTACATAAATGTTTTGAACAAGCTTTGAAAGTATCGAGTTCATACCAAATGTGTTCTCAGCAGTTTGTGCTTCAACTAGATATAAAAAGGAAAATTGTTACAATTTCTTGACCGTTTCTTTCATGATGCACAATCTGATTAGATTTTGAAGAACTAACATGACTATACGTTCTTGATAGACAAGTGGTTGAACGCAGTCAAAACAAAATCTCATACTAAGAAGAAGATGTTTTATAAAAAGGGTAAAACAATTTAGTCCTAACCTTATATTTTACTCTACAACGTATTTTAAGAGCATGTTACATTCGGTTTGTCTCCTACATAAAATGATGGCAAACAACTCACTTTAGGAAATAAAGACTGATGTGACTTTTCCAGTTACATTACTGTCTGATCGTGACCAAAAATGAATATCAGCAAACATACACATACACAAATGTAGATAGTATCTATCCTTTTTACAATTTGCATATATATTTGTCAAAAGGTTGTGCATCATATGAATTTTGATTGCTGTTACTTCCCAGCTAACACAGGACGTAGATACGACGTTGTAGGAAGGTCGTGTTTTGGTAACGTAGTTTATGGACGTCGCTGGTACGTACTTCGGACGTAAAACATAACGTAATTTCTCAACGTTGTTCCGACGTTGTGTTCTACGTACTTATTACGTAACTATTATGTAGTATTGTGACGTCTAGTCTAACGTCCTCACAACGTCCTGATTACGAAATTTTTACAGCACATAAATCAAGGAAAGTTATTGAGAAATATGAAAAATAAATCCACATTAACCGTTGAAATACTAAAACGAGAGAGGACTTACAGTTATATTTGCCCAACGGTCTAGTGAAACCCTTTATTTTGGTTACGTTATTTTGATACGTATCTGAGACGTACTAAGTACGTGAAATATAACGTCATTCCCCAACGTTGTTACAACGATAGATTGTACGTACTTTTTACGTAACTTTAACGTTGTTATGTTACGTAAAGTCTAACGTCCTCACAACGTCCTGATAACGTTTAAAAGAAGGAAAACTATGCCAAAGTTTATGTTATCACAAAAGAAAGATGAATATATAATTAATTATATTTTTCATTACATATTTTTAAGTATTCGATTTATTGATTTAATATGAACGTATATGATAAAAATCATCATATATCAAATAATCTCACACACAAATCATGGGATAAAAACTTGTTTTCATTGAAAATCTGAAAACAGTCAAATATTATATTTTTATAGTCATAAATTCACAAATTTAAATAGATTAGTTATATAACTAATCGATCAGCATCAACTCCTTAATGCCATCCTGATTGTTTTCAATAAGTTTTAAATAAATTAAGTTTGACTAATTGACTCGCGTCATTGTCCGGTTTTCGATCACAATAGCAAATAAAACCTACTTATTGTTAGGCCTACTATAAAAAGTCGCTTAGCTTTAAAGTGTGAGTTTGTTTCGACACTCGATACTTCCTGATCAAATGACACTGTTTATAAAGTTGGTCATAAGAATGGGACCCCACACAACTCACGGAGTTGCTCTCATGGTCTCAGTTTTGCAAGGCAACCACCAATCGCATTATATTTATAAACGCCGGGCAAATAGTCAATAAATATCAATCTTTCCAAGTTCAGTTGCAACAATTTTTAGTTTATCGGGTACTTCCTTGTCTCGATTAGTTAGTTAGCCCACAACCATGCATTCTCACTTCAAGTCTTAAAATGCATTTCCAAAAGTGTAGTCGTAAATCATTTGACATACAGTTAAAGCTGTAGGCCTACATGTCTCATTTTGTTTTCTTTAAACCCAGAAATCCGATAAAACTTGGATTAATGAAATACAAAATATTTCTGTCGTAAGAACAGTAATGACATTCTCATTCAATTAGAGTCCGAAATGATAGTTACATCACTTATTTCTTTGTAAGATTAGCTTGCTTGATCTTTCCATTTGATTATAAATACAATGAAATATTGTCTATCAAGGAAAACACGCAAAGATGAAGAATATTTAACATATCGCTACGGTTACGTTGTCACGACGTCCTCAGAACGTAATTCATATGTCAAGACGTCCTCACAACGTCCTAGCGACGTGAGCTAGGCCTATCTTTTCTCTGTGTAATCGAATTTTTCTGGTTAATCATTGTTATATTTTACTAGTTCATGCGTTCCGACATAAAAAGATTAAATAGCCCTGGCCTTTAAAACACTATAGGCCTAAGGCCCCAAATTAATTACAATTTTAGAATAGATTGATGACAATGGGAGAAAGTGGGGAGTTACCTCCCTTGAGAGAGCGTGTAGGTGGCGCGTCGAATGTATTGGTCCTCGTTTACTTCCGCATTCAAAGTTTTGCGATGCGAAACTATGAAATTTGACCTCGAACTGCACTTCTGCGTCACATTATAGAATTTTTATTGGCGACAGTGTTTTCATCAATATTTTGTATAGATTTCTAAAAGATCAACAAACTATGTCTATGGGATTGTTTAAGATTACCGAAATGATTAGACTAGATTGGTGTACATGAAGGTTTGTTACGGTCGATGTTTCAATCTTATTTCCTCGAATGTTCGAAGTTCGTGACCCTAACCATCAAAGTTGAATTTCTCTTCAATGATTGAATGTCAATCAAGTTTTCAGCTTTACAAAAAGATCATAACATGTTTAAATAATTGACAAATTCAAATTGATATTTACACACATTTTGATAATATAGGCCTATAATTGGAGATGATACCTGGTGATTGATGCTCTATGAATAAATAAACATACGATTCGGGTATGAGCATTTTTAATGTTTACCATTAATTTAGCTGATGATTGCTTATTCGTACATTTTAAGGTCTATTTCGTCTAATTTACTGCCAATTCTTAACATCATATGAGACTGCTTTGATAACGGACGTCGGTTGATGCAGAAAGAATTTCTGGTTAATTTATCATTTCTATTTTAGAGTTTTAATATATGTATTTAGGTTACCGGGAAAGGGACAATTCAAACAGGTTTGGCAGATAATCTTCCAACCATTCAAATTAAACCGTTTTATGCTAATTTGTTGACAAAGTTAAGAAATAAATAGATAGATTGATAGATGGTTGATAGATTATGAGCGTATTAACAGATAATGAAATGAGCATATTAACAAAGTTATCAATTATGATACTTATATGCCGTTGTAGATTTGAAGTTAATGCATTCGCCGCTGATTTGCTTTACTTCAAACTCTAAATCATTTTGAGCGCTCTATTCTTTGTCAAATTGTTAAAACATGAACACGAACATATTGAAATTAAGTGAGAAATAATCCTGTACTTATCACATTCATGTTTATTTGAGAATGTCCTCTTAAAATATCCAGATAGGATTGACCTTTTTACAGTTGCACAGGAAACCATTCTTACCAGAATCTTTATCTATTTATATTAACAACACAAAGTAACAAAATATAAAAAATGAAAATTAGAAACGTAACATCGAAAAATTAACATAATATAGAGCTCACTTTCAACAAGAAACAAGAAACAACTTTTTGTTTATGCAATGATACAAACTCTCCGTTCTATATATTAATTTTTAAAAAAAATTTTAATCTCCGAAAACACCCCGTCTATAAACCCGTTTTGAGTTTTGCCGTGGTAAAATGATTATATGTAACCGTAAAAAAGTTGAAGTTGAAAGTAAGGCAATATTTTACAGCTCATGATTGTATATAGAAAGTTATCTTAAGTTTTATTATATATGTAATGAAATTACGATTTTATGTAATACAGTGGTAAGTTAGTACATAAGTCACCAACATATTTTGATTGAAATAGTAAAAACATCTTTTGACACCTAAACTATTTGAATAACATTTTACAGTCATAAATTTTGTTTTTGAGCAAAACGGATGTTTAATTGCATAATTTTTACTAAAAGAAACCCATTAAAACGGCAACTCTATTATATCTTTCGCGGAAGACTGAAAAACAAGTCACGTACTACGTAGGATTGAAAGATCAACATCCAATTTATTTGTTTGAATTTTTTTCAAGATATACGTTAAATTGCATGCATTGATAAATAACTCAAGAATAGCTGCAATATTATTGCATGTAATAGTTGTCATACACAAACTGGTTAAGGAATAATGTCAAAATTTAAGTACAACCCAGGTAAAAACACCATATAATAGATTTTTAAAGCTTGAACAAATTCGTATTAGCGTTTGAAGAGTTGACCAATGAAAATAACATGTCTATATCATATAAGTCAATTATCAGAAATGATTTGAATGAGTTTATTGTGGTAAAAAATGAAATCACTTTCTATACAACTTCTCAATAGAATTTAATTTACTGTCCCTATCAATGTGCAAAATATTTAAAATTCTGTCTTTATTTTGTTGATTGTGTTAAAATGTAGTTTAACAATATCCGTGGTAGTGTAAATATTAGATATTAAAAGTATATAGTATCAGATTCATTATCGCATTTCAAAATACTCGTTTCATGCGACAAAACGTTATCCCCAACATTTAAAAAGTAAACATCCTTTAGTCAACGAAAAAGTCCAATTTTACTCTATTTGATAGAGGTTTGTCAGATGAATGTAGGAAAAAAGTAAAAGTTACTTTTTTTCCTGTTACTTTTTCCCGATCACCTTGTCAGATAACCGTGCCTGTTCATCTGGTAAAATTCGGGAGGATCGTTTTCATTACTTCCTTCAGTCTCCTCTATATAATTGATTCAGATTGAACCAACACATTTTTTCAAAATAATATTAGTTTGAAAGCTATTCATAGCGGCGACGAATCTATGTCATGAAGTGAAAACGAATCCATTGTAATTTAAAATCTGTTTATTATTTCATTGCCGATACCAGACGTTTTCGTTTCAGTTTTAGTACAAAAGGCAATTTATTGGCACTTATTTACTGAAGGGGATTTACTGTATTTCCTGACCTCTTATGAATTTACAGACTTGATTTTTGTTTGTTTTGATTCTTTTGAAGAAGAAGCATTGATATAGGCCGTTTAGCCTTTTTGCTCATCATTTTCCTGTGTATTTGTAATAAATGTATTCTGTAATCTTGTCCACAGGGACTTGTATTGCTAATAAAAACTGTTCCTAGACTAGTAGTAAGCATAATTGAATACGATGATCGCCTATTACTAATAATACTGATCTTGTCTTGATAATGGAACAAAATATTGTTTAAATCAATAGTTTTAAGGCCGAATGAAGTATTGTTATTGATATTCATCCTTTCTTTTCACAAACAGCAAATTAAATTATATGAAAACTGTTGACATTCATGTTTTTGGTAGTAAAATGGGTCTTTCTTTTCGACCTTTTTACAAACACAAATTAGCTGACATGTTTACTTACTTCTGGTTTATAAGACATAGTCGTTATTTAAGTTATTTAGACGTAAATACTTTTTCGCCAAAATACAATTATATAGTGAAAAAATGACGCTGGATAATTTTTCAATCATATCATTTTCAAATATGTCAACATGAGGTACAAAAACAATAAATAAACACACTGCCGTCTCTACTGGCACTGTTTGCCAGACACGACAGAATAATTTTCGTAATTATCCTTTATAAAGACACTCACTCACTCACTTTGTCATTCCTCGCGAATGTTCCGATGTAATCGTACAGTACTGTTACATTTTGATCGTTGTTTTATTTTGTTTTTCTCTAATTCATATCTACGCGGTAATGCAAGTTGATAACCCGGAAGTAAGTAAAGGACCAATGCATTCGACGCGCCCTCTATTTTGGCAGGAGAAGATAACTCGCTACTGTTTCCCATTGAATGTGATTATAATAAATAAAATTTTAGGATTTTGCTAAATGTGGAGGTAATATCTTAGACAAGATTAGGTAAAGTTAAGATTTTTAATTCAATGATGCATTACTTTTTATAATGTTTGAACACAATACTCTTTTTGAATAAATAAAATAATATAAAGCTTGCTGACTTGTGGACTTGGAAATCTATTTTTGTCTTTACGCGCCAACACAAAATCCTCTGACGTCATCATTTTTAGTTATCGTCGCCATGTTTGATGTCGCGTAAACTTGAAGAGTCGCTACACGCAAGACAGTGTTTTTCTAATTTACCGGCAAAGGATTTACTTTCCCTATCGAAGGTAAGTACCCATTTTCGTTAAAACATTATGTCAGTAAAGAAAGTTTAAATTAAGCTTTGAATACCTGTTATATCAACAAAAGCATTCGAAACAGATTAGAGTAGCCGATGTTACTTGAGTTTTAAAAATTGCAGTCACCGTACAGTACAGTTCAGGCTGAAAGTATGTGTACTGTACATTTCGTTTCTATATTGCAATATTCTATCATCTACATTCACTGTAATTTATGTTTTAGTTCGAATCGACAATGACCGATTTACGGTATTCATGCATTTATTGTATGTATGTAAAATCCTGTGACAAAGGTCAAGGGCACTAGAAAGAAAACACGGACAAACTCCTCACCGCGAACCGCATTGCTCAACTGACTTGTATGACGTTGTTTCGTCACATGAGTAGTGAGGAGTTTGGAAACTATTTGATCATTGACGATCAGCTGTTTCAAAGTTCACTCGGTACAAGCTTGTTTGTTTTGATAATTGCAAGCCTCGTTTTGCTAGCAATGCTCAAAACACTACAGTTTATTCACACAAGTATTCTACTAATCTAGTATCATCGTAAAATTTCTAAAACGTACGTTGATACAGTCACTTGAGGCTTCTTTGCGATGTTTTCACAGACTTTCATGACAGTTTAACTACAGACCGTGTCAGTTATATTCGGACGTAGACCGAAACTTCTGTCGCAGAATGCTGTAGCCTCGCACATATCCAGTGGGGTTGCAGGTAGAGTTTCTCGATCTAATTCGGATGTTGTCGTTGTTTCCATAGACTTGCTTATATTTACGAAAGCCCGTTACCGCCAAATTGCAAATATAATTTTTTTTATAAAACTCGTAATTACGACTTTATTTCTCGTAATTACGACTTTTAATCTCGTAATTACGACTTTTAAAACTCGTAATTACGACTTTTTCAAAAAAAATCGTAATTACGACTTTTCCAAAAAACTCGTAATTACGACTTTTAATCTCGTAATTACGACTTTTTTAAAAAACTCGTAATTACGACTTTTTTTAAAAACTCGTAATTACGACTTTTAAAAACTCGTAATTACGACTTTTTAATCTCGTAATTACGACTTTTTAATCTCGTAATTACGACTTTTAAATCTCGTAATTACGAGTTTTTATCTCAGCTTTTTACATGCCCTTTATATTCACCAGTACTCGGATTAGAAACGCACAAAGGCACGAGTGATATGTATGTTTTTGTGAGACTGTGGTGTATGTGACAAAGTCCGTGCAATGGGCACACTTTTATAGTTTGTGTAAATTTATCTTTATGAAAATAAATTTCATATTTAAGTGAAATATCAAGTTAAACAGCCTCATATACATGTACCTGGCTTCTCTTGTTGGTCACAAAAGCTTCAGGTACAGGTACTGCGCAAGCTTAGACTGTTTTAAAACCGCAATTAAACTGTATCATATTGATCTAGGTTTATTCCGTAAATCCATCTTAGAGACCTGTTACCTGTCATTAATCTATTACCTAAAACGTTCTATCCTTTACATAAAACTGACCTGCTGGTTGATTCACTGTTTACGTCATCTCTATGATGGGAAAACATAGAAATAACCTACTGTACTGAAAGCTTATTAAGAGTGCTTTGAATGCATATTAAGGTAAAGCTAGCACATAAGGTATATGCTTATGTAGTTGACAGGAGATATTATTCTACGTCACAAAACAAATGCACAATTTAAGCTTACTAGGGACTGAATCATACATAAGGCACACATACACACCAGAGTGCCAAGTTTCCTTCCATTTCAGCATTTACTTTGAAATTATCAGTATAACAAAAAGGTGACGGAGGAAACGCCGACCAGGAAATGCATAAATTCTTATCCTAGCCATAAAGACATGCACAAGGTATGCCTGGTAACTGTCACCGGTCTGTGAAATAACCGAGTCCTCAGTTTATCGTTAATATCTAAGAAACTCAAGCCATGCGTTATTATGAACGTCTCTGATGGTTATTCATTGAAATACATATTGACTTTTTAAACCTTATATCTCCATGATGTTTACATTTAGTGCCGAAACGTCGTAGTAATGTCATCAATATGTATCCAAAGACATCTTCCCTTGTCAGCTAAAGTTCTAGCTTCGGAGAATGTACCTCACAAGAGGTCAAAGAATGAAACCATTTAATAATCCAAGTTTATACGTTTAGCTCTGATTAAGAACAGCTAGTGCACATATTTCATGTGATAACACAATACAATGGTCTGCAGTTACATTAACATGACTTACCGTAACTTAAAGGGGCAGTAGCATGTTTTTTGATAATTTTATATTTTAAAAAGTTCACTGATAATTTTAAGTTAATGATTAATATAATTAATGTATTACTTTGACAGTGTCAAAAATCTCATAGCACAAACTAATTATCGATAGTCAGAGGACAAAGTATGAAGATTCACCTAAAATCCATTGGCGGCCATTTTTTGTGAACAACTTTAATTCATTTTGTGTAAGAAAAAGGAATCGCATGGCTTTTACATTATATATTTTAATTATTACTGCTCCATTTAGTTTAAATGCATTGTCTTTCAATTGGAACCATTAATTTTCATTTTCCTGACATCACCTTATATTCCCTCTAAAACGTGCTACTGCCCCTTTAAAACGTATATTATTAACAACATCGTTTACTAACAAGATATGTCGTCATCAAATTATTGTATTAAAGACAGTTTATCTCGACCGTGACACTTCTAAAATGTCACTTATATCTCGGACACGATTTCTTTCCTTTCCATTATGATAAACCATTGTTACAATAAAGGATGATGAAGGCAATATTATTGAGTAACAATCAGAATATGTGTGATGTGTTGAACGAAAAAAATCATAATTGGTGTTTTGACTCGTATGAAAGCCAAAATATATGTAATGAAAATCATTTAGCGTAATTGATTAATTTTCATTTAAGGTGATGTGTCAAAAAAATTAAAATGAATAGTTCAAATTGAAAGACAATATATTTATACTAAATGAAGCATGCGATTCCTTTTTCTTAAACAACATGAATTAAAGGTGTTCACACAAAAATATCCGCCAATAGACTTTATGTGAATCTAAATAATTTGTTCTCTGACTATGGATGATTGGTTGGTGTAATGAGATTTTCGACACTATCAAAATAATACATTTAGCCTTACCATACAGTTATCAGTGATAAATTTAAATTATAACATTTCCAAAAACGTGCCACCGCCCCTTAAAAGTGTGATAAAATTCGTTAAATAAAAACATGTCTTGATTGTCACATAGATCATGAGAGGGAACGAAACTTGTCGAAAGAGCTAATCAAAGAGGTCACTGTCAGTTGAAGGTATACATTGTGCCAGTCTTTATCATTGGCTAGAATAAGCCTCACTGCATATGATAAACTTATGCCAGATTTATTTATTTATCTCTTCTAAAAAAGTTCATACGAAAAAACTACCTCAAATCTCATTAAAACAATCCCATCACTCGTTCCTTGTTGTGTTTCTAGTTCGAGTACTGCTGAATGAGAGGTTTGTAAAAACTCGTAATTACGAGAATTAAAGTCGTAATTACGAGATTAAAAAAGTCGTAATTACGAGATTAAAAACTCGTAATTACGAGATTTAAAAGTCGTAATTACGAGATTAAAAACTCGTAATTACGAGTTTTTTGAAAAAGTCGTAATTACGAGTTTTTTTGAAAAAGTCGTAATTACGAGATTAAAAGTCGTAATTACGAGTTTTTTGAAAAAGTCGTAATTACGAGTTTTTTTGAAAAAGTCGTTATTACGAGTTTTTAAAAGTCGTAATTACGAGATTAAAAGTCGTAATTACGAGAAATAAAGTCGTAATTACGAGTTTTATAAAAAAAAATTATGTGTACAATTTGGCGGTAACGGGCTTTCGTATATATTAGTGTAGCATAAATAAAATGCAGTTATTTTCCGTCGGATCCTGATCAATTTTTGCACATTTGTAATGAATCATCCCAGCTACATCCTAATAATTTCTATGTAATCTTTCATCTTTTATTTTAGTAATTTAATCAAACTAATTGTAATCATGGGTGTGCATATGCAGTGTTTAAAATATAGCCCGTTCGCCAGTCCTTGACTGGCTACTTTTTGCCAGGACTGGTTCCTTTTTGGTCAGGACTGGTAACTTTTCAAAAGTTTTCTTTATTTTCCCCTAAGGAATGGATCAATTAATTTTCAGGACAGGCTAGGTTTCCAATCTATTTTATACACTGGCATATGTGAATAAGTTTATTATGGTGCTCTATGGGTCACGTTTCCACTGTATGTATATATGTAATTAAACAACAATTATGAACACCACTTATGCATGATCTCATCGGTTTGAATTATTGACCTTAATTTTGCCCAGGAAAGCCTTGAAATTGGCCTTAAAAAATGTTTTTGTGAGAAATTGTGCAAAGCCTGTACCAAGTCATTGAAAATTATTCTTCTGTACGACATAAACGTGATAGAGTACAGAAATTATGTCATATTTCAATTATTGAATATCTGAGTAAGTTTTTTAATATAGCTTAATTCGTATGGGTAAAAAGATTTTAATTTCGCTTCGGGATGTTTCCTTTTGAAGAACCGAATTTCCACGGCGTTACATGAATAAAATATCATACTACGATAGGAATTTTATCATAGCTAGTCACAGCTAATTTGAAATAAACAATTATCCAAACGTATGTTTACAATTCAACGAGATGTGTAATAAATCCCATGATTTCGATAAAACAGTTGATATTTAATTTTATGATTTGTAATTAATTACAATTGCATTATATTTACAGTAAACTAGCAGATAAAATTCATTACAATTGAATTCCAAGTTTTTCGTTTATTTTACAAAATGGATAAGAAATGTGCTAGAATAGTGTGAATATTTGACAATCTCAATGAAATTCTTCTAGAAAGCTGTTTACTGCTTTTGTGCTTCACGGTATTAATCTAATTTATGACTGAACGTTGCGGCTTGCCTTGGGTCACTTGTATGCTTTTCGATATAACATTTTCTGAGTGGTGTATAATACTAGTATAAGCTACATAACAAATCAGTAATAATAACAACTCTCTGCAATTGTTACAGTCAATTCCTAACTCATGGCACTGTTATTGTGTAAATCGGTGTGTGACATACAAGGATTAGGAAAGACATCTTTTACAACCGGCCATTTTCATGCTTTTCGGTGCTTTTCTTATTTTCTAGTGGGCCATTTCCTTTACATCAATAGTAAATTTCAGAATTTTAATGGGACATTTTTTATCCATTGTGCAACATGGCCTATTGCCCCTGCTTGGCTGATTTTGTCTTAACAAACAATCGAGATTGTTTAATTTTGGTTATTTCCATTTTACATTTGGCTGACTGATAGTTTGTCTGAGAAATGAAAGATCAAGGGACGGAACATAATAACTGAACAAGGATGGAACAATCGAGGTTTTTATCAGGTAATACCATACAAACTTATCATCCAGATATTAATTTTGAAGTTAAAATGGTTTACAGTGAATTAATCTACAAAATATTGAGTCAAAGGGACTTGTTGTAAAAGTTCTTTAAAAAAATACCACGATCAAAATATGCATTTCGCCAAACACAGCTTAATCTTTATATGCCCGGTCAGAAATTCTCGAATATTTGATGCAGGACTCGATGGTAAACTATAAATTGTTATTTATATTTTCAATTAAATAGCCCTAATTCTGAGTATTTGATTTTGATGCAGGACTTGAGTCACTCCCGGGTATATTGATATTAATCAGTGTAACAGTTTCAGATGATTTTCCAAATAATAACCTATTATCTACTTTATGAATTTTAAAGCAGTTAATTCAATTGAAACGAAGACAACTTTTACGTGTTATTGATTTTATATGCAAGAGTGGTATTGTTGGGGTAATTATAATCTTCTTTAATGACTGGCATTTTTAATTTATTTTCACAGGAGGAAGCTTTAATAACAAATGGTGCCAAAGGTTCGTCTTGATGACATTCATATCGAACGTTTGACAGATGAAGAGTATTGGAGACACTCACTCACCTTTCTTATAGTAATGTGAAATAAACAACATTGAATAAACATCTGATTTGTTATCTATTATCTGTTTATTCTGATTAATTGTTTCAGTTCAATGTTTTCCCGTTGACATGTATTCAATACAATTTATGCCAGGCAGGTTTTAACAAATAATACACCTTTTTGGTATAATTGTCCATATGAATGATTGTATAATTTGTTTGTTTTTGATAATATTGTAAGAACATTTCAATTAAGTTTTTGGTATTAAATTTAAATATACATATTGTTTTTTTTACTTTCAAGTCGAACCAAGTGCCTGGTATTATTTCTTTTGAATACTGCTTATGCAAAACGAATGTGGAAATGTACTTACACCATATTAACGCGGAAAAATCACGTTGTAGCACCGTGTTTGGGAGTCTGTAAAATGACGTGGTGACAACATTTTAATTTTACGTAAGGAAAACGTAAAATATGACGTCTATGTGACGTCTCAAGAATGTCGCATTTAGGTAGAAAAACCACGTTATAGCAACCTGTTTGGGAGTCTACAAAATGACGTTGTGGCAACGTTAGAAATCTACCTAATAAAAACGTAAAACATGACGTTGTTTCAACGTCCCTACAACGTCGTATTCAGGTAGAAAAACCACGTTGTAGCAATCTGTTTGGGAGTCTACACAATTACGTTGTAACAACGTTAGAAAGCACGTAATGACAACGAAAAATGGACGTTGTGACAACGTTAATACAACGTAGATTTGTTAGCTGGGTTAGTCCTTTGGCAACCAGACAATTTCAGCCGAGTAGATAATCATGTTGTACACAGGATATGATTTGTTAGAGGTTTGTCTATTTTCAGTAGGTCTCGAGGTTCTTTGTGACCTGATGGCCTTATCTTTGTCTACTCATTCAAACCACCTGAAATAGACATACCTATGTGTATTATGTTGATATGACCTTCAGACTTTTGGGAGTTGTTTTATTTCAAAACAGTACTAATGAATTTTTATGATGAGAAAAAAACGAACACGAGGGATTCTTTTAACACTAAAACATTGTAATAACATCTAAACATCTTTCTATCACATACTTTTTATTTGGAAAAATATCAAAATCGGCTAGCAAAGTGTTTTCGATACTTTCAAATTTTATTAAGATTGTACTGTTATGAATAAACATATTGAATATATACTATATATCTGTCTTACAGCATCATCCTCCCAAACAAGGCTAGACATTTGCCATGTAAAACTACGAATGTTTGATAAAACATTTACTGTAACATTTACATCAATAATCATGTTGAACCAGTCAGTCAGACAAGAAAGGATAAGTTGCGGGACATTTGTGCTTCTTGGCTACTGTGAAAAATAAATAGGAAAAAGCTGTTTTATGTCTGACTGCAAGGCATTTTCACCACGTAGCAAATAGGTTACTGGATCTTGTTTATGCCGAAAATTATGGTGGTGCCAATACATCGTAAATAACTTCGCAGAGAAAGATATATGTAGTCAATTTGTAAAATATGTTATGTTTGCAAAGCTATGACCACACTGGCAATCAAGAAATGTAATTGTTCTCCAAGGAAAAGTCATTTTGTTAAGCTTCCAAATATTATCAGGGTACGTTAAACTGGATCAGGAGTGGTCAACATACGAATATATTGAATCATAAATAAGTCTGTTTGCATTTGGTTTGACCAATATGCACTGTTCATATCGATTTTCTAGCATGACAAAGACTAGGATAAATCATGTCATGTAAAATGCTATGTTGCTAAATGATATCAATTGATATATTATAACAAGAATCTGAGAAACATGATCATATCTGCATATAATCACCTTATGCTTTCGTCATTAGAGCCACCCATAGATCAATATCATTACATTAAGCAGAGTTTGTACTCGACGAGAGCTCTAGCTCTCCTGTCCAAAACCTGAGTACTGTCCTGAACATTCTTGGACATTAATGTTGTAAATCATGAACATAATTTGTTTGTCAGTTATTTTAGACAAGCAGGGTATACCTACACTAAGTTCTGAATAGGTTAACCATATACCCATACTTCCCGAGGTGTATCGCTCAAAAACCTCCTGTTTGAATCGTGGGTCTCCGATGCGTAGCGTAGTATAGCCGAGGAACCACGATTCAAACAGGAGGTTATTGAGCGATACGCCGAGGGAAGTGTGGGTATATCTGACTTATACCCCACTCCGGTCGAGTCATATTTGGCAATAAAGAGCCTTCCATCATTCTTTAAGTATACAGCTCTTGACCTAACTAGATCAACAGAATATTAATAATACTCTTCTAATTGCGGTTTAAAACCACAAACTAACTTCATTTCATTAAAATTGGTACATACTAGTAATTATTTACATAGGTTTTTATATATATAGAATATATATATACATAAAACAACAGAAAATACCTCTGCTTGTATCAATCCTCATTAGCTCAGTCGATAGAGTCGCTGCTCAACAACATAAAGGTCCCTGGTTCAATTCCAACAATCTTTGATTATAATTCTCAAAAATTTAAATTTCTAAATTTTACAAGTCCGTTTATTTGCCAACGTTGAAGATCTCTTCTCCTAACTTAATGTAGATTAACAATAAAGTGTTGGTGTATCAGAAAAGTAGAGGTGTATCAGTGGATAACCTACAGTTACAACATAGAAAGGAGAGGTGTATCCGTCAATACACCTACAGTTAGAACAAAGGAAACCATAGCAACGAGACCGGAAGTGGGGTATAAGCTTTTGTAACGAGAGGTACTGATAAATAAAGGTTGAAGTTTTAGTCAAGTTAACGTTACAGTCATAAGCTCACTATAAATTATCTCATGTTACTGGAAATAGCCGACTGAATGAGTTCGTATTAGTAAAATATATTATAGCCATGTTTCGGCTTGGAAATTGTCAAGCTAGACAAAACTCACGAAACTTAGTTAATCAAATCAGCAAATTCTAATCATATCATTGATACAGGACTTTCAACCAGGAGTGTCTTACAAATATTGAAATGAAATTACCGCTTGGATGTATTTGTCATAAGTACGATGAAGGTTCGTCTGGGACGATTTGCTGAACTTATATTGTTATTGGTTGTTTGCAATGACCTGTCTACAGTTTCTGAGAGAATTTTCAAAATGAATTTCTTATATTGATAGAAAGTATTTTTGATTTCATTGATTTTGGAAAGTGTTTGAGAGGTATAGACTTCCAACGATTTATATAAATTTCATTTACATCGATCAAAATGAAGTGTGTTCAGCAGAGATTAAATTCCGAACTTCATATTATTTGCATTCTTCTAGTTAATATTATTCAGTATACTTTATATATCTATCCATAGTTGATTGATGGATTGCGACGCATTTATCTGAGATTTTGAAATAGGTTAACATTTTTTAAATGCCACAACAATGTAGGTAAAACAAAGTAGTGTAATGAATTCAGACCACTGATTTGAAACCTTTCTTCAGCATTTATATTTCATTTTAAAAAAAACACATTTTCTTATAAACGATTTTGTGGACGTTCTTGTACAATACAAGGAGTACCGAAAAACAATGCAGTACAGTGTATATTGATAATGAATTATAAAGATGATATTCGACACTGCTTACCAGTGAATTTAATGTAACTAGTAATTGCATCAGATCAAATTGAAAAAGTTATGTATCGGGTGTAACAAAGTTAGCTCTAGATATGTTCGACAAATACTGAACGATCAGGAACAAATGGACACTATCTGAAATGTTGTATATTCAATTAAGTAAGATAAATCTAGATATCCTTCTTGCGTTTGCTTAAACAACTTTGCTTAAGTTTTTCTTTAGACTTTTGAAATCGGAATAGCGATATTCTGTAATTATTATGTAATTCTGTAATATGTTTTTTTGATAATTCATGGGTCTGTTACAAAACTGATTGTTTAATTTCTCTTTAATGCGTTCGTTGACCTTTCATTCATTTTATAAAAATTAATGCTGACAAAACATAAGCAAAAGGTTAATGATGTAGTGATAACTTAATCCAATATAACGGATCAATCCAATTAATTATAATTGTAAGAATAGCCAAATGATCTTATTTCTTCGAATGTCAGGTTATTTAGTAAACCTTTTCAAATATGTTACATAATCTACCTGGTCAAATAGCTTCAATAACAAACTGATAATTAGGTCTTCAAGACAAAGTCGTGAAGACCTATTGTTTTTATCCGATTTCTTCAAGTTCTTATTAGGTCTTCAAGACAAAGTCGTGAAGACCTATTGTTTTTATCCGATTTCTTATTATTATTATTAGGTCTTCAAGACAAAGTCGTGAAGACCTATTGTTTTTATCCGATTTCTTATTATTAGGTCTTCAAGACAAAGTCGTGAAGACCTATTGTTTTTATCCGATTTCTTATTATTATTATTATTATTAGGTCTTCAAGACAAAGTCTGGAAGACCTATTGTTATTACACTTATTCTTCAAGTTCTTCTTATTATTATTATTATTTGTACAATTTTTGTGACGGATCCACAGCTCAAACCGCTTGTTCAAATTTGCCCAAACTTGACATGCAGGTACCCCTTACCCTGGAATCGATAAACTAAGCTTTTGGGCAAAATCGGCTCGTACATTAAAGGTCCAGTTCGAATCCAAAGTCGAAAATTTAACATTGATTTTTTTTTCAAAATGCACTTAGAGACTTGAATTTTTTTTTAAAAGAAGCGCAATGAAAAATAATGAAAAAAAGTAAATCAGGGCAAATTCGTAGGTCACGTGCTTTGTCCGCCAACTTGCTTTCAGTGTATTTTCGACCGTTTCCGACCCCACCCGCCTTTAAAAGCCTACTCCTCTGAAGATACTTGCACTAGAGAGCTGAAATTTATACTGAATGTAGCTGAAGTATTGTTCAAAAAAGCGATGTCGATTTATGGTGCTAACATTAATACTTTTTGTGCTGTGACCTTTCAAAGTTGACCAAAATCTAAAAATCGCCAAATTCAAGGGCAGATAACTCAAAAACCAGACCGTAGAACTTAATGATTTTTGCATGAGACTTAGACATTAGCAAAGTCTTCAAGATAAAAGAATAAAATCGCTCGCGAACAGTCATTTCCGGTCAGGAGGAAGGGTCAAATTTTGCATATGGAAAAGTGGTGTTTTGCTGAGTATGTTTGAACCCTCTTTAACAAACATTCATGTGAAGGTCAAACATGCAGGTCAAGGTCAAACAGTATGTCAAGGTCAAACAGGAATCTTGAAGACCTAAGTACTGCCGCGGCAGTCCTAGTTATTATTATTATTATTTGTACAATTTTTGTGAACGATCTACAGCTCAAACCGCTTGTTCAAATTCGCCCAAACTTGACATGCAGGTACCCCTTACCCTGGAATCGATAAACTAAGCTTTTGGGCAAAATCGGTTCGTACATTAAAGGTCCAGTTCGAATCCAAAGTCGAAAATTTAACATTGATTTTTTTTTCAAAATGCACTTACAGACTTGAATTTTTTTTTAAAAGAAGCGCAATGAAAAATAATGAAAAAAAGTAAATCAGGACAAATTCGTAGGTCACCTGCTTTGGCCGCCATCTTGCTTTTAGTGCATTTTCGACAGTTTCCGACCCCACCCGCCTTTAAAAGCCTACTCCTCTGAAGATACTTGCACTAGAGAGCTGAAATTTATACTCAATGTAGCTGAAGTATTGTACAAAAAAGCGATGTCGATTTATGGTGCTAACATTAATACTTTTTGTGCTGTGACCTTTCAAAGTTGACCAAAATGTCAAAATCGCCAACTTCAAGTGCAGATAACTCAAAAACCAGACCTTAGAACTTAATGATTTTTGCATGAGAGTTAGACATGAGCAAGGTCTTCAAGATAAAAGAATAAAATCGATCGCGAACAGTGATTTCCGGTCACGAGGAAGGGTCAAAGTTTGCATTTTTGAAAACGGGTGTTTTGGTGGGTATGTTTGAAAAATCCTTGTTAACCTACGACACGTGATACATATTTGTTCTATATATCATATGAAAGCCAAAAGAACATACAATCTGTGATAAATCTCATTAAAATTAGATTAAACATTAACATTGATTTTGGAATATTTACATGTGGTCAATCCTACTTTTGTTTTGAATGATTCTGATATAAGAATGATTGAAAAATTGTAGTTCATTAGCAATAAAACACTAGGAACACATACTATACATCGATGGCTACGCTTGTTGAAGACAAAAACCTTATGTGTAGTATTTCATTATAAAATTGTTCACAGTAAATGACTCATAAGCTAAATTATCTAATTTTTTTAGATAAAGCTTGATATTTGCGGCAGATGTCGCATCGATCACCGTTTCTTTACTTTTTCATGCTCATAAAGAAATAATGTATGCAAATAAAGACAAATCTCTCCTCTAAACAATGGTAAAATCAATTTTGAAATGTCTCTAATGGTTCGGCAGATAGGAATGCTGCACGGTTAATTTTGGGGAAAAACTAGAAAAACTTTACACTGATAGATTTGATGCATTTAAATAACAATGAAATTGTGTACATTCAACAATACTTATTTTAGAAGAAAAAGCTATGTGAAGAAAAGCTCTTCTAATTGTCAATTAAACTCTTTGTTTGGGACTGACGACAAATCGTGCAAGTGGACTAAACACACTTTGAAAGCCTTTATGGTCAAGATTTATTTTCAAGACCAAAGGCACGGGTCAGTGCGTAGGTACAAGCAAATGTACCTTCCCTTAATTGAAAAGGGCATAACGACGGCCACTATCAGCTCTTGGGCTGTTGGGCTCTTGGTCATTAGATAAAGGGAGGCCGTCCTGATTCCTGCCTAAATGCTCGGCAGATTCCACTCGCAAGGGTGTGACGTCCTCGATTAACTCTCTTTTCCAAAATGCCTGTCGTCCTCCTGAACTTTGAAATATGCATTTCCTCCCGGCCGCATGTTCTACACTTTGTGCTTGCAGACATTTGATGCAAATACGCAGTCAAGACGTGTACATTCGATTTTGGTTACTAATTCCTTGCATTTCGCCAGGGGACACCGGAAGACGTAGATACAACGTTCTGTGTACTAAGAATAGCGCTAGCCTCGCTAGACATCGTATTTCCACGTAAAACAACACATCAAAGAGCTCGAAATGGTCAAAAGCACGTTCTGACCTCAAACAAGACATCAAACAGCTCAAAACTCTCAAAAGCACCTCCCTTACACGACTCCGTCATTGAACTCATTCTTGGATGCGAGATTGTTTGTTTTGCCTTCGTGAACCTAAAGTCTAAGTGCTAAAATTCCAATCCAAAGACAGCTAGCTTCGTTGTCGAGTGGTTAAGGCCTTCGCCTCTGAATTCAGAGTGCTAACTTTTAGGGTTCAAATCCGGCTTCAGCCGACAAACTTTTGCAGATCGAACTTGTTATTTTTTTGCTTAGGTTGAACATATTTTGGTTGCATTGGAGTTAAATGGCATAAAAAATATTTTTTTATGCATTAGGATTTTGGATTCGAATTTGAAATTAATGTCTATCAAACAAATGTAGGCCTAAACGTTGAGTATCAAGTGAAATGTGGTCATTTTCATAATGTATGAGTTACTTTTTAAATCTCAGAAAAAACGTCATGTCAAGGTCAAACAGTATGTGAAGGTCAAACAGGAATCTTGAAGACCTAAGTACTGCCGCGGCAGTCCTAGTTATTATTATTATTATTATTATTATTTGTACAATTTTTGTGACAGATCTACAGCTCAAACCGCTTGTTCAAATTCGCCCAAACTTGACATGCAGGTACCCCTTACCCTGGAATCGATAAACTAAGCTTTTGGGCAAAATCGGCTCGTACATTAAAGGTCCAGTTCGAATCCAAAGTCGAAAATTTAACATTGATTTTTTTTTCAAAATGCACTTAGAGACTTAGAATTTTTTTTCAAAGAAGCGCAATGAAAAATGATGAAAAAAAGGGAATCAGGACAAATTCGTAGGTCACGTGGTTTGTCCGCCATCTTGCTTTCAGTGTATTTTCGACCGTTTCCGACCCCACCCGCCTTTAAAAGCCTACTCCTCTGAAGATACTTGCACTAGAGAGCTGAAATTTATACTGAATGTAGCTGAAGTATTGTACAAAAAAGCGATGTCGATTTATGGTGCTAACATTAATACTTTTTGTGCTGTGACCTTTCAAAGTTGACAAAAATCTAAAAATCGCCAACTTCAAGGGCAGATAACTAAAAAACCAGACCGTAGAACTTAATGATTTTTGCATGAGACTTAGACATGAGCAAGGTCTTCAAGATAAAAGAATAAAATCGCTCGCGAACAGTCATTTCCGGTCAGGAGGAAGGGTCAAATTTTGCATATGGAAAAGTGGTGTTTTGCTGAGTATGTTTCAACCCTCTTTAACAAACATGCATGTGAAGGTCAAACATGCATGTGAAGGTCAAACAGTATGTCAAGGTCAAACAGGAATCTTGAAGACCTAAGTACTGCCGCGGCAGTCCTAGTTATTATTATTATTATTTGTACAATTTTTGTGAGAGATCCACAGCTCAAACCGCTTGTTCAAATTTGCCCAAACTTGACATGCAGGTACCCCTTACCCTGGAATCGATAAACTAAGCTTTTGGGCAAAATCGGCTCGTACATTAAAGGTCCAGTTCGAATCCAAAGTCGAAAATTTAACATTGATTTTTTTTTCAAAATGCACTTAGAGACTTGAAATTTTTTTTAAAAGAAGCGCAATGAAAAATAATGAAAAAAAGTAAATCAGGACAAATTCGTAGGTCACGTGCTTTGGCCGCCATCTTGCTTTTAGTGCATTTTCGACCGTTTCCGACCCCACCCGCCTTTGACAATCTTCTTCTCTGAAGATACTTGCACTACAGAGCTGAAATTCATACTGAATGTAGCTGAAGCATTGTAGTTTAAAATCTTTTCTTTTAAAGTTCTTAACTACAATACTTTTTGTGCTGTGATCTTTCAAAGTTGACCAAAATCTCAAAATCGCAAACTTCAAGGGCAGATAACTCAAAAACCAGACCTTACAACTTAATTATTTTTGCATGACAGTTAGACATGAGCAAGGTCTCCAAGATAAAAGAATAAAATCGCTCGCGAACAGTCATTTCCGGTCAGGAGGAAGGGTCAAATTTTGCATATGGAAAAGTGGTGTTTTGCTGAGTATGTTTGAACCCTCTTTAACAAACATTCATGTGAAGGTCAAACATGCATGTGAAGGTCAAACAGTTTGTCAAGGTCAAACAGGAACTTGAAGACCTAAGTACTGCCGCGGCAGTCCTAGTTATTATTATTATTATTATTATTATTTGTACAATTTTTGTGAACGATCTACAGCTCAAACCGCTTGTTCAAATTCGCCCAAACTTGACATGCAGGTACCCCTTACCCTGGAATCGATAAACTAAGCTTTTGGGCAAAATCGGCTCGTACATTAAAGGTCCAGTTCGAATCCAAAGTCGAAAATTTAACATTGATTTTTTTTTCAAAATGCACTTAGAGACTTGAATTTTTTTTTAAAAGAAGCGCAATGAAAAATAATGAAAAAAAGTAAATCAGGACAAATTCGTAGGTCACGTGGTTTGTCCGCCATCTTGCTTTCAGTGTATTTTCGACCGTTTCCGACCCCACCCGCCTTTAAAAGCCTACTCCTCTGAAGATACTTGCACTAGAGAGCTGAAATTTATACTGAATGTAGCTGAAGTATTGTACAAAAAAGCGATGTCGATTTATGGTGCTAACATTAATACTTTTTGTGCTGTGACCTTTCAAAGTTGACCAAAATCTAAAAATCGCCAACTTCAAGGGCAGATAACTCAAAAACCAGACCGTAGAACTTAATGATTTTTGCATGAAACTTAGACATGAGCAAGGTCTTCAAGATAAAAGAATAAAATCGCTCGCGAACAGTCATTTCCGGTCAGGAGGAAGGGTCAAATTTTGCATATGGAAAAGTGGTGTTTTGGTGGGTATGTTTGAACCCTCTTTAACAAACATTCATGTGAAAGTCAAACATGCATGTGAAGGTCAAACAGTATGTGAAGGTCAAACAGGAATCTTGAAGACCTAAGTACTGCCGCGGCAGTCCTAGTTATTATTATTAGGTCTTCAAGACAAAGTCGTGAAGACCTATTGTTTTTATCCGATTTCTTATTATTATTATTATTATTATTTGTACAATTTTTGTGTGGGATCTACAGCTCAAACGGCTTATCCAAATTTGACCAAACTTGGCATGCTGATAGCCCTTACCCTGGAATCGATAAACTAAGCTTTTGGGCAATATCGACTCGTACATTAAAGGTCCAGTTCGAATCCAAAGTCGAAAATTTAACATTGATTTTTTTTTCAAAATGCACTTAGCGACTTGAATTTTTTTTTAAAAGAAGCGCAATGAAAAATGATGAAAAAAAGGGAATCAGGACAAATTCGTAGGTCACGTGGTTTGTCCGCCATCTTGCTTTCAGTGTATTTTCGACCGTTTCCGACCCCACCCGCCTTTAAAAGCCTACTCCTCTGAAGATACTTGCACTAGAGAGCTGAAATTTATACTGAATGTAGCTGAAGTATTGTACAAAAAAGCGATGTCGATTTATGGTGCTAACATTAATACTTTTTGTGCTGTGACCTTTCAAAGTTGACCAAAATCTAAAAATCGCCAACTTCAAGGGCAGATAACTCAAAAACCAGACCGTAGAACTTAATGATTTTTGCATGAGACTTAGACATGAGCAAGGTCTTCAAGATAAAAGAATAAAATCGCTCGCGAACAGTCATTTCCGGTCATGAGGAAGGGTCAAATTTTGCATATGGAAAAGTGGTGTTTTGCTGAGTATGTTTGAACCCTCTTTAACAAACATTCATGTGAAGGTCAAACATGCATGTGAAGGTCAAACAGTATGTCAAGGTCAAACAGGAATCTTGAAGACCTAAGTACTGCCGCGGCAGTCCTAGTTAGGTCTTCAAGACAAAGTCGTGAAGACCTATTGTTTTTATCCGATTTCTTATTATTATTATTATTTGTACAATTTTTGTGTGGGATCTACAGCTCAAACCGCTTGTTCAAATTTGCCCAAACTTGACATGCATGTACCCCTTACCCTGGAATCGATAAACTAAGCTTTTGGGCATAATCGGCTCGTACATTAAAGGTCCAGTTCGAATCCAAAGTCGAAAATTTAACATTGAATTTTTTTTCAAAATGCACTTAGAGACTTGAAATTTTTTTTAAAAGAAGCGCAATGAAAAATAATGAAAAAAAGGAAATCAGGACAAATTCGTAGGTCACGTGCTTTGGCCGCCATCTTGCTTTTAGTGCATTTTCGACCGTTTCCGACCCCACCCGCCTTTGACAATCTTCTTCTCTGAAGATACTTGCACTACAGAGCTGAAATTCATACTGAATGTAGCTGAAGCATTGTAATTTAAAATCTTTTCTTTTACAGTACTTAACTACAATACTTTTTTTGCTGTGACCTTTCAAAGTTGACCAAAATCTCAAAATCGCAAACTTCAAGGGCAGATAACTAAAAAACCAGACCTTAGAACTTAATGATTTTAGCATGACAGTTAGACATCAGCAAGGTCTTCAAGATAAAAGAATAAAATCGCTCGCGAACAGTCACTTCCGGTCAGGAGGAAGGGTCAAACTTTGCATATTAAAAAGTGATGTTTTGGTCGGTATGGTTTAAACCTCTTTAACAAACATGCATGTGAAGGTCAAACATGCATGTGAAGGTCAAACAGTATGTGAAGGTCAAACAGGAATCTTGAAGACCTAAGTACTGCCGCGGCAGTCCTAGTTAGGTCTTCAAGACAAAGTCGTGAAGACCTATTGTTTTTATCCGATTTCTTCAAGTTCTTCTTATTATTATTATTATTATTATTTGTACAATTTTTGTGAGATATCTACAGCTCAAACCGCTTGTTCAAATTCGCCCAAACTTGACATTCAGGTACCCCTTACCCTGGAATCGATAAACTAAGCTTTTGGGCATAATCGGCTCGTACATTAAAGGTCCAGTTCGAATCCAAAGTCAAAAATTTAACATTGATTTTTTTTTCAAAATGCACTTAGAGACTTGAATTTTTTTTAAAAAGAAGCGCAATGAAAAATAATGAAAAAAAGGAAATCAGGACAAATTCGTAGGTCACCTGCTTTGGCCGCCATCTTGCTTTTAGTGCATTTTCGACCTTTTCCGACCCCACCCGCCTTTGACAATCTTCTTCTCTGAAGATACTTGCACTACAGAGCTGTAATTCATACTGAATGTAGCTGAAGCATTGTAGTTTAAAATCTTTTCTTTTAAAGTACTTAACTACACTACTTTTTGTGCTGTGACCTTTCAAAGTTGACCAAAATCTCAAAATCGCAAACTTCAAGGGCAGATAACTAAAAAACCAGACCTTAGAACTTAATGATTTTTGCATGACAGTTAGACATGAGCAAGGTCTTCAAGATAAAAGAATAAAATCGCTCGCGAACAGTCATTTCCGGTCAGGAGGAAGGGTCAAATTTTGCATATGGAAAAGTGGTGTTTTGCTGAGTATGTTTGAAGCCTCTTTAACAAACATTCATGTGAAGGTCAAACATGCATGTGAAGGTCAAACAGTATGTCAAGGTCAAACAGGAATCTTGAAGACCTAAGTACTGCCGCGGCAGTCCTAGTTATTATTATTATTATTTGTACAATTTTTGTGAGATATCTACAGCTCAAACCGCTTGTTCAAATTCGCCCAAACTTCACATTCAGGTACCCCTTACCCTGGAATCGATAAACTAAGCTTTTGGGCATAATCGGCTCGTACATTAAAGGTCCAGTTCGAATCCAAAGTCAAAAATTTAACATTGATTTTTTTTTCAAAATGCACTTAGAGACTTGAAATTTTTTTTAAAAGAAGCGCAATGAAAAATAATGAAAAAAAGGAAATCAGGACAAATTCGTAGGTCACCTGCTTTGGCCGCCATCTTGCATTTAGTGCATTTTCGACCTTTTCCGACCCCACCCGCCTTTGACAATCTTCTTCTCTGAAGATACTTGCACTACAGAGCTGTAATTCATACTGAATGTAGCTGAAGCATTGTAGTTTAAAATCTTTTCTTTTAAAGTACTTAACTACAATACTTTTTGTGCTGTGACCTTTCAAAGTTGACCAAAATCTCAAAATCGCAAACTTCAAGGGCAGATAACTAAAAACCCAGACCTTAGAACTTAATGATTTTTGCATGACAGTTGGACATGAGCAAGGTCTTCAAGATAAAAGAATAAAATCGCTCGCGAACAGTCATTTCCGGTCAGGAGGAAGGGTCAAATTTTGCATATGGAAAAGTGGTGTTTTGCTGAGTATGTTTGAACCCTCTTTAACAAACATTCATGTGAAGGTCAAACATGCATGTGAAGGTCAAACAGTATGTCAAGGTCAAACAGGAATCTTGAAGACCTAAGTACTGCCGCGGCAGTCCTAGTTAGGTCTTCAAGACAAAGTCGTGAAGACCTATTGTTATTACACTTATTCTTCAAGTTCTTATTATTATTATTTGTACAATTTTTGTGACCGATCTACAGCTCAAACGGCTTATCCAAATTTGACCAAACTTGGCATGCTGATAGCCCTTACCCTGGAATCGACGTGCTAAGCTTTTGGGCAAAATCGACTCGTACATTAAAGGTCCAGTTCGAATCCAAATTCGAAAATTTAACATTGATTTTTTTTTCAAAATGCACTTAGAGACTTGAAATTTTTTTTAAAAGAAGCGCAATGAAAAATAATGAAAAAAAGGAAATCAGGACGAATTCGTAGGTCACGTGGTTTGGCCGCCATCTTGCTTTCAGTGTATTTTCGACCGTTTCCGACCCCACCCGCCTTTAAAAGCCTACTCCTCTGAAGATACTTGCACTAGAGAGCTGAAATTTATACTGAATGTAGCTGAAGTACTGTTCATAAAAGCGATGTCGATTTATGGTGCTAACATTAATACTTTTTGTGCTGTGACCTTTCAAAGTTGCTCAAAATCTAAAAATCGCCAACTTCAAGGGCAGCTAACTCAAAAACCAGACCGTAGAACTTAATGATTTTTGCATGAGACTTAGACATGAGCAAGGTCTTCAAGATCAAAGAATAAAATCGCTCGCGAACAGTCACTTCCGGTCAGGAGGAAGGGTCAAACTTTGCATATGCAAAAGTGGTGTTTTGCTTGGTATGTTTGAAACCTCTTTAACAAACATGCATGTGAAGGTCAAACATGCATCTGAAGGTCAAACAGTATGTGAAGGTCAAAGAGGAATCTTGAAGACCTAAGTACTGCCGCGGCAGTCCTAGTTAGGTCTTCAAGACAAAGTCTGGAAGACCTATTGTTTTTACACTTATTCTTCAAGTTTTTTTTTTTTTTTATTATTATTATTTGTACTTTTTTTGTGAACGAGCTGCAGCCCAAACGGCTGCTCTAAATTTGTCCAAACTTGGCATGCTGATAGCCCTTAACCTGGAATCGACATGCGAAGCTTTTGGGCAAAATCGGTTCGTTCATTAAGGGTCCAGGTCGAATCCAAAATCGAAAATTTAACATTCATTTTTTTTTCAAAATGCACTTAGAGACTTGAATTTTTTTTAAAAAGAAGCGCAATGAAAAATAATGAAAAAAAGGAAATCAGGACGAATTCGTAGGTCACGTGGTTTGGCCGCCATCTTGCTTTTAGTGCATTTTCGACCGTTTCCGACCCCTCCCACCTTTGACAATCTTCTCCTCTGAAGATACTTGCACTTGAGAGCTGAAATTCATACTGAATGTAGCTGAAGTATTGTAGATTTGAATTTATAGATTTCAAAGACCTAACCTTAATACTTTTTGTCCTGTGACCTTTCAAAGTTGACCAAAATAGAAAAATCGCAAACTTCAAGGGGAGATAACTCAAAAACCTCCCAGACGAATTTGATGATATTTGCATGAGAGTTAGACATTAGCAAGATCTTCAAGATAAAAGCATAACATCGCTCGCGAACAGTCACTTCCGGTCAGGAGGAAGGGTCAAACTTTGCATTTTTGAAAGTGATGTTTTGGTCAGTATGGTTTAAACCTCTTTAACAAACATGCATGTGAAGGTCAAACATGCATGTGAAGGTCAAACAGTATGTCAAGGTCAAACAGGAATCTTGAAGACCTAAGTACTGCCGCGGCAGTCCTAGTTAGGTCTTCAAGACAAAGTCGTGAAGACCTATTGTTTTTATCCGATTTCTTCAAGTTCTTTTTTTTATTTTTTTTTTTATTATTATTTGTACTTTTTTTGTGAACGAGCTACAGCTCAAACGGCTACTCCAAATGTGACGAAACTTGGCATGCTGATAGCCCTTACCCTGGAATCGACATGCTAAGCTTTTGGGTCAAATCGAACAGTACGTTAAAGGTCCAGTTCGAATCCAAAATCGAAAATTTAACATTGATTTTTTTTTCAAAATGCACTTAGAGACTTAAATTTATTTTTAAAAGAAGCACAATAAAAAATAACGAAAAAAAGTAAATCATGGCAAATTTGTAGGTCACGTGCTTCGGCCGCCATCTTGCTTTTAGTGCATTTTTTACGATTTCAGACCCCACCCGGCTTTGACAATCTTCTTCTCTGAAGATACTTGCACTAGAGAGCTGAAATTCATACTGCATGTAGCTGAAGTATTGTACATAAAAGCTATGTCGTTTAATGGTTCTAACATTAATACTTTTTGTGCTGTGACCTTTCAAATTTGACCAAAATCTGAAAATCGCCAACTTCAAGGGCAGATTAATAAAAAACCAGACAATAGAACTTAATGATTTTTGAATGAGACTTAGACATTAGCAAGGTCTTTCAGATAAAATAATAAAATCGATCGCGAACAGTCATTTCCGGGCAGGAGGAAGGGTCAAACTTTGCATTTTGGAAAACGGGTGTTTTGGTGGGTATGTTTGAAAAACTCTTGTAAACCAACGACACATGATAAATACTTGTTCTATATATCAAATGAAAGATAAAAGATCATGCAATCTTGGATAAATCTCATTAAAATTAGATTAAACATTAACATTGAAATTCGGAGCATTTAAATGTGGTCAATCCTACTTTCGTTTTGAATGAGTATGATACAATTATGATTGAAAAACTGTAGATCATTGGCAATAAAACACTAGGCAATGTTTTATCTATCATCAGGCAGCAACAAGACTGTATAACCTGAGATGATTCATGTTTGCAGCCATGTTGAATTTTCTGTAAAGGCTTAAACTTTGAATATCAAGTGAAATATGGTAATTTTGATAATGTATTAGTTACTGTTAACCTCTTAGACAAAAACCCATGTGAAGGTCAAACAGTATGTGAAGGTCAAACAGGAATCTTGAAGACCTAAGTACTGCCGCGGCAGTCCTAGTTTAACATTTGTTATTTCAGTGCTGACATTTCCGTTTCAACTATATGGTTAGGATAGCCATTTAACATTTATTGTTCTTCAGAGACATTTGTATTCAATGACAATTATGAATATAGGCTTTACTAAAATATCAAAAGCTTGTTAAACACTGATGCCCCCAGATGAAGGTTTAAAGAAATTCTTGCTACGCCAAGATCAATGTCACGAAGTAAACAATGATGGCTTTATCCGAAAGGTCTTATCATGATAGATGCACATGTTAAATATCAAAGGTCTATCTCTATCCAATCACTAGTTATGGTCAAGGTTAAAGTTTTCACAAGGTGCTTGCTGCATCAATGTCAAGGTTACGAGGTGAAAAAATATGACCTCTTCTGAAAGGTCTTATCATGTTAGATGTACTTTTGAAATATCAAAGGTCTACCTCCATCCGATGATAAGTTATGAGAAAGGTTGATGTTTTCAAAAAAAGCTTGCTGCGGCAATGTCAAGGTCACGAGGTCAAAAAGTATGACCTCAATTGAAAGGTCTTATCATGTTAGGATGCACATGTGAAATATCAAAGGTATATCTGTATCCAATCACCAGTTATGGTCAAGGTTAAAGTTTTTAAAAATATGCTTGCTGCATCAACGTCAAGGTCAAGAGGTTATAAATTATGACCTCATCTGAAAGGTCTTATTATGATAGAAGCCGATGTGAAATATTAAGAGTCTTTCCCCAAGCAATCAAAAGTTATGAGCTAGGTTAAAGTATTTTTGTGACAAACAGGCTGACAGACAGACGGTCAGGGCAAAACAATTACGACCTCTGAAAATCTTGAAGTGATACGTTTGGCTGATTATATATTTCATCTCATATAAATGAAACAACGTCTGGTAAAGGGGCTCTGATCTGTATGCTACAACGTGTGTTGGATAATATGACTATGCAAATATTGATAAACACATCTGCTTTTAAAAATATATAGTCTTTTACAGAAAGGTCTTCTAAACATGCGCAAATATTCAACCAAAACAGATGTAAAAAAAAAACCTTATGTATTGCAGTAAAGAAATCATCCAACAAATACATTTTTATTAAAATAGAGCCATTGGCTTTGTAGCTCATCAGGCTTCATTATCAACTATGCTTTATTAGGGGCAACAAGACCACCAAAGCTACAATTCATAATCCTCACTAGTCAAAGAGTCTGTACACAAAGTTTCAGCTTTCTAGGCCTTATGGTTCTGGAGAAGAAGATGAAAATAGGTTTTTAGGGTGTGGCCCCTGTAGTCCTTATTAGGGGTCACAGGGCCATCAAAGCTACAATTTATAATCCTCACTAGTCAAGGAGTCTGTACACAAAGTTTTAGGTTTCTAGGCCTCATGGTTCTGGAGAAGAAGATGAAAATATGTGTTTAGGGCGTGGCCCCTGTGGCCCTTATTAGGGGTCACAGGGCCACCAAAGCTACAATTTATAATCCTCACTAGTCAAGGAGTCTGTACACAAAGTTTTAGGTTTCTAGGCCTCATGGTTCTTGAGAAGAAGATGAAAATACGTGTTTAGGGCGTGGCCCCTGTGGCTCTTATTAGGGGTCACAGGGCCACCAAAGCTACAATTTATAATCCTCACTAGTCAAGGAGTCTGTACACAAAGTTTTGGGTTTCTAGGCCTCATGGTTCTGGAGAAGAAGATGAAAATAGGTTTTAGGGCGTGGCCCCTGTGGCCCTTATTAGGGGTCACAGGGCCACCAAAGCTACAATTTATAATCCTCACTAGTCAAGGGGTCTGCACACAAAGTTTCAGCTTTCTTGGCCTCATGGTTCTGGAGAAGAAGATGAAAATACGTTTGTAGGGCGTGGCCCCTGTGGCCCTTTTTAGGGGTCACAGGGCCACCAAAGCTACAATTTTTAATCCTCACTAGTCAAGGAGTCTGTACACAAAGTTTTAGGTTTCTAGGCCTCATGGTTCTGGAGAAGAAGATGAAAATAGGTTTTTAGGGCGTGGCCCCTGTGGCCCTTATAAGGGGTCACAGGGCCACCAAAGCTACAATTTATAATCCTCACTAGCCAAGGAGTATGTACACAAAGTTTTAGGTTTCTAGGCCTTATGGTTCTGGAGAAGAAGTCGAAATTCCACAAAGTTTACGGACGGACGGACGCCAGACACCATGCCATGCCATAAGCCCATCGGGCCTTACATGCCAGATGAGCTAAAAATGCAGGATATCTTTTCAAAACGATTTGTTAGAATACAGTTTATGATATTATCAAGGGAATCAAATTACTTCTTCTATTGGTGAAAACACACGTACGATCATACTGACATACAAGATAGTCCTTTTTGAGGAGAGAACTCTTAGTACACCATTGAGAGAATTTATAAACTTTAATATTATTAAAAAAGTAATATCATTTAACGATTACACATTATGTCATCAAATACATAGACCATGAATGAACCAGTGGAGTAGAAAAGTATATGGTTAAAAGAATTGCTAAAAATAGCAAAGTGACAAAAGATGTTTTTACTTTCATACACATTTTACAAGATGGTTTCCAGTTAATTCATTATGATCACAATCCATGACACAAACCTGGTCTTACTACGTCCTCCCTCTTTCTACTATATTATTTTTACCCTGGCAAGGAAAAAGCAACTATTGAATCAATCAATGACAGCAAAGTCTAACTACAGCATCTTCACAAACACGTCTAGACATTTTCCCAGCAAACAAATATGATGGTCAGATCCAAACAATTTCTGCAAATGGACACAAGAAATTACATCAACAACCTTAAGCCCTCACCTACAAGGATGATTTGCGGGATATCTATGCTTCTGGGGGTCAGACGGATTAATAAGAAATAACTGCTTTATATTTGTCTGTAGGGCCTTTTCACCGCCTAGTAATTGGACAATTTTATGTAAAAGGAGAAATAGTAAATGTATTATTCGTCTCAGTAAAGATGTTATAATAGTTCGTCACATTGAAGAAAAACTGTTTTGCATATAAATATATAGACTTATCAATGTTTTTTGGTTTACACCTAATGTTCATGACTTGCCATGTCACCATGCTAATAGAACATGTATATATCCTGGAAGAATGTTTCATGTCATTGTGGTCAAAATGCCTTAATCAGAAGTTAATAAAGACCTGACATTATTAACACATGTACAATGAACTATTCTATAATATTCAACAGAACGTGTGTGCTAGAATATCCTTGTGTGTCTAACCTCACACTATATTGTCCTGTATGACAGAGAGTAATCAGCTTCAGATGATATAGTAGATTCAGTTTAACATGATAAAAGATCAACTATGGATTGGGTAGAAGCAATGTGTCGGTCACGATAATAACAACAGGGAAAGTAGAGTATTCAATGACTATCTGATGATATCTATGAAAGCTGAATGACATATTACTGTCTATATGTTTACCTTTTGTGATCGATCGTGTGAAATTCATTATTTCAAGGTATACATACAACAATATACAACGACATACTAATATGCAACTGTCATATGCTTTGTTTTATGTAACAGCAGTCTGTGAAGATTTATTTTTCGGATGCATGCATGTAGATAATTCTTGCCCTTTCGACGATTACAGACAACAGTAACATTCTGTTACTTGATCGACTCAACACAAACTCTGGCTGGCTTAAAAAAAGTTGTGTGTAACTGACATCCCGCATTCATCCCTTATTAAACAAAAACATTAAAGGGGCAGTAGCACGTTTTTAGGGGGAATAAAAGGTGACGTCAGGAAAATGAAAATTAATGGTTCCAACTGAAAGACAAAATGGAGCAGTAATAATTTAAATATATATTGTAAAGTTTAGCCATGCTATTGATTTTTCTTATACAAAATGAATTAAAGGTGTTTACACAAAATGGCTGCCAATGGATTTTATGTGAATCTTCATACTTTGTCATCTGACTATGGATGATTGGTTAGTGTAATGAGATTTTTGACAATATCAAAATAATACATTTAGTATTAACTTTCAATTATCAATGAAAATTTTAAAATATAAAATTATCAAAAAACGTGCTACTGCCCCTTTAAGCAAGATATAACCAAACGGTATGAAGGCTTGTTTTTGGAGAGGCGTTTAAACAATTAAGTATAAATTAAAGCATTGATTTATTATCCTGGAACAACAAATTAATCCACCTAATTAGATCATTACATTCTAGTGTCTATGCTTCCTACTCTATGGGTTGAAATCTTTATCAAAGGAACGCGTATTGTAAAAATAGAGCCATTGGCTCTGTAGCTCATCAGGCTTCATCATCAATAATGCTGTAGAGTGTGGCCAATGTGATTCCCCCTTTGTACAGGCCACAGGGTCACCAATCAGAACATTAAGTATGTAGACGACAAGTTTCAGCTTTCTAGCCCTTATGGTTCTTGTGAAGAAAATGAAAATAGGTTTTACGGGTGTGGCCCCTGTGGCCCTTATTAGGGGTTACAGGGCCACTAAAGCTACAATTTATAATCCTCACTAGTCAAGGAGTCTGTACACAAAGTTTCAACTTTCTAGGCCTCGTGGTCCTAGAGAAAAAGATGAACAAAGGTTTTTAGGGCGTGGCCCCTGTGGCCCTTATTAGGGGTCACAGGGCCACCAAAGCTACAATATATGATCCTCACTATACAAGGAGTCTGTACACACAGTTTCAGCTTTCTAGGCCTCATGGTTCTGGAGAAGAAGATGAAATAGGTTTTAAGGGTGTGGCCCCTGTGGCCCTTATTAGGGGTCACAGGGCCACCAAAGCTACAATTTATAATCCTCACTAGCCAAGGACTGTGTACACAAAGTTTCAGCTTTCTAGGACTTATGCTTCTGGAGAAGAAGATGAAAATAGGTTTTTAGGGTGTGGCCCCTGTGGCCCTTATTTGGGGTCCTTATTAGGGGTCACAGGGTCACCAAAGCTTCAATTAATAATCCTCACTAGTCAAGGAGTCTGTACACAAAGTTTCAGCTTTCTAGGCCTCATGGTTCTGGAGAAGAAGATGATAAAAGGTTTTAAGGCCGTGGCCCCTGTGGCCCTTATTAGGGGTCACAGGGCCACCAAAGCTACAATTTATAATCCTCACTAGCCAAGGAGTTTGTACATAAAGTTTCAGCTTTCTAGGTCTTATGGTTCTGGAGAAGAAGTCGAAATTCCACAAAGTTTACGGACGGACGGACGGATGGACGGACGCCATGCCATGCCATAAGCCCATCGGGCCTTACAGGCCAGATGAGCTAAAAATTAGTGTGAACATGCATGTATTCTGTACAGTAATAAGATGAACATTGGCATGCTTTTCCTTTTCATCTACATATTTTATTTGAACATGAACACATGAACACTACTATATCAAGAGACAAAATGTTACCCTTTATATTTTACTTGAAATTAAAACATAACTGGCAATTTCAGAGCTGGTATTCTGCTGTTTACTGAGATTAAAACTTTAAAGTTATTTTAAATGTTTTATTATCGTGTGTTTACGGGGGATGACCAAGCCGTTTGAGTTAGATAAAGGAATTTATTTAAAATAGGAGTTTAAGTGGTCAATCAGTGCCACACGCAGCAGGCTTCCTTCGAAAACGGCATCAATACAGTGACGTCATTTACGCCAGTCAGCGCGCTTATGACTTCGTAATACTTGACAACGTCATAGTGGTTTTCTGTTAGAATAATCTATTTGAGTAATAGGGATGTCTCATTTTATATTGTCAACAAGGAAGAAGCACACGTTTTAAACGGTACAGTTTTAATAGCTGCATTCAAGATTGCAGGTAGCTATTCATCAGGAGCAATGTCATTGTTAATAAACTAAAATACTAAATGACCACGTTTTCCTTTATATCAACAATATTCATAATTATCAAGTAAAATTACAATAAAAAGTACATTGACAATTTCTTATCAAGGGGGATATCAGATATAATATAAAGATAAACATCAAAGTGATTACCCACCAAACGATGATTGGACAGCTGTAGTTAATTTCCTTATTCATTTCTTTGCGGAAATAAATTAATTACTTGGATCTATATTTGGGCACAAAGACGTCGTTATTTGAAATGTATCTAAAGAAACCCAATCAGATATGGTTTTACAATAATTTTCTGAATGACATTTAATGAGAATAATTTAGTGATTTTAGAACATAATCTACAAACATGGCCAACCTTGATTGAGAGGCTTGACTTTTGCTTGCAGTTGAGCCACACACCTCAATAGATCTTAATTCCGGGAGGTTGTATTTGCTTGGTAAAAAGCACTTTTCAGATCATATAAATACATCAGCCATCCAGCTAACTTGTTTATTGTTTTGTACAAAAATGTAACCTTCAATTGAATGACGTGAAGACATTCTTGAATTCAACTCAACAAGTACACAAAAGTATGGTTTCATTTTGATATAATACTGTTGCTGGCCTTCAGCGAATCAGAGTCTTGAAAACTGACAGAGCACTTAACAGCAAGCGTAAATTGACCTCCGTTTATTGGTATCATTACCACTGTGTATAACCGTACACCGGAACTAGCGAGGTGTACGGCGGAGAAATGTTGCTAGCGAGGAGCGTGATCGCAATCGGGCTCGCTTAAAAAGCAATCATCGCCGTTTTGCTTGGAGGCTATCAGTCAATCTGCATCTCATTTGATTTGATTTCATATTTGAGAGCAAATCGATCTAGTAATAGATATCATTGATTCGGGAAATTATAACAGTGGAATATAGATACTCATGTGCACACTAACCAATATGCTATGCTTATAAATGACCTCAACAAGGACGAATTTGAAATGCCAGTTCTTGGGAAGCAATGCAATTTTATGACTGTGAACAGCTATAAATATGTTCTCTTACTTTAACAGTTGTTTGTGAATACCTTTATGAAAAGCTGCATAATGTAAGTCGGGTTGTGATATAACCATATAAAATATCCAGTTGTAAGTAAAGTTAATACACAATACATACATCTGCTTAACAAATGTTCATTAAATTTACTTTGACCTCAGTTCAAATATCATGCAATACATGTCCATTGTCCAATTACCTAGAAAATTCAAACAGTTTTGTTATTACAGTTGATGAGTCGTCTTTGTGTAATTGAAGGAAAATCATTTTAAAGGTCAAATACTGAGTGATGATAATGATATAACTAGAAGATCATATTTGGTAGGGATGTATGCATTACTGGGATAAAAAATAACAAGATGTGTTTGTGAAACACGAATGCCCCCGGATGCGTCCTGCTCGCTGTGTCAAGGTCACAAGGTCAAATGTCATGGTGTCATCTGAAAGGTCTCATCACAAGGGATCCCTATGTCAAGTATCATCAAAGACCAAGCTCTGACCAATCAAAAGTTATGACCAAGGTTAAAGTTTTTGTGGACAAACGGACAGGTGAAAAACAATATACCCCCGGAATCTCCGATTCGGGTGCATAAAAAATAGAGCCATTGGCTCTGTAGCTCATCAGGCTATATCATCAATTATGCTGTAGAGTGTGGCCAAGGTGATTCCCCCTTTGTAGAGGCCACAGGGGCACCAATCATAAATTAAGTATATAGGCGACAAGTTTCAGTTTTCTAGGCCTTATACTTCAGGAGAAGAAGATGAAAATAGATTTGAAAGACGTTCCTGTTGCCTTTATTAGGGGCAAAAGCTACAATTCATAATTCTCACTAGTCAAGGAGTCTGTACACAAAGTTTCAGCTTTCTAAGCCTTATGCTTCTGGAAAAGACGATGAAAATAGGTTTTTAGGGTGTGGGCCCTTATTAGGGGTCACAGGGCCACCAAAGCTACAATTTATAATCTTCACCAGTCAAGGAGTCTGCAAACATAGTGTCAGCTTTCTAGGCCTCATGGTTCTGGAGAAGAAGATGAAAACAGGTTTTTAGGGCATGGCATCTCTGGCCCTTATTAGGGGTCACAGGGCAACCAAAGCTACAATGTATAATCCTAACTAGCCAAGGAGCCTGTACACAAAGTTTCAGCTTTCTAGGCCTTATGGTTCTGGTGAAGAAGATGAAAGTAGGATTTTAGGGTGTGGGCCCTTATTAGGGGTCACAAGGCCACCAAAGCTACAATTCATAATCCTCACTCTTCAAAGAGGCTATACACAACGTTTCAGCTTTCTAGGCCTCATGGTTCTGGAGAAGAAGTTGAAAATAGGCTTTTAGGGCGTGGCTCCTGTGGCCCTTATAAGGGGTCACAGGGCCACTAAAGCTACAATTTATAATCCTCACTAGCCAAGGAGTCTGTACACAAAGTTTCAGTTTTCTAGGCCATATGGTTCTGGAGAAGAAGTCGAAATTCCACAAAGTTTACGGACGGACGGACGCCGGACACCATGCCATGCCATAAGACCATCGGGCCTTACAGGCCAGATGAGCTAAAAAGCAAAACAATTTCTTGATTGTTTTATAAAATCATTTAGTGTATACTGTACTAAAGTTAAAAGGAATGTTCTATCCTCACAACCAGCGTGGAAGCATGGGTGAAGAACTGTTTGGGGACTTATGTTTCTGGATTTCATTGGATTGGTGGGGGTCATAGATTTTGCATATTTTGGGCAGTTCTATGTGCTTTCTCTGACATGCCAGTGTACATTGACATTTTTTATTCATATTTCAAAATTGGGCTGGTCAACATAAAGTTAATCTGCGATTTTGTAGTGTCAAGATTATGTATTTTCACTTTAAAAAAACAAGTCCCCTAGTCTCGCAATAGGTAGCTCAACAGTGACGCATGTAACTAATGATAAATGCACTGGAAATTAATTGTGGACTGAGGACACAACAACTCCTTTGGGCAAACTATTTATTCCAAGATAAAAAGGCAACAGCAACATAGGCAAAGTTATATGTAGGCATGATAGTTAAGGCAATAGCGGCAGGGTCACAATTCAAGCACTGGCATGACATGAACATGAACATATACATAAAATTAGAAAGACTTGCGCAAGGTATTTAGTATCTTTAATTGACGTTACATAATGGTTAGACCAGATGATAGCTACATAAATAGGGAGAGGTGGGTGGGGAGCAATAAAAACCACACCCTGTAATACGCACCGTTGGGAGAGAGATTGTTACTGGGATTCCGGATTGTTATGGGACGGTTACGGATTGTCATGGGATTTTTCACTTTTGGTAAGAATTTAATTTGGTTAAAAAAAGTGTTAATTTTATATTTTTGGGGTCGGAATATTGCAATATTTGGTAACCATGATTAAATGAATGTATCCAAAGACCATTTTAGCTGTCATTAATTTGTATTTTCATTTCATTTAGCACATTCGTTGATGACATCGAAAACTTTAATATCTAAGACTGATTAAAACTCTTAGATAAACTAAATTGGACGATGTAATGTATTAAAACTTCAATTTTTCAAAACTTCATTCAATTGACATTTACAATTCCATATTCGATGAATGAAAAGGGCTTTTAATTGTTTATTATTGATGTTTATTCAGACGGGTGTAATGTTATTGTCAATGATTGTTACTGGGCTATGTTTACAGATGTTCCGGATTGTGAATGAGTACGATACGGATTGTAAAAAAAACGAAATCAACAAAAACATGTTTTTGATGCAAAATGTAATAATATTTTGACACTAACTGGTTTCAGTTCCATCAAAAATCAAACATAATGGATACAGTGGATCTTTCTGGTCTCGAAGGGTCGGGTGTTGACACGTCCATGTTAGTGTGTATAGGACACAACAAGAATCTGTTTCGCACACACTGCAATAAAGTATTCTGTAGACGCGATAAATTAGATGACCATATTAAAGGGATGCATAATGTAACGTGTTAAAAATGCGGAAAAGCTTTCGCTTTGGCGCCAAGACAAAAAAATGACTTTATTTATACCAATAATTTACCTTTCATAACTATGCAAATATTCTTATTTTCGTCACGTTTTGTTTAGCTTATAACTACAACACTTCTGGTTTCTGATAATAAATGAGTTGAATTGTCAAGGTTCCCATAGTTATTAGAAATTCGTATATAGTAATCATGTAAGTTTTTTTATAAAAACTTCGAAAATATAGGTCCATGACAAATAAAAACATATTTTGTCCTTCTTTGAATACTGAGCTTTGATTTTTATTATTTGTTTAGTTTTCATAAGGGTGCCTGTGAGCTGCATGGCACTTTTAAAAAACATTTTTGTATGATAATGGCTTATTATAGGTGTTTGACATATAACAATTGTGTGTCTTTTCGCATGGGGCACTTTGCCCTAAACTACGGGGCAATTTCATTAGTGCACCGCCTTTGTCGAAATACATTTTCGTTAATATCTCTTTATGTAGGCATGGTAGGTTAAAAAGCATTTATCATACAATAGTTTATCTGATGAGAATTAGAGACATGCTGCAAGTTGCATTCTAAACATATTAATATGCCCAGAAAACAGTTTATATGTTAGGGGGCGCTCTTTGTCCTGGTCTCCCCTAGTTATCGCCAGTTCTGTCGATATGTCCTAAATCTTAAACTTGCAAAGCAGACCTCTCAAACATTAAAGACATAGCTGATGTGTAGAAAGATGTGCCTTTTGGAATTTCAACTTCTTTTGATGTACATTCTAACGTTTTTACTAAGAATTGTGTTTCTTGAACATAGATTCTCAGGAATTTTACTATGCCAATTCTATTTAAAATAAATTGCAAATTTTCTCACTTACATATATAACATATTAATTCTGAAATATTTGGAACCAGTGGGGTATATTATCTTCTGATGACGCTAGTTAATTTTGGCATATGGCAGCAATTTTGTGCTCAAATGTCTTGTGATGTTGCATTCATATTTCACTTAACTTGTTCGACTTTGCAGCAGTGGCATGCTGGAGCTTATTAAATCGTTTTCGCGATCAAGGTTTTGATCAAAGAAATATTCTTATCAAAGTAATCATCCTTTGTTTCACATCTGTGTCATTTTTCTGCAAAAAACGATTTAATTTGAACTCTTTGTTTAGAATACACCAGAATACTATGCTGTTATTTGCCAAACATCCCTTCATAATCCGTAGCAAAAATGTGCTTGCTCAGTAGTAATCCGGAAAAGCATCATGTAACAATCCGTTGTAATAAAATTGTATCCCTCTCTCGGGAAAATTACAATAACTTTTTTGTCAAGGGCATTATTTCACATTTGTTCGACCTATCATTTAAAACAATCATTTATGTAAACACGGAATTACTTTTTTGGCGTAAACATAGTTCAATTAAAAAAACAAGGACGCTTTATGATGTCAAGGTAGTTATTTTGGACCAATATTCAGGACGCCAACAGTGTTTACTTTGCTCAATGTAGATTTCTATGCGTAATGAATGTACAAATCTATAGACATATTATGATAGAACCTATGCACAGTGTCAATTGGGATTAAACATGAATTCTTACTACTCTAGCGATCATTAAATATGCCATGCATGGCAGAACAGTTCCCATGACAATCCGTAACCGTCCCATAACAATCCGGAATCCCAGTAACAATCTTTCTCCCAACGGTGCGTATTACAGGGTGTGAAAAACAGGCATGTGCATAGCAAGGGCGGCAGGTAAACTGATAGGACGTATGGAGCCCATTCTCTCCACAAAGAGTTTGTCGGATAGAATGGGAGATGCCTGATTAGAGGCAATCAAAGTTGTGCAATCAGCGACACTGTTCTTAAATCATCATTGTTAACTACTGAATCAAGGCAAAAGCAATGTGATATGAACCATCCTTTCCATGCTTGAAGCGTTGTCATTTGCTAAAGAAATTCAAATGTAATGAGACTCAGTTTTTTTCCCGCCAGGAGAAACCGCCGGAACCGATGGATTTCGGCCTAATATAACAGAGGCTAAATCAACATGACTTGATCTGCCTCTGTGGGGAGAGAATGATTGGGGCCAGGTCAAGAGAGCACGGAGACTTGTATGGTAACTTTGGTGATTATATAGAGATGTAAGGGTATTTCATTGGATGCCAGGAAAGGAAGTTGGGGGACCCCAGACAAGGGGCTGACATGCACATGGCAGTTGATAGGAAACAGAGAAAGAGAGATACCCCTCTAGGGGCACCTAGAGGCGAGGCATTGAACTAAAAATAACCCTCCCTCAGGAGTTGTGGTTTTAAACAAGACTGATAAACAAGACTGACACAGTCCAACCGATATAGAACTGGCTATGTTAATTCTATTTTTGCAATAACTCAAGAACAAAATGGAACAACATTGCCCAAATTTTGCATGTAAGTTTGTTACACTAGATATTACTAGAAAATGCACTTTATCTTAATTTGAGTTTAATAATTTATGATATTAGGGATGTTTTATTGCATTTTCACTTTAAAATTTGTAAATTATTATTGTTAGATGCCCTTTCATACCAAAGTTAGCACTGGAATACTCTCTGAATGTATTATTACTCAGCTTGTTCACATCATGGAGGAGTTTTATCTTATATTATTCTAGAGGTCTAAGTAAAGATGGCTATGGTGTTGTGAAATATATGAACCCAGTGACAGGATGGCACACAATTCGTGTTCATAGGCTAGCGTACATGGTAGATAGCAGGTCTGACAACCTTACTTGTCTCCATGTAAGTCGCCTATGCCACAATCAGTTGTGTGCCAATGCGCAACACCTGTCCGCAGAGGCAGCGGCCATAAATGCTGATAGGGTGCAGTGTGTCAATCGAAATAATTGCTCAACTCATGGTCCCTACCCATCTGAGAAGGAAAGTTGTTTTGGAGGCAGAACGATAAAATGAAGGCGTTGGGAAATGTACTTTCATTCAAAGGAATCTCAATCTAGTCATTAACCTTTGCATATGCATCACATGCATCACACTTCTTCAAGAAAATCTAGCCACAATATTGGATAATGATTAGCAGGTAGTTACACTACAAAATACAACGTTTTAAATCCAATTTAATAGGCAGTAATTATCCTCAGCAAGAAAATAATGGTGATGTATTTTTGACATAGCAAAGATCATTCTCTCACCACAGTTGGCAAATCAAGTCACTTTGATTTAGCCTCTGTTTATATTACGCCGAAGTCCGTGGGTTCCGGCAATTTCACGCATGGAAAGGGTGGTTCATATCACAATGCTTTTGCCTTGATTCAGTTACTAACAGGATGGTTTTAGAACAGCTTTGTTGATTGCACAACTTACTTTGATGGCCTCCAATCAGGCATCTCCCATTCTATCCCACACAAAAATTAAACTCGGCGTAATATAACAGAGGCTAAATCAACATGACTTGATCTGCCTCTGTGGGGAGAAAATGAGCAAAACTATGCTAAAGACATCGAACATATGATGGAGCTCAATGTATTAGAATATTGAATAGACTACTTTCTTAGCAAAAGGACATCCTTTTGTGTTGTTTCAATATCGAAGTTAGCTCTCATATATATTCATTTCGAGCTGAAATCTTGAGCAAAACATAAAATCCATCCATTAAAGTTTCATTCCTTTAAATTTCATTCTTTAGAGCACTAAATGTGAAATACTTCTTTCAATGAAAAAGGAACCTACATGTATATATCACAAGGTAGTTTAATTTCTTCGATAATGAAAGGCTTTAAGATTTGATGATTAAATCCTTTAAAGAGTAACTAAGTAATGAACATGTGTTCTGGAATTCATTATTGTTTATGATGTCAAAACGGGCTTGTTTGATTACTCCAACTGTAGTTATCCCACCGGAGATCTAAGAGTTATTGACATCAAAGATCACAGACAGTTTTGTCATAATCAACAGGATTTATACCCTTGAGTTCATCTCTGCCTTGACCTATACTTATACACACTCGAGTCTGACATAGAGTTATCAACATCAATTTTGATTGAGTAGAGTCGGTAAAGCAAAGGAGAAGATTACATAAAATGACTTATGTAGATTACACAGTGAGCACTATGGTCAGAACTATCAATAGAATTAACGATGATATCGATAACTGTCCCATTGTACACAAAGTTTCTCTCTTACATCGTAATGCAGCAGAGTTAGGAATCTAGTTACCCGAGAAAAAGTAAACAGGATTCAAACATGATAATATCTTTTAAATCCAATTTGGTTGATGCTAATTCGAAAAGATATAACATGTATGTATCGAAACAGTATTACCCATACATTAACAAGATTTTTTACTAACACTTGTTTCGTTTAGGAGTTTTTTCTACTCTTTTTAGTTTGATACCACTTGTATTCTTAAACTACCTATGGATTTGTATTTAAAACGTATAACACATCTTAGATCAAATTTTTGAAAGAGCATATATAAATGCGAGTGAATTCACATACACTAACATCTGCATGTGCATCTGAATAGGCTACGGTAAACTTATTATTGATTAACAGTAAACTGGCTGAATGTTTTAATTTGTGACATTCCTAACTTGTTTTTATGAGATTGTCAAGTATCTGGGAAGAAGAATATACACGTTTAGTAACACAATAAGTTCTGTTATTTTAATTGTCGTCTTGCCTACTTTTGCATAATTGATACTGTGAAAAAAGGTTTCAGAGATGTTATGTCATTTATATTGGTCCGTGTTCATTGCAACAACAAACTTAACTTGTATACTTATCCTGAAACACCACGATATATAACTAGTTTTCAATTAAAAGCATCTACCAAATAAACGTGGACACATACATCCTATGTACACTAGCAAAATTTAAAACCTAGAAAGGTTTCCAGCATAAATGCTGACATCTACCGGTTACACAGATACAATATCTAAATAGAAGCATATATATTGATTTATTAGTCTGGAAGGCAGGGTTTGCATAAGCCATTTAGTCGCTAAATCGATCCATTTTTGGGAGGACAGTTTATATGATTACTTTACAATTGCAATGCTACCTCAAGAACAAATGACCAGAACCCCTTATTGCATTTGTAAAGATTTATTTTGTGTTTGTTTCATTGGTCATGTACTCTAATATATCAACCCCTCTTTGATACCTGTTCATTAAGTCGAGTCACTCTTGTCATCACAACTTGAAATTAAATGAAAATATTAACAGGAAACTGATTAAAATACTAAAATAGATTTGCACACTTCAATCAATTCTTCAGAATATTGGATGAATAGAACCAATTCATACAATCTCATTTAGTGGTGTTTATTGAGTGACGTGCACAAGTTTGTCATTATGTAGTGTTTGCTTTCAATTACAGACTGAATCTTAGTCGAAATTGCTACGTTTAAAATAGAAAACCAAATTATGCTTCTGGAGATAGAGAGAAGATGAACATAGGTTTCAAGGATGTGACCCTCAATAGGAGCCACAGGGTCCCCAAAGCTGTATATTATAATCTGTATATTATAGTCTGTACACAAGGCTTCAGCTTTATGGGCCTTCTGCTTAGAAGAAGCAGATAAAAATATTAGTTAAGGGCGTGGCCCCTGTAATCCTTCTTTGGGGCCACAGGGCCAACAAAGCTATAAATTCGATCCTCACTAGTCAAGGAGTACGAACATAAAGTTAAAGCTTTACAGGCTTAATGCTTCTGGAGAAGAAGTTGAAAATGCACAAAGTTTACAAACGGATTGACAAACGTAGAATGCCAGACAACATGCCATGCAAAAGGCTATCAAGCACCACAGGCCTGATGAGCTAACAAGTGCTGGGTTAGCGCTCCAGCTCTCTCCTTGAACACAGCTATATAGGTGTATAATAGAATGGAACATAACAGATATATGGCATGTGTATGACAAGTGTTTTGTTGTAATATATTTTCAAATGTATATTATCATAAGCAAGAGTGAATGCTACTGGAAAATAACTTTTCAAATGCATTTATGAAATACCGTTTTGATAAAAAGCTTTACTAAATTTTTGACTGGCAGGATATACCTACACTAAGTTCTGAATGATGACTGGTGTAATGTGATGGACTGGTAAATAAAGGATGTCTTGTTATTGAGTTTTAGTCAATTTTATAGTTAAAAACTCACAAGAAATCCTCTCATGTTACTGGAATGCGACGACCAAATAAGTTCTTATTAGTAGGATCTATTATATCCCAGTTTTCTGCATGGACATTGTCAAGCTAGATCGTTGTTCAGGAAACTTTGATAATCAAATCAGCAAATCCTAATCATATCATTGAGACAGGACCTTTAACCAGGAGTGCCTTACAAATATTGAAATTAAATTACCACTTGGATGTATTTGTCCTGAGAACGATGAAGGATAACCTTGTGTCTGGGACATCAGTTTCTGAGAGTATTTTCAAAATGAATTCTTATATTGATATAAAGTCATTTGATCTCATTGATTTCGGAAAGCGTTTGAGAGGTATAAACTACCAACACCATATAGATAAATGTCATATATCATGTACATCGATGAAAATGTAGTTATATATCATCAGAATTTATATTCTGAATTTCATGATGTTTTATCATTCTATCTAATATTGATAACAATGTTATATTTGGGATCATACTATCTTGAAAAGTACAGATTCTTGTAGTTGTTTTGGGCCGAGTCCCATGCGCAATTCGAACCCACACCCTCAGAGTCAGGCAACACCGCCAGCGATGACCATACCAACAGCTAATCAACTCACCCGTTTCGCCATCCACATCTAATATTGTTCATTATTACCTGCGAGGGCAGTTATACCGAAGTTCATATTTTCATATGATTCCCCCGAGGCAACATATCACTTTTTCATTGTGACGTCACGCGTACGTGATAAACAATGTTTTGACATCATGGTTTGCATACTGTTGCAATCTTTACAGCTGATGGCTGTTAGTTCACCGATGCTGAGAAGTAACTTTTGAGTATTTTTTTAAATCTAAAGACTACAGTTTTTTGCCCATAGAAAACTATGTCTATGACACTTGTGCCTCAATAATAGTAAATCCCTTGCTCTCGCTCGGGAAATACTAATGTCAAGGCACTCTTTTCGTAAAAATAGTAAAACAATGTGATGAACGTTCATATAATATCCTCTATTTAGGACGTAAAGCTATTCGCAGTTGATGAAAGGTTTGACTTTTTGAGTCGTTAATCTGAGGTTTAGCATTTAGACATCTTTCTTCTGGTTTTCTCGTACAATTTTGCATATGTCTTATTTTAGACATATTAAAGCAAAATTGCGATTTACTATAATTACTATATGAGAGTTTTGTCATTTTATCAGAAAGTTTATGCTGAAAAATATCAAAAAGTGAAAAATCCATTTGAATGGGTTTTTTTGTAGCGATAATAAATCTTATGTCTTAATTTCCAAATAAGTGTACTTGCAAATAAGCTAAATGCTCTTGCATTTTCGAATGCCAGGTTATTTAAGAAACCTTTCGAAATATTTTACATAATATTACCTCATCAAGTAGCTTTAATAACATAAACAGATAATTTGTTATCGACATGATCATTTAACAGTTATTTCAGTGCTGACATTTCCATTTCAATTATCTGGTTAGGATAGTCATTTAACATTTCTTATTTCAAAAGTGACATTTGTATTTAATTACAATAGGAATATAGTATAACTGAAAAGACATGTAGGATACATTTTTGACATTTTCCAAATTGTATGACAAGGAAATAATTTAGATCATCAAACTTCACACAGGCTGTTCCGAAAAACAAAGTGATTATTGCACAATTTTTATTATAAACAATGTATCAAGTTTTGCAGTTTTGAAATCATCCATCAATTATTTCTGAAAAAGCACGAAATCTTTACTAAACGATTGACAGTGTGTTAAAATATGGTTCATTATATCTTCAAGGGAGATTTTGATATTAATTGTTTAGAATGAAATCCCATGTATAATATGTATAATAACATCTGCTTTTCGATTGTCATAGTTGAGTTATGTAAAAGGATGGCCCAATTTGAGGGTTATACTCTTGATGCACCATTCTCATCATTTACAAACTTTGATCTTATTTCAGAAAGTATCAACAATTAAAGATAACACACATGTCATCGTATGCATGTACCATGTAATAACCATCGTATGGAGTAAAACAATAAATGGTTACACACATTGGGTATATATAGCAAAATGTCGGCATAATTTATATCTCAGTAGAGTGACGATAAAGGTTATCGCCACTGTAGCCAGATAGAGGGTTTATTTCACTGATAGGACGGAGTATTTCACCTTCCATTATATAATAAATGATTTTTATTTTTTGATTAAATCATTTATTAATTGAGGGTAGTTGGCCAATGACCTGTACAATAATATTCTAGTATGATATTCATCACTACCAAGCATACATGTAAAAGTTTGATTATTCATTTAATAAAGTGTAACATTCTATTAATATTTCTCTTTTTAAATGCAGCGATGTCGCTTCCATAGTTCAACAGTAGCGTTTGACAATTCGCCGCTATTATCTGAAGATTCAACAAGATAAATAGTTCTGAACATAATATCATGAAATCGATATCAATGAAAGTACATATTTTATCTTTAGATAATAATGCTTACATGTTTATCATCAAATACACCACGTGGTGCGGTTATCGGGTCAATATCAGAGGTAGTTATTTTTAGATAACTGACCTCAGATCAACCTGGAGGTTGGTTATTACGAGGTTTGTTATCTGATAACCAACCTCTTGATAACCGACCTCTCGGTTCGATATGGTGAACATGTCTCGGCTACGCCTCGCCATCTTCACCGTATCGCACCTCGAAAAAAAACTTACCCTCAGCTTACGGGTCTAAATGACCCTTCGCCTCTAATTGTGACTTTTGATATTCTTAATAATTTGTTGTGATTTTTACCTGTCAGTTTAGTTAGTTTAATATGCCATTCTAAAGAATATCAAAGGCCGCAAGAACGGTAATAAAAGTAAACAAAAGACAGAAAAAATGCTCTTTATTACAGAGAACTTTTGAAGTCATTATCATATTACATGTTCATATTGCTTTCAATTCTTGCCATTTTGTTTCCTTGAAACATGCAATCATTTAAATTTTTCAAACACTCCCACACACAATACCGTTGGCCTTCAGTATCTATGCTAGTGTTCTCTTCAATTAATGTTCCAAATCCTTAATAGGAAGTCAGTTGGCGGGTGGTCACATGCATTTGAAATGGTCCTTTTGAAACAATGCACAAGAAAGCTGACTTCAGTATCAGCAAACATTAAACTGTCCTGCTATCATCCATGCGTAGTTCCTGAAACATTCAAAGGATTAACGCTACAAACAGTCTGATTTCAAGTGCTGACAAAACACATTTCCATTTACATACATGCATATTTCATATAATGACGCTTTCCCCGAAATATTAACTTAAGTTTGGAACTGTTATTTCTAACATCGACTTTTGAATAATTTAGTATCTTATTGTTTAATGGACGATTGATAGTTTCAACGTTCACACGAAATTTATTAACATAATAACATACCAAACTGATCTCAAAGTCAGAAATCTAGCTAATACCCAGATGTTTCTGCATTTTATATACATATTACAATACTAAGAAGCATTTCTAAAGCAGAAAATGCGTACACGCTTCTTTTGATTCCTTGTAAATGCTTTAGACATATTTCCGAGTCTATTACATGAAACAACAAATAAAGTATACTTTGCGATCAATCTCACCTTAATTGCCTCCGGGAAAGACCTCGAAACACCGGCAAATATATCTGTTTTACACCGGCCGCGGGGAGCACTCCATTGTCCCAACCTTCTTGAAACCATGTCCTTTAGGAGAGAGAGAGAGAGAGAAATTGTTTATTTATGTCTCATCTCTTACAGGTTTAGGTTGTGTGCCGCACGTGAATTTTGAGGAGTTGCTTAGCAACGGGTCGTACAAGAAGTCCGTGCATCACAAGATGAAATAGACGACGTCCGTGCAGCCACACAGTTTTTTACTAGTGACGGATTATTACATGTTACATCATTTGCCACCAACCAAAATTCATTGACGTCCGTTTTACATTTGTATCAAAATAATTTAATTATAGTTCAGTTCAGTGTGACAATTTAAGATTAATAGCTCGGAAAAAGAATGAAAATGAACAGTTGATAAACGGCTTAGAATTGTTTTACCGACGATTTTGACAGTATTATCTCCAACTGCCCGTGAAATACGCGCAGTGTTAAATTGATCAATTCCTCAGTTAACCATGCTAGACACCATTGTCACTTTTAACTCATTATCAACAAACTTATATTAGGCTAATATTGATATTTTCATTAAAAATGGAAAACAGTTTTAACAATAACCATGTGGTGTATGTGAAATAAAAACCTCGACCTCGTGAATATCTGTGATAACAGATATTCACTCAGTCAGCGGTCATTATTTCAACCATAACTCCTATGTGTGTGTGTGCTTAAAATCTCTAACATGCAAGTGTCAACTTGTTTGCATAACCAAAACTAACATTTATGTACTTGTTAGTGATTAACAAATGTTTGGCGGCACAAGTGCTCTTTACTAGTCTGATCATCTGTTTGCCATTGCTTGGAGATTGATGTGGAAAATGACCCCACAACGACCCTCTATCTATAACATAGCAATCAAAGAGTAATCTAACTATCTGTCTATCTGCTAAACCGATCTGAGATTGAATCTCGTTTAATGTGACTGTGCCATGTATCTAGAGCAACATATTGATATCATCAATTATACTCATATGCAATGTTTGTGTTTGATAATGCTAAACTATTAATTAAATTTTTTTGCAATAAACTTTAAATCAAGATCAATTGTCATTGTTCACAAAGGAATTACGATTTCTACAGTTAACATTAATCTCACAAATTGTGATTGATGATGAAATGTATCCTAAACTTCATTTAGTGTATGCAGATGAAGGGATCACGTAGTAGACGACATTGTGGCTATGAAATGCTAGATAATATAATTTAATAAACCAATTCCCATTATGGCATTGGAAGTCATAGATCATCTTCATTTTATTGCTGATTCTACCAAGAATGTGATGAATACTAGATTTTGTTTGGTTCACCTGGCAAATTAAACTTGATCAATTGTGGATTGAACGTCCCCTGATTTTGGGGCCGTTTACCGCGCATTGATACGCACAACTGGCAATTTCAGAGCTGGTATTCTGGTGTTTACTAAGATTAAAACTTTTTAAAAGTTATTTTACATGTTTTATTTTCGTGTGTTTACGGGGGATGACCAAGCCGTTTGAGTTAGATAAAGGAATTTATTTAAAATAGGAGTTTAAGTGGTCAATCAGTGTCACACGCAGCAGGCTTCCTTCGATAATGGCATCAATAGAGTGACGTCATTTACGCCAGTCAGCGTGGGTTTCTGTTAGAATAATCTATTTGAGTAATAGGGATGTCTCATTTTATATTGTCAACAAGGAAGAAGTACACGTTTTAAACGGTACAGTTTTAATAGCTGTATTGAAGAATGTGAGATATATATTTGATGGACCTCAAATGATAGATTTACCTTTGCTCATGGCCCAATTTTCAAATACAAAGGGGCACAACCCTCGGCACAGACGAGTTCATTTTTGTTAGGACAGTTTACAAAGTGATTAAAACCGTTATGATGGAATGGAGACAAACCTTGTGTGTTTGAACATCAAGGACATGTTATACTAGATTGATAGCAAGTAAATTCTATATTGAAACCTAAAGCTGCTCGTTTGGTTTCAATTCAAAATGTATCCGGTATATCAAACATGTCTCTGATTTTCAAACACACTAGGTTTATCTCCTAAATATGAACCCATATGACTCAATAATTAGAGACTTTTTAAGTTTTAATAACCTGCTTTTTTCAATGCACATGTATCAGTGCAGTGAGTTGCAACAAATGTTTTCTGTGGTCAAAATCTACAGTAAAATATTATCAATTACGATATGAATAATATACAGGTAATATACACAGGAGCAGTGTCATTGTTAATAAATTGAAATACAAAATGACCATATTTTCTATATGATACAAACCACAACCGTGTCTTAAAATTCTTAACCTGAGAAAAAAGTTTATACACATTAGGAGATCACTTATATCAACAATATTCATATTTATCAAGTAAAAGATTAATACAATAAAAGTCCATAAACAATTTCACTTCAAGGGGGATATAAGATATAATCTAAAGATTATCATATTAAACCCACCAAACGATTATTGGAAAGCCGTAGTTAATATCCTGATTCATTTCTTTGCGGAAATAAATCGATTACTTGGATCTATATTTGGGCACAAAGTCATCGTTATTTGAAATGTATCTAGAGAAACCCAATCGTGCAGTTAAACAAAGAGATATCAAATTTTCAATTTATCATTAATCTTTTGACAAGATCACTATGATTTTCTTTCAAAAGCCAAGTTTGATTACGTTGGGGTCATACTGATCAATCTGTAGTGGAAAACTAAAATGCCCTTATGAAAGTTAAAACAAAACAAATTTCGCTTATATTGATTACGTTTTACAATTATGATTTTATCAAGCCTGTTTAAAGGTTAATAGTTTAGGCGATATTAGCATTTTAATCCTATTTTGAGAGAAATGGCAGGATATACCTACACTAAGTAATGAAAGGGACTTTCATATAAATGTCTCTCATATAAATGAAAAGAGTGATCTAGATAGAATTGTTATATCAAAGTTGTCAACAGAAACATCTTCTTGTATGATCCTTGTTTGGTAAGCTCTGATATTTTAATCAGCTATTCAAAATAAAAACTTAGAACTTAGGACTTAGAGGTGGTTTACAGATAATGAATTAACATTAGATCTTGTCTATAGATGTGTCTGCCAATATTGACGAACCTTCTGTGTATTTGACCAATCGGTCAACTTACATAGATATTGATTTGGTTATCAACGCCTTTGTGTTCGTTAGTGACTTTAAAAAAACTTATATAGAGATGATATTTAGGTTATTTGTGAAGAAATATATGAATTTTCCAGTGGGAAATAGTTGAATTAACAAGTTTTGATAACATCGATGATAGATGAAAATTTTATATTTGTTATTTCAACGTTGCCATGTGAAATACTTATAATAATAATGTTAAAAATGAATATATTATAATTGAAAGACAAAGACTAAAATGAAGATCAAAAGATAAGATGTTAACTGAAAACATTACATGTATGTACAAATTCAGATACGATGTTGTGCATATCAAGCATTTTCATTTAATGTACCGTCAAACATAAATTGTTAATAAGATAGACAAACCTTATATAACAAATGTTTGATATGATGTTAGTATAGCTTTGATGTCTTCAGTCAACATCCTCTTCTACACACCTCTACAACACATTTGCCCTTTGATGTCAATATATTCTTTCCATGTTATTTTAAATGTCTGTCTTTTGAAAAGATTGGCATCACATTTTCGTCTCTTAAGATGTTACATAGTTTTGTGTTTAGTCTTGTCTAAATTCTGCAAGTGGAAGAGGTTAATAAATTATATGTGTATATGTATTGGTACTGATATTAATATGATAAATGTCAACTTTTTTTAATTTGCAGCGTCTTTGTCATCTAAAAAAGACACGTTTCCGTCTGATTTACTCAAACTTATGGTTTTTGCGGTTTTTTTTACTTAATAAATTCAATTTATCTCTACATTTAGGAAATATTGTAACAGTGATCAATATGAAATACAAGGTTATTCGGATCATTTATCTGTTATATTTTAGATATATAATCAGATATGGTTTTATACTAATTTTCTGAATGACATTTTATGAGAATAATTTAGTGATTTTAGAACATTATCTACAAACATTGCCAACCTTGATTGAGACACTTGACGTTTGCTTAAAGTTGAGCCACACACCTTCATCATCTAAATTCCGGGAGGTTGTATTTAATATTTGATATTGCTCAATCTTGCAATGTGATTTGGTCTATTCCTTCAGCTAAAACAGCATTACTAAACATATATCATTATACGTTGCATTGCAGTTTGCATACATTATATTAAGTGTAGAAATATTAAGAATAAGATCAAACTTTTGTTAAAAAAAAAAGATTTTAACTTTGTATTCCTTTTGATGTACAATGAAAAAACAAACAATTTAATGTCAATTTGTTTTTTCAAATAACAAACATTTTAGTTCAGATTTAGCATCGATCATGTAATGACATACGTTTTATTGACAACAGCTTGGTTAAAAGCAAGTTTCAAATCATATAAATACATCAGACATTCAGCTTACTTGTTTATTGTTCTTATACAAAAATGTAACCTTCAATTAAATTGAATGACATGAAGACATTCTCGAATTCAACTCAACAAGTACACAAAAGTATGGTTTCATTTTGATATAATTTTGTTGCTGGCCTTCAGCGAATCCGACTCTTGAAAACTGACAGAGCACTTGCAGGCAAGTGTAAATTGGCCTCCATTTATTGGTATCATTATTGACAGTCTCAGGCCAGATTTTTAATGGAAGTCACCCTTGGAGCTAGCAATTATGTTTCTCTATACAGTCTTGAATTTGATGTAAAATCAAGGTCACACTTTATTGAGTCATATACCTTGGATTATTGCATTTGCTTGAAGGCAGTCAGTCAATCTGCATCTCATTTGATTTGATTTCATATTTGATGGCAAATCGATCTAGTAATGCATATCAAAAGATTCGAGAAATTAAAACATGTGAATATAGATACTCATATGCATACCAACCAATATGCTATGATTATAAATGACCTCAACAAGGACTAATTTGAAATGCCAGTTCTTAGGTAACAATACAATTTTATGACTGTGAACAGTTATAAATAATTTTCTTACTTTAATAGTTGTTTGTGAATACTATTATGAAAAGCTGCATAATGAAAATCGGGTTGTAAAAGGTTAATATAACCATATACAATATCCAGTTGCACGTAAGGTTAATGAAGAATACATACATCTGCTTACCAAATGTTCATTAAATGTACTTTGACCTCATTTCAAATAGCATGCAATACATGTCTATTTGTTTACTTTACCTAGACAGTTCAAACAGTTTTGTATTTACAATTGATGAGTCGTCTTTGTGTAAATGAAGGAAAATCAAGTCAAATACTGAGTGATGATAATGATATTACTAGAAGAACATATTTCGTGAGCATTTATGCATTACTGGGATACAAAATAGAAAAAAAATGAAGAAACATTCTTGATTGTTTAATAAAATCATCATAACGAAACATTTCTCGTAAAAACATAATTTATATCATTTTGTTGTTTCATCGTCATTGCGAATTATCTTGAATCAACACTATACTGCACTAAAGTTTAAAGGAACTTTCTTTAAAAAAATCGCATCTCGCTGGTGCTGCTCATTTTTTTCCTGAGTAGGCGTAGCCTACCCTCACGACCAGCGTGGAAGCATGTGTGAAGCACTTTTATGTTTTATATGAAGGATTTGGGAAATGTACTTTCACTCACAGGAATCTCAATCTAATCATTATCCATTGCATATGCATCACATCTAGTAAATCTAGCCACATTATTGGATAATGAATAGCAGGCAGTTAAACTACAAAATACAAGTTTATAAATCCAAATTAATAGGCAGTAATTATCCTCAGCTAGGAAACAATGGTAATGTATTTTTGAGAGAGCAAAGATATGCTAAAGACATCGAAGACACGAGCTCAGCGTATTAAAATATCGAATAGACTACTTTCTTAACATAAGACGTCTTTCTACCAAGAGGTCATCCTTTTGTGTTGCTTCAATGTCGAAATTAGCTCTCATTTATATTCATTTCGAGCTTAAATTTTGAACATAACATAAAATCCATTCATTAAAGTTTAATTTCTCAAATTTCATTCTTTGAGCACTTAATAACTCATTTGTTATGAATTACTTCTTTCATTGAAAAAGGAACATATATATCACAAGGTAGTTAATTTCTTCAATAATGAAAGGCTTTTAAGATTCGATGATTAAATCCTTTAAAAAGTAAATAAGTAATTAACATGTGTATTATAAGAAACGAATTCTGGAATTCATTATTGCTTATGATATCAAAACGGGTTTGTTTGATTACTCCAATTGTAGTTATCCCATCGGAGATCTAAGAGTTATTGACTTCAAAGATCACAGACAGTTTTGTCATAATCAACAGGATTTATAGCCTTGAGTTTACCTCTGTCTTGACCTATACTTATACACACTCAAGACTGACATAGAGTTATCAACATCACTTTTGATTGAGTAGAGTTGGTTCTGCATATGAGAAGAATACATAGATTGACTTTTGGAGATTACACAGTGAGCACTATGGTCAGAACTATCAATAGACATAACGATGATATTGATAACTGTCCCATTGTACAAGTTTCTCTCTAACATCGTAATGTAGCAGAGTTAGGAATCGAGTTACCCGAGAATAAGTAAATATAATTCAAACATGATAATATCTTTAAAATCCAAGTTGGTTGATGCTAGTTCGAAAACATGCAAAATGTCTGTATTGTAAATAGTATTACTCGTACATTAACAAGATTTTTGAATTTCTCAATCTAGCACTTGTTTCTGTTAGGAGTATTTTGTACTTTTTGATACCTCTGGTATTCTTAGACTACCAATGGATTTGTATTTAAAACGTATGACACATCTTAGATCAAATTTTTGAAAAAGCATATAAATGCGAGTGAATTCACATACACTTACATCTGCATGTGCATCTGAATAGGCTAAGGAAAACATGTTATTGATTAACAGTAAACTGCCTGAATGTTTTAATTTGTGACATTCCTAACTTGTTTTTATGAGATTGTCAAGTATCTTGGAGGAAGAATATACACGTTTTGTAACAAAATAATTTCTGTTATTTTAATTGTCGTCTTGCCTACTTTTGCATAATTGATACTGTGAAAAAAGGTTTCAGAGATGTTATGTCAATTATATTGGTCCGTGTTTATGCAACACCAAACTTAACTTGTATACTTATCCTGAAACACCACGATATATAACTAGTTTTTAATTAAAAGCATCCTCCAAATAAACGTGGAAACATACATCCAATGTACATGTACACTAGCAAAATTTAAAACCTAGAAATATTTCCAGCAGAAATGCTAACATCTACCGGTTACACAGACACAATATCTAAATAGAAATATCATTATAATGGTATCCTGGCAAGTTAGATATCATTATATTGAATAAGAACATTTGAGAGAGAAAATAGAAAGTTTGCATATACATGTATTACAGTTGAGCCATTCACATTTATGAAAAAAGGAAATATATACATTACTTCAAAATCGCATCAAATCTTTTGAAAGTATCAAATGTTAAACGCACATGGGTATTTGTTTATCATTTTAGGCAATGAGTTAAACATCATGCCAGTTACAATGACATTTTCAAGTTATCAAGATTTCATATTCAGTAGCTCATGTAGCATCTTCGATATATGGGAGACTTCAGCGAAAGTCTGCTTCATTCGGATGTTCCATCTTCGTAACTGGACAGGTAGTGCAACATACATAGCAAACAACGTTCATGGGCTTCATATAATATCAGAGCTAACCATTTGAAATTATCTACGATAAGCATAAGGTAAGTCCAATGCGCCCTTGTACAGCACCTGTTCTCTTACATCACGATCGTCTTAGTATGGTGCAGAAACGTATACAATGGATCCTAGTACACTATAAGATAATATGGTCCAATGATGAGTCATGGTTCATGCTGAATCGCCATGATAGAAGCATACATGTCTACCGACAGAGAAATGAATGCTTCAATCAACCGTGCGCTATTCCACTCGACACATTCGACCGAGAGAGTGTCATGATGTGGGCAGGGATCTCGGGGAATGACAGAACATATCTAGTGCAAGTACAGAAAATGTTACGTTTGTAAACTACCTTCATGATCATACGTCAACTGCTTCGTCTACTGCTTCGAGTCATTAACGTCAGAAAAGAGATTTTCTGCAGGATAACGCCAGACCACAAACTGCACGTGTCACCGTTGACAATCTTGCCCAGGACAACATTAATGTGCTTCCATGGCATTCCAAATTGTCGGCTTTCAACCCGATCGAGCATTTGCGGGTCCTCCTTTATCGAAGTGACGTAACAGCTGTTGACATAAGTGTGAGCCAAGAAGAACTGAATACGATAGGGGAAATATGTCTCTTAATGTGTGCAAACTGTGGCAGTTGTACATTCATTATTTATTGTGTCATCTCAATTCTTAAAACATGTAAACATATATTGATTTTTGTCTTATGCGTTTCTTTTGTGGGCAAGTATATAATGCATTTCGAATTTCATCGATCTCTCAACAGTCAGATGAATGTAAATTGCAGGAGACTGCATTAGTGTCATCTTTTACCAGCTTACATTTTGCATATCTTAAAAATGAGTTAAATTTATGTCGATGTTTCAATGTTCACCGATGTTTCAATGTTCACCGTAAAATTGTCTCTTCTAGGAGGGATTTATTTAACTTGAAAAATTGCTTTTTCTATCAATATTTTATATATTCATGTAATTAAAATGTCAGTATTTCGATTTCAAAAGTAAATTCATGTTATGCGATGACATTTGTTTTATAAGTCTAGAACATAGAGTTGCATTATGCTATTTATTCGCTAAATCAATCCATTTTTAGGAGGACAGTTTAAGTGATTACTTTATAATTGCAATGCTATCTAAAGAACAAATGACCAGAAACCCTCATTGCATATGTGAACGTTTCTTTTATGTTCGTTTCATTGGTCATGTACTCTGATATATAAACCCGTCTCTGAGTTCTGTTCATTGAGTAGAGTCACTCTTGTCATCACAACTTTAAATTAAATGAAAACATTAACAGAAAACTGATTAAAATACTTAAATAGATTTGGACACTTTAATCAATTCACCAGAATATTGGATGAATTGAACCAATTCATTCAATCTCATTTAGTGGTGTTTATTGAGTGACGTGCACAAGTATGTCATTATGTAGTGTTTGTTTTCAATTACAGATTGAATCTTAGTCAAAAGAAATTTGCTAAGATTGCTAAAAAAGAAGACCAAAGCAGATTCACCAAAAAAAAAAAATTCTTCCGAAATAGACGATGTACACTCATTCAAACTGATACTACTTTATACTACTTTATACAAATAATGTTTTTCTAGAATTGTTTTCTTCATTTCAGACATTCTTACGGCTATTTAATGCAATTTTACCAAATGTTTCGTCATCAGTTTGTGCTTCATATATATATTATAAAGGGGGAAAATCGTTAGAATTTCTGTATATATTAATTCATGATGCACACTCTAATTAGAATATGCTGAACTTACTTATGAATCCTCCTTTGAAAGAAAAGCGTTTGAACGTATTCAAAGCAAAACAATTATAAGGAAGAGAAGGTATTGTAATGAAAGCGGTAAAATATAATAATCTTATTTTTATGGTTTGTTCTCAAAACCTATTTGAAAGCACGGTACGTGGTGTGTTTGATCAATGATATTGATCTAATAGTGAGAGACATGATTTATCTGTGCGAAAGCTCTCTTTATACCACATAACATATGATGCGATTAATTTGATTATCGTCAATATCTGATCATGATCAAACATTAATATCAGCGAACAGATCAGTAATTGATTTATATCATAAATAAGTTGCTTCATTTTTAACTTGTTTATAATGTAGTTCTTTTTTGTTAATTGATATGACGACTATAAGTGAGATTACCAAATGGACATTTATCATTATAACGTATAAGCTTAGGACAGGAGTACATATACTTTAGAGTTTTACAATGTACATATATATTAATTTTGGGCATAAGGTTGTGCCTAATATGTTATTTTGATTGCTATTATTTAGTCCTTGGGCAACCAGACAATGTAAGCCGAGTAGATAATCATGTTATACACAAGATGTAGTTTATTAGAGGTTGGTCTATATTCAGTAGGTCTCGGGGTTCTTTGTAAACTGTTGGCTTAATCTTTGTCTACTCATTCAAAACACCTGCAATAGACAAAACGATGCCTTATGTAAAACCTGCACTACATTTCTTTTTGAAATGGCCTTCCAGATTTTGGTTTCTTTTATGTCTAAACAGTACCAACGAATTTTCATGATGATTACGAATAAAGAGACTCTTTTTTATAATAAAAATAATTATATTTAAATAATCTATCCATCAAATTTTTACTTAGGAATAATATCAAAATCAGAAAGGAAGTATGTTCAAGACGTTTAAACTTTTATTTAAATTGTACAGTTATTGAATTACTAGATGAAATAGGTGCAATATATAAGTATAATTGGAATATAATTGATTGTTGTCAATTATAGCTAATACATTTGTTTGTTCTTTCACATTTTATTACATTCTTTCACAATGACTATTATTGAATATCAACTAATTAATCAATGAATGACAAAAGTGTGTCTTACAGCATCATCCTCACATAAAAGTCTAGACATTTATCATATACTTGGTTATAAATACAAAGAATTTGAATGCACGATACACCCTCCGTCAAGCACCCAGTATCAGCCCGCAGGGCAAATAACCTGTATCAGCCCGTCGTCAAGGGCAAAAACCTGTATCAGCCCGTCGTCAAGGGACTTGAACCTGGAACCCTAGGCAACGAATGCGAAAAATAGATTGAAGTCGCGAAGAATTTAGAGTTGTCTCCCTTTGTACAGCTGACGTTTGAACATGGTCGACATCGCAAAGAAAACGCTACAGTCACTTGCGGATAGGATTTGTCGGTTTGGTACAATCTAACTATTATCTAGAGAGAAAATTAGGATCAAACGTCGCAAGAGGTGTATGCTCAGGAGCTTTGACTATCGGTTTGTGTCACTTAACATTAAGCAAAGTGGACTCTTATTTTAGATTCTAATGATATGAATTCAAATGTTGAAATGTAACAATTATTCCCTTTGTTTGTTTGGTAAGTATATATGATAAAAATAGTATAAAATGGGTATTTTCATATCACATTCTGTATCAGCCCTCGACCAATATCAACCCTCGAGCTAAAGCTCTCGGGCTGATATTGGGGTCTTGGGCTGATACAGAATGTGATATAAAAATACCCATGTAATATTATCTATTTATCATGCAAACAATGCAAAATTCAAATAAGCCAGTTACCACAGCGCAAGCCAAACTATAAATTATCATCCTCACTTGTCAGGGAGTCTGTACACAAAGTTTAAGCTTTCCTTGTTTCATGCTGCAGGAGAAAGAGAGGTTTCAAGGGATTGACCCTCAATAGGAGCAACGGGGTCCCCAAAACTACATTTTATAATCCTCTCTAGTCAAGGAGTCTGTACACAAGGTTTAAGCTTTCCAGGCTTTATGCCTCTGGAGAAGAAGTTGAAAATGCACAAAGTTTACAAACGGATTAACAGACGTAAGGATGTCGGACAACATGTCATGCAAAAGGCTATCAGTCCTTACAGGCCTGATGAGCTAACAAGTACTGGGTTAGCGCTCCAGCTCTCTGCTGCCACAAACTTGAATATCGCTATATAGGTGTATAATTGAATGGAACATAACAGATATATGGCATGTGTCTGACAAGTGCTTTGTTGTAATATGTATTTCAAATGTATTATGAAAGGTATAATTATTATAAGCAACAGTGAATCTTATTGGAAAATCACTTTTCAAATGCATTAATAAAATAACGTTTTGATAAAAAGCTTAACTCAATTATTGACTGACAGGATATACCTACACTAAGTTCTGAATGAAGACTGGTGTAATGGGATGGACTGGAAGATAAAGGATGTCTTAGTATTGAGTTTTAGTCAATTTTATAGCCAAGACTCACAATAAATTATCTCATGTTACTGGAATGAGACGACTAAATTTGTTCTTATAAGTAGCAACTATTATATCCAAGTTTTCTGCATGGACATTGTCAAGCTAGATCGTTGTTCAGGATAATCAAATCAGGAATCCTAATCATATCAATGAGACAGGACTTTCAACCAGGAGAGTCTTACAAATATTGAAACTAAATTACCACTTGGATGTATTTGTCCTGAGAACGATGAAGGATAACCTTGTGTCTGAGACGATTTTCTGAACTTTTATTGATATTGATTGGTTGCAATGACCTGTCTTCATTAGTTCCTGAGAGTATTTTCAAAAATTAATTCTTATATTCATGTAAAGTCTTTTTGATCTCATTGATTTTGGAAAGAGTTTGAGAGGTATAAACTACATACATTATATAGATAAATATATCATGTACATCGATCAAAATCTAGTGTTATCATCAGAGTTTATATTCTGAACCTCATGACGTGTGTACCCTTCTGTCTATTATTGTTCATATTTACCTACAAGAGCAGTCATATATCATTTTGACGGCATAATGACGTCATCCGTAGGTGATAAACAATGTTTTTACATCATGGTTTGCTAATGTTGCAATCTATACAGCTGACGGCTGTTTGTCCACCGATGCTAAGAAGTAACTTTTAGTATTGTTTTTAATTTAAGGACTATAGTTATTTTTGCCCATGGCAAACTATTTCTACGACACATGTGCCTCAACAATAGTAAATCCCTTGCTCTCACTCGGAAGTACGAATGTCAAGGCACTCTTTTCGTAAACATAGTAATATAATGTGATGAACATTCATGTAATATCCTCTATTTATGACATAAAGCTATTCACAGTTGACGAAGGGTTTGACTTTTTGAGTCGTTAATCTGAGGTTTAGCACGTTGATATCTTTCTTGTGGTTTGCTCGTACAATTTGGGATATGTCATATTTAAGATATATTAAAGCAAAATTACTATTTACTGTAATTACTATATGAAAGTTTTGATTCTTCATGGGCCTGTTACAAAAATGATCATTTCATGTTTCTGTAATGCGTTTGTTGCCTTTTCAGTCATTTTATCAGAAAGTCTATGCTGATAAATACAATTACTGAAAATTTTATTTGAATGTGTTTTTTTGTAGCTATTACCAAATCCGTTGTCTTAGTTTCAAACAAATTGTAATTATGCTCTTACATACAGGCTCATTTTCGAATGTCAGGTTATTTTAAAAACCTTTCGAAATATGTTACATAATTGACCTCGTCACGTAATAATAAACAGATAATTTGATATCGACATGAACATTTAACATTTGTTATTTCAGTTCTGACATTTCCATTTCAATTATCTGGTTAGAATAATCATTTAACATTTCTTATTTCAAAATTGACATTTGTATTTAATGACAAATATGAATATAGTATAACTGAAAAGACATGTAGGATACATTTTTGACATTTTCCAAATTGTATGACAATGATATAATTTAAATCATCTAACTTTACACAGGCTGTTCCGAAAAACAAAAGCTTTACTAAAAAAAATCAAAAGTAATTAGTGCAAACACAATTCTTATTATAAACAATGTATCAAGTTTTGCAGTTATGAATTCATCCATCAAATATTATCTGAAAAAGCACTATATCTATACTAAAGGATTGATAGTGTGTTAAAATACGGTGCAGTATATCATCAAGGAAGTTTTTTTTATATTTATTGGTTAGAATCAAATTCCATGTATAATATGTGAAACAACATCCCTTTCCTACTGTAATACCTGATATTTGAAAAAGGATGCCCCAATTTGAAGGTAGTACTCTTGATGCACCGTTCTCATCATGATAGTATTATGATATTATTTCAGAAAGTATCAACAATTAAAGTTTACACACATGTCATCGTACATGTAAACCATGTTAAAAACATTCCGTGGAGTATACAAGTAAATAGTTACACACATTTGGCATATAAAGCAAAATGTCCAAACTCATATTCTTTGATGCACATTATGCAACACAGTTTCCTAAATTCAATATTGATATTATTTATTATAATAATGAACTGATAAATAGCTGCATTCATCTGAAGTCCACAAGCCCAGATAATGCATAAACTTATGATCCCAATCCATGATTTCATGAATCCATGAAATCTGGTCTTGCTACGTCTTTCCTCTTTCTACAATATTATTTTAACATGGCAATGCTAAAACAACAAATCAATCAATGATTACAGCAGTTAAACAAGCAAACCCATCTTCACAAACAAGTCTAGACACTTGCCCTGCAAACAAATACGATGGTCAGATCAAAACATTTTCTGCAAAGGGACGCAAGAAATTACAACAAATCTAGGCCCTAACCAACGGGGATGATTGGCGGGACATGTGTGGTACCAGGGGCCAGATTGATTAATAAGGAATAACTGCTTTATGTCTGTCTGTTGGGCGTTTTCACTACCTAGGAATGGATAACGGAAAAGGTGGTGGTGCCAATGCTAAAATGGTGAAATGGTGGTAGAGTCCGGAGAGATATTCATTAAAAAAGTGGCCATCACATAAAACATGATCATACAATCATATTTCAAAAATGAAAATTGCTGTATTTGTAGCCATATTCCATTCCCAAGATTCAAAACTAAGAAAACTAAATGGTTTCGCATATACACACATATATCTATGTTGTGAGCTTATTTTTAATGTGATTTTACTCAAAGGATAGACATGTTAATGCTAAAATGGAATGACCTTCAAGTGAAATCATTTGGAAGAGAAGTGTTATGTCCATATAGAGTAACAGTAGTATCGGAAAGTTTGATTAATCATCCAAATGATGTTATAAGGATTCTATGCACTGAAAGAACTGTTATGCATATAATATATATAATCATCGGTGGTTTTATTTTCCCTTAATGTTCATTGTATGACATACCATGCTGCCATGCTGATAGTATATTTCCTGAACCTTTCAGCAAAGAATGTTATATACTGATATTGAGGCAAGAGTGTCGTAAACACAGTTTGCTTTTTTCACAAATCAATTATTCTGTTTATAACCATAGTTCTTAAATTAAAGAGAATACTCAACACAAACCTGGAAAATGCGGAACTGACTATCAGCTTCCAATCCCTATAGATTGTGACATCATATACGAACCATGACAAAGCATTGTTATTAAACTGACGTCACAATGAAAGCAATATACAAGATAGAAGGGTACAAATAACATGAAATTCAGAATATAAGTTCTGATGATAACATTTTGATCGTTGTACGTGGCATTTATCTATATATCGTTGAACTTGTTGAACTCAGAAAAGACTTTCTATCAGTATAAGAATTCATTTTTGAAAATACCCTCAGAAACTAAAGGTCAATAACATGTTTTATAGATTGGTCATTGCAACCAATCAATATCAATATAAGTGTCCCAAATCGTCCCATACACGAGGTTATCCTTCATCGTTCTTATGACAAATACATCCAAGTGGTAATTTAATTTCAATATTTGTAATACACTCCTGGTTGAAAGTCCTCTCTCAATTATATGATTAGGATTTGCTGATTTGATTATCAAAGTTTCGTGAACAATGATCTAGCTTGACAATGTCCATGCAGAAAACTTGGATATAATAGATCCTACTAATAAGAACTAATTTAGTCTTCCCATTCCAGTAACATGAGAGGATTTCTTGTGAGCTTTGAACTGTAAAGTTGGCTCAATAATAAGACATCCTTTATTTACCAGACCATCTTATTACAATGGTCTTCATTCAGAACTTAATGTAGGTATATCCTGCCAGTCTTGACAATACTTACGTTGACAATAGTTAAGTTTTTTATCAAAACTTTATTTCATTAATGCATTTGAAAAGTGATTTTCACATAGAATTCACTATTGTATTCGTATGTTGCTCATGATAATATTGATAATTCACAATACATTTTAAAAAATATCACAACAAAGCACTTGTCATACATATGCCATATATCTGTTATGTTCCATTCAATTCCACACCTATTGTGAGTGCATGATTAAGAGAAAATAATAAGTGTGTTTGGAAATCACCGGTTTATAGTATATTTATCATATTGTTTGACTTAATGTGATTGAAGGATTATATGTTTTATTAAAACATTAGATTATTTATTAATAATTGAAACTCCATTCAATAATATTTGAACCAGTTGCTAATCACTTAGAAGTACATCAATTTAACAGTTGCTTATATTGCAAACAATTATAGATATGCTTTAACATCCAAAGAATTTGGTGCACTAGATTAAACATACATCCTTTTTATTCTTGGAAGGATCTGTTTAGTGTAATACTGTTAGTATGCAATGTAGTAACACTTTGATTTAACTAACACCCTCCCCCCCTGTTTTCTCTTATGCAAGCTCAGTGCGATGTTGTTGTTTTTGTTGTATCTTGTTACTATGGAAACAAAACGACGATAGCATAAAAGTTATAGCAACGAAGAGCTTACATCTTTATTTTCATATTAAGACATACTACTACTATAATATCTACTTTGGAGTTATGTATCTTTGGGTATTTTTATTTCTAGATTATTTCATTAGTAGTATTCGTAATCATGTAAACACTTAAATTTTGTAAGAATCTGTTTAGAATTTAGTACAAGACATTTTTCACAGCGTTTATTAATTTGAAAACCTTTGTATTCTGAAATCTAGAAGCATCCTTAGTAAATAGTTGCCCTTGGAAATTAAATGAAGGTTTGAATTGATGAATTTATTAAAAAAATTCTGTAACAGACGTCTTTGTGTTTCAAGATGACCATGTCTCCAATCGTGCTTAAAATAAATTGTAATTTAATATAGGAAATGTAACATAAACAATCGTAGTTTCATGAAAAGCATATAAGGTGTGTTCTTGGAATTCACCACAACAGAAGGGCCTTATAGAGAGGAACGATATTATACATGTTTTCATTGATATGATGTTTATTTTACCTTCAAATACCAACATCCTCCGTTAGGGAGGTTTAAACGTGTACTCCCTTTCATCTAAGGATATCTTCAACATTGTCAATAAATGGATCTGCCCTGTGGAAAGACTGAAACCATATATGATTGTCCTGCGATAGAATAAACATGGTGTTTGAGTCTGGCCCACAGAATGAAAGCCTAAGAGAGAACGCATTTGACTTCATACAGATTAGTATCATAAATGCATACCTTCATATTAAGTGAAAGTGCCTTTGACGTTTAATAAAGACCCTTATGATTAAAGCATATCCCCCTAGGGGATGTTTAGATATTTGTGAAAGCCTTATATCCAATACATTTTGACGTTCTTATCCTTTGGCATACAAACATTTCCACTTGCGGTGCCAGAGCCAATTATCTTCTTCCTTTTGTGAGCCTTTTGGGTATAATTCATCTGCTTCGTGCAAGCCGATGGCAGCATAACATCTTGTTAATCTGCCATCGTTGTGTTTCTGACATTAATTTTTTACCCTTTGCCGCGAAGCGCAAATCGGGTGACAGAGTATTCATCTCACCTCCGTACGTCCATTGATACGTCCGTCCAGCGTCTTGTCAAGGTTTTTCAGTACTTTCCAATTACCGTTTGAAACTAGCCGACCTGGAACTATTTAAAGTCCAATTGATATTTGGGGAAACCTGATATATCATACATGTTTAAACTACTGTACTGTTGCATAACATGAAAAAATCCTTAAGCGAAATAGCAATTGAAGACAATTACTTGCCATACAGGTATAGCTATTCATTATAAAAACCAAAATCCTTAATCTAATTGTGAATGTTAGGAATCGATTTCTAAAAGTTTATCTTTGTAAAAGTTTAAACTTGTTAACGTTCAAACATAAGACAAATGTGGTTTTCTTCACTCAAAGTCAAATTGAATGACATTGGTGTAGGAAGGCGTTCAAGAATCTCATGAAATAGTTAAAAATGAAGGTATAAATCCACTGATAAATCAAAACGATGCTTTGTATTTCCATTTTAGAATATTTTAGCAACACATAGTAGTCCAGCAGATAAGTGGGAAATTGTGCTATTTGTGATTGTTCCAGAAGGTCTAGAGAGCTGAAAAGTTGTGTGTAGACTCCTTGGCCAATGATCATTCTAAATTGTAAATTTGGTTATCCCATGACCCCAACTTGGGTCAAAACTTTTTTCCATCAAAAGTCTGATGAGCTACAGAGCCCATGGCTCTATTTTTCTTATTGTTTTGATAAATATCTCACTCAGTTTGAACAAATTGTGATCAACTTAGAAGGTTATACAGATTAAACTTGAGCTGGTTTTTATCTAAAATGTCAAATGTCCATTAACATCAGCATAATTGTTTCGAAAGGATTACGCTAGGTTTCTTATTAACTTTACTTATTACCATGAGAGAATCATAATATTTCAGAAGTATATCTACACCATAATTTAAATTTGATTCATGTCCAAGTTCCTGCTTACTTTATCTATTACGTCACAGAACCTCTTAGACAATGAAGTAAAAGTGTTTATTCTAACCATAACTGGTTAAATGTGAAACTGTGAAAGTACCATATGAAGAAGTATAACATTTTACCTTGTTTTACTGGATTTGACACTTCCCAATTAGATATTCTAAACAATAAACATTTGTATGCAGAATGTGACTATAAACAAAACTTAATAATCATATTTTGTATAAATCTGAAAACTTTTCATCGTGGTATCAACTGTGCAAAAAAGAACGACAGATTTTAAAATTCCAGTAAATATTTGGTCACAATTCTCATTTAATCTTCCAAGATACGTTTCAATCTCAAAAGACAAAGTTACAAATGTGACAAATTAGGATATTCAGGCAGTTTTCTGTAGATCAATAAAACGTTTTTCTTATCTTTTTTAAAATGCAAACGTAATTATCAAAAACAATGTAAATCACCTCTCATTGATCTTTCAAGAATTTGGTTTGAAATGGGTCATTACGTCGGATGCATTAAAATAAAATACTATCCATTGGTAGTGTAAAGATAACAACAGGGATACAAAAAAATATCTTCATACATGTAGCTACTGTTATTTTCTGTTAGAAAAATAGAAAAATACTCGGAGTACACCCGTACTAACGGAGATGGGTGTCAGATCAATTGAGTCAAGTATCTGTTTTATGAATTCGTAATACTATTTACTAATGAGCATCAACAATACCGGACCCTACTCTGCTACATTATGATGGAAAAGAGAAACTCCATGTACGATGCGGCGTTAATCGATACCATTGTTGTGTCTATCAATAGTTTTGACCAAAGTGCTCACTCTGTAATCAATATAAGTCATTCTGTGTAGTATTCTCCTTTGCTTTACCGACTCTACTCAATCAAAAGTGATGTTGATAACTCTATGTCAGACTCGAGCGTGTATAAGTATAGGTCAAGGCAGAGGTGAACTCAAAGATATAAATCCTGTTGATTATGACAAAACTGTCTGTGATCTTTGACGTAAATAAATCTTATATCTCCTATGGGAACACTCAAATTGGAGTAATCAAACAAGCCCGATTTTACCGTTCATTATAAGTGATACAGGATTCTGATTGGTTGATACTGGTTGATCCTATTCTTTATATTTCTACACTAAATAAAATGTGTACAAATTGCAATGCAATTTATCAAGATTCATATTTGGCGTATATGGCATAGTTTGTTATAGTTAATGGAATAGACCAAATCCCTTTAAAAGATTGAGCTATATCAAATATTGAATGCAATGCGGAACATTCGATCAATTGAGTTGTCTTGCTCAAGCAAAAACAATAATTAAGTGTCTCAGGCTCAATCAATGTTGACTATGTTCGTAGATTATATTTGGAATGCGTTGATTCATTGTAACTCAATGTCATTCAGAAAATTCCAGATAAACAATATATTAGATATCTAAACATATTACCGAACAAATTATTCCAATAAACATGTCTGTGATCTTCACCACTGTTGCAATAGGTCATACATGTAGAGATGATTTGAAATTACTAAGTGAAATCAAAAAGGGATAAACAGGATGTATCTAATATATCCTCATTACTTATCGTCAGCAATATGAGACCTGAAAATCAGAGGAATCAAGGAATATCCTTACTTATCAGATAACTCATAATGTAGTTTATTCTTCTTTGCTAAGTGGTCATACTTTTCAAATAATTCAGTCATAAAAAATGTAGTCTCGATTCAGTCATAAAATTAAAAAAGTACAACCAGAGGGTTTAAACTTTTGATCAATACAGTAATTCGAAACAACAATTTGAAAAAAAATACAACATAGGCATTTCAGATTCAATTACGCAATTGAATAAGATGTTATGTTGTAGTCGTGAGAATGAATATACCCGAGAGGTTAATACAGAAAGCACTGTAATTGGATCTGGCATGTGCAAATATTTGTATGTCAAGAAATGAGCAGACCAAAGTTAATATGATATTCTGGTTACATCGATATCATACCTAGCCTGAGGGAAATCAATCCTTTATTAAAAGAGTCTTTATTTGAAGACAAAGACACTCCGACTTCAAATGAATGTTGACATGTATCATATTAATATCACTGATGTAAATGTAATAACATTTTTATTATTCATATTGATATAACCAAGGTACATGTAATAACTGGTTCTCTCCCGCTTGCAGAGTTTTGACAAGACTTAAAACAAAACCATGTAATATATTCCAAGATAGGAACATGTGATGCTAATCTTTCCAAATGTTTATTGAAAACAACATTGAAAGAATACTTTGACGTTAAAGTGAAGAGGATGTTGACTGAAGACTTCAAGGCAAAACTGATTTCATATCCAGAAACATGTTTGGTTTTAGCTTTATTTAAGAGTTAACAATTTATCATTCATGGTATATTAACACAAATTCTTAATATGCACAGCTTCATATCGCAGTGAATTTGTCTTCAATAACCAAATTTAGCACACCGGATTTGAACTTACACAAGTGTTATGCTCTGCTTATTTGATTATTCTTTACATTTCATCAACTTATTTAATCATTCAAGCATGTAGTTCAATATTATTGTATTCACTGTTGTGGTAGTCTGACTGTTATTTAAAAAGACTATTGATCAAATCCATTATTGAAGGTTGCAGTTATCCTTTATTTTTGTGTTGTTCGAGGGTTACCTCACATGGATTTTTGGCATAAACCTGATGCAGCAAACATGCTGCTTTACATGTACGTTGTCATGTGGATATAACATGAATTATTTGAACCTTGTTCTTAAAGAATACTTTAAACGCCTAGTATGTCAAAATCATCCCAATTCTTTACTTTGAAATTGTACAAACATGTAATGTTGAAGTTTTCATCTTATATTTTAGCTTACTCTTCATTTTAGACTTTATTATTATATAACATTATCCAAGTCTTGTTTTATTATTCACATGGCACTGCAGAAATAACAAATTTTAGATGATCATCTAAATAAAAACAAACACTAATCTTATTCAAACATTTTTTTACGGAAGAGTTCATTTATTTCAAAAACAAATAATACAAACAAGATCTCATTTCTATATTAGTTTCTTTGTAGTCACTTTCGAAAACCAATAATGTTGATAACCAGTGCTGTTGTAACATGTATCATCAATGTAAGTCGACCAATTTGTCCAATACACAAATGTATCGTTCACATTTGTACACTCACAAATCTAACCAAGATGTAATATAATTTCAGATCTGTGAACACTTTTAAGTATTATCTCCATTATTTGATTATGATTTGCTGATTTAATTGTCAGAACTTAGTGAACAACAATCCCGAATGAAGATATCTCTGTTGACAGCTTTGATATAACACTTCTATCCCAATAAGAGCTATTTTAGTCGCCTTTTTCCAGAGTCATTTGGACAGTACGTTGACTGAAGTTAAGTTTCCCCAAACAGCCCCTTTCATTCCTGAGTCTAGTTATATCCTACCATTCCTCTCAATAAAGGAGTGAGGATAATACTATTGCCTAAATGCTTGTATAGAGAAACCAATATTAACGAGATATATTTTGTTTTCTTTTTAATTAAAGGCATTTTACTTTTTCACTGCTGATTGACCAGTTTGATCTCAATGTAATTAAACATTACTTTTAAAAGTAAAGCATAAATGGTCTTATCAAAAGATTAATGATAAATTACAAAATTGATATATCTTTGTGTAACTGCATGCTTGGGTTTCTTTACATACATTTCAATTAAAGTTATCTTTGTCTCCAAATATAGACCCAAGTAATCCATTTATTTCCGCAAAAGAAATGAATCAGGAATTTATCTACAGATGTCCAATCATCATTTTGTTGTTAATCACTTTGATGTTTAATATGATTATCTTTCAATCATATCAGATATCCCCCTTGAAGTGAAAGTGTCTATGTACTTTTTATCTTATTAATCTTGTGCTTGAAAAATAGGCATAATTGATAGAGGTGAACTCCTAAAGTGTATAAATGACTTTCTCAGATTGAAACTGGCAACAAGAGGGTGAGTTTTGAATCTTTTACAAAATTTTGTCACTTTTTATTTCAGTATATTAACATTTACATTGCTCCTGATTAATAACTACATGTGTATATAACCTGTATCATATTCATGGCGTAAAAAATAGAATTTAGCTGTAGATATAACCTCACAAATCATTTGTTGCAAACAAAACTTCATACAAGTGCAGTGAGACTGATCCAACTCAAACGGTCTCTGTTTTAGAAACAAATGTAAATAGTCTGGATTTTCTGAAAGCTAATGAAGTGATAGGAATGATTGAAAGCTGATATTACAAGTTTTGTACGCCATTAACTGTTTGCGAGATTTATGTAAACTTTAGAGACCCTTATTACTTTGTGAACAATGTCACCTGATCTTAATTTAAAGATTTATTACAAAATCATATAATTCATAGTTTAGCATTATCACAAACAGATACATTTCAATTGTTATTATTCGTTTATATAAGTATTGTAAATCTGATGATTGTAGATATCAACATGTTGCTCTAGATACAAGGCACAGTCAACAACTCCTCAACGTCTTCACAATAAACCAGAGATTTAATCTCAGATCTGGCTCAAGTAGACATATATTTAGATACTCTTTGATTGCTAGGTAAAATATGGAGGGTCGTTATGGGGTCATTTTCAACATCAATCTCCATGCAATGGCAAACAGATGATCAGACTAGTTAATAGCACTTGTGCCGCCAAACACTTGCTAATAACTCGCAAGTACATCAGACTATTCTATCATAGCATTACCCTATGCCACACAAGACAGTTTATATGTGTGATATTCATCAGAGGGTTATTCTAGGGTCTCACATTCTGCTGAATTTTATAAAATATGATCAATGTCGTATATGTATTTACAATGTCAAATCTTAAATAACTTCTGATTTAGACATTTTGACCATTATGAGAAAAAACATTCTTTGCTGAAAGGTTCAGGAAATATACTATCAGCATGGCAGCATGGTATGTCATACAATGAACATTAAGGGAAAATAAAACCACCGATGATTATATATATTATATGCAAAACAGTTCTTTCAGTGCATAGAATCCTTATAACATCATTTGGATGATTAATCAAACTTTCCGATACTACTGTTACTCTATATGGACATAACACTTCTCTTCCAAATGATTTCACTTGAAGGTCATTCCATTTTAGCATTAACATGTCTATCCTTTGAGTAAAATCACATTAAAAATAAGCTCACAACATAGATATATGTGTGTATATGCGAAACCATTTAGTTTTCTTAGTTTTGAATCTTGGGAATGGAATATGGCTACAAATACAGCAATTTTCATTTTTGAAATATGATTGTATGATCATGTTTTATGTGATGGCCACTTTTTTAATGAATATCTCTCCGGACTCTACCACCATTTCACCATTTTAGCATTGGCACCACCACCTTTTCCGTTATCCATTACTAGGTAGTGAAAACGCCCAACAGACAGACATAAAGCAGTTATTCCTTATTAATCAATCTGGCCCCTGGTACCACACATGTCCCGCCAATCATCCCCGTTGGTTAGGGCCTAGATTTGTTGTAATTTCTTGCGTCCCTTTGCAGAAAATGTTTTGATCTGACCATCGTATTTGTTTGCAGGGCAAGTGTCTAGACTTGTTTGTGAAGATGGGTTTGCTTGTTTAACTGCTGTAATCATTGATTGATTTGTTGTTTTAGCATTGCCATGTTAAAATAATATTGTAGAAAGAGGAAAGACGTAGCAAGACCAGATTTCATGGATTCATGAAATCATGGATTGGGATCATAAGTTTATGCATTATCTGGGCTTGTGGACTTCAGATGAATGCAGCTATTTATCAGTTCATTATTATAATAAATAATATCAATATTGAATTTAGGAAACTGTGTTGCATAATGTGCATCAAAGAATATGAGTTTGGACATTTTGCTTTATATGCCAAATGTGTGTAACTATTTACTTGTATACTCCACGGAATGTTTTTAACATGGTTTACATGTACGATGACATGTGTGTAAACTTTAATTGTTGATACTTTCTGAAATAATATCATAATACTATCATGATGAGAACGGTGCATCAAGAGTACTACCTTCAAATTGGGGCATCCTTTTTCAAATATCAGGTATTACAGTAGGAAAGGGATGTTGTTTCACATATTATACATGGAATTTGATTCTAACCAATAAATATAAAAAAAACTTCCTTGATGATATACTGCACCGTATTTTAACACACTATCAATCCTTTAGTATAGATATAGTGCTTTTTCAGATAATATTTGATGGATGAATTCATAACTGCAAAACTTGATACATTGTTTATAATAAGAATTGTGTTTGCACTAATTACTTTTGATTTTTTTTAGTAAAGCTTTTGTTTTTCGGAACAGCCTGTGTAAAGTTAGATGATTTAAATTATATCATTGTCATACAATTTGGAAAATGTCAAAAATGTATCCTACATGTCTTTTCAGTTATACTATATTCATATTTGTCATTAAATACAAATGTCAATTTTGAAATAAGAAATGTTAAATGATTATTCTAACCAGATAATTGAAATGGAAATGTCAGAACTGAAATAACAAATGTTAAATGTTCATGTCGATATCAAATTATCTGTTTATTATTACGTGACGAGGTCAATTATGTAACATATTTCGAAAGGTTTTTAAAATAACCTGACATTCGAAAATGAGCCTGTATGTAAGAGCATAATTACAATTTGTTTGAAACTAAGACAACGGATTTGGTAATAGCTACAAAAAAACACATTCAAATAAAATTTTCAGTAATTGTATTTATCAGCATAGACTTTCTGATAAAATGACTGAAAAGGCAACAAACGCATTACAGAAACATGAAATGATCATTTTTGTAACAGGCCCATGAAGAATCAAAACTTTCATATAGTAATTACAGTAAATAGTAATTTTGCTTTAATATATCTTAAATATGACATATCCCAAATTGTACGAGCAAACCACAAGAAAGATATCAACGTGCTAAACCTCAGATTAACGACTCAAAAAGTCAAACCCTTCGTCAACTGTGAATAGCTTTATGTCATAAATAGAGGATATTACATGAATGTTCATCACATTATATTACTATGTTTACGAAAAGAGTGCCTTGACATTCGTACTTCCGAGTGAGAGCAAGGGATTTACTATTGTTGAGGCACATGTGTCGTAGAAATAGTTTGCCATGGGCAAAAATAACTATAGTCCTTAAATTAAAAACAATACTAAAAGTTACTTCTTAGCATCGGTGGACAAACAGCCGTCAGCTGTATAGATTGCAACATTAGCAAACCATGATGTAAAAACATTGTTTATCACCTACGGATGACGTCATTATGCCGTCAAAATGATATATGACTGCTCTTGTAGGTAAATATGAACAATAATAGACAGAAGGGTACACACGTCATGAGGTTCAGAATATAAACTCTGATGATAACACTAGATTTTGATCGATGTACATGATATATTTATCTATATAATGTATGTAGTTTATACCTCTCAAACTCTTTCCAAAATCAATGAGATCAAAAAGACTTTACATGAATATAAGAATTAATTTTTGAAAATACTCTCAGGAACTAATGAAGACAGGTCATTGCAACCAATCAATATCAATAAAAGTTCAGAAAATCGTCTCAGACACAAGGTTATCCTTCATCGTTCTCAGGACAAATACATCCAAGTGGTAATTTAGTTTCAATATTTGTAAGACTCTCCTGGTTGAAAGTCCTGTCTCATTGATATGATTAGGATTCCTGATTTGATTATCCAAGTTTCCTGAACAACGATCTAGCTTGACAATGTCCATGCAGAAAACTTGGATATAATAGATGCTACTTATAAGAACAAATTTAGTCGTCTCATTCCAGTAACATGAGATAATTTATTGTGAATCTTGGCTATAAAATTGACTAAAACTCAATACTAAGACATCCTTTATTACCAGTCAATCCCATTACACCAGTCTTCATTCAGAACTTAGTGTAGGTATATCCTGTCAGTCAATAATTGAGTTAAGCTTTTTATCAAAACGTTATTTTATTAATGCATTTGAAAAGTGATTTTCCAATAAGATTCACTGTTGCTTATGATAATTATACCTTTCATAATACATTTGAAATACATATTACAACAAAGCACTTGTCAGACACATGCCATATTTCTGTTATGTTCCATTCAATTATACACCTATATAGCGATATTCAAGTTTGTGGCAGCAGAGAGCTGGATCGCTAACCCAGTACTTGTTAGCTCATCAGGCCTGTAAGGACTGATAGCCTTTTGCATGACATGTTGTCTGACATCCTTACGTCTGTCAATCCGTTTGTAAACTTTGTGCATGTTCAACTTCTTTTTCAGAGGCATAAAGCCTGGAAAGCTTAAACATTGTGTACAGACTCCTTGACTAGAGAGGATTATAAAATGTAGTTTTGGGGACCCCGTGGCTCCTATTGAGGGTCAATCCCTTGCAACCTCTCTTTCTCCTGCAGCATGAAACAAGGAAAGCTTAAACTTTGTGTACAGGCTCCCTGACAAGTGAGGATGATAATTTATAGTTTGGCTTGCGCTGTGGTAACTGGCTTATTTGAATTTTGCATTGTTTGCATGATAAATAGATAGTATTACATGGGTATTTTTATATCACATTCTGTATCAGCCCGAGACCCCAATATCAGCCCGAGAGCTTTAGCTCGAGGGTTGATATTGGTCGAGGGCTGATACAGAATGTGATATGAAAATACCCATTTTATACTATTTTTATCATATATACTTACCAAACAAACAAAGGGAATAATTGTTACATTTCAACATTTGAATTCATATCATTAGAATCTAAAATAAGAGTCCACTTTGCTTAATGTTAAGTGACACAAACCGATAGTCAAAGCTCCTGAGCATACACCTCTTGCGACGTTTGATCCTAATTTTCTCTCTAGATAATAGTTAGATTGTACCAAACCGACAAATCCTATCCGCAAGTGACTGTAGTGTTTTCTTTGCGATGTCGACCATGTTCAAACGTCAACTGTACAAAGGGAGACAACTCTAAATTCTTCGCGACTTCAATCTATTTTTCACATTCGTTGCCTAGGATTCCAGGTTCAAGTCCCTTGACGACGGGCTGATACAGGCTTTTGCCCTTGACGACGGGCTGATACAGGTTATTTGCCCTGCGGGCTGATACAGGGTGCTTGACGGAGGGTGTATCGTGCATTCAAATTCTCTGTATTTATAACCAAGTATATGATAAATGTCTAGACTTGTATGTGAGGATGATGCTGTAAGACACACTTTTGTCATTCATTGATTAATTAGTTGATATTCAATTGTCATTGTGAAAGAATGTAATAAAATGTGAAAGAACAAAAAAAATGTATTAGCTATAATTGACAACAATCAATTATATTCCAATTATACTTATATATTGCACCTATTTCATCTAGTAATTCAATAACTGTACAATTTAAATAAAAGTTTAAACGTCTTGAACATACTTCCTTTCTGATTTTGATATTATTCCTAAGTAAAAATTCGATGGATAGATTATTTAAATATAATTATTTTTATTGTAAAAAAGAGTCTCTTTATTCGTAATCATCATGAAAATTCGTTGGTACTGTTTAGACATAAAAGAAACCAAAATCTGGAAGGCCATATCAAAAAGCAATGTAGTGCAGGTTTTACATAAGGCATCGTTTTGTCTATTGCAGGTGTTTTGAATGAGTAGACAAAGATTAAGCCAACAGTTTACAAAGAACCTCGAGACCTACTGAATATAGACCAACCTCTAATAAACTACATCTTGTGTATAACATGATTATCTACTCGGCTTACATTGTCTGGTTGCCCAAGGACTAAATAATAGCAATCAAAATAACATATTAGGCACAACCTTATGAACACAATTAATATATCTGTACATTGTAAAACATGTGTACTCCTGTCCTAAGCTTGTACTTATACTCCAAAATAATTATATATGTACATTTTGTAATCTCATTAATATTCGACATATCAATTAACAAAAAGAACTACATTATAAAGAAGTTAAAAATGAAACAACTTATTTCTAATTTAAATCAATTACTGATATTTTCGCTTCTATTGATTATGATCAGATATTGATGATAATCAAATTAATTGAATCATATTCAATGTGGTATAAAGAGAGTTGTTTCGCTTCGTGGTAATAATCTATTTATATCAATGAGAGACGAGTGCATATGGAGTTGACTCACCAGTTTTGTACAAGTATACATGTATACCCATTCTGAACTTCACATCAATTTCGGATTAAGAGGTCGGGGTTCTAATCCTGCCATGAGCTTAGCAACTCAGTAGGGAACTGTGCTACACCCATTAAGGTTTGGGTGCACACCCAGACTGAATTTCAGCGCAGCACCCAATGGTTCGCTTGTTCCAGTCGATGCTGGCAGGATTCACCCCAATGCATAGCAACAACGATAATGGAGATACGAGCAACCGTGAGAGAAGTGAAATATAATTTGAAACCGAGCTTAAACCCCAATTCACCTTTACTGGGAAATACTCAGAGACCTTGATAATCAGTTTATGTGAACAAGGAGGTGCAGTAACTCAATTTAGAGATATGTCAATATTGTCCTTCACAATTAACCCAGACGTATTGAGCACCAGCAATAATGGAAATTCACACATTGAGATGACAAACAAACTAGAGTATTTATAGTCTATCAAATGCGTATTTTGGTGAGTAAGCTGCACTTTTAATATTTGTGTTCTTTTTATAAACTATATTTAAGCTGCACTGTTTCGTTTATAATATGTGTGTCCTTTTTGTAAACTATATTTTTGGTATCTAGGTAAGTTTAATCTTGACAATAAACCTAAATAAGTATAAGTAATATACCTATATGTTCCTAAAGCAAACATTTCAATATAATTAGAAACCCTTATGACGCTGAAGTAGATTTAGTTTAATGAAATACGATAATCTTGTAATTTAACGGATGTAAACGAGCAGTGTAATGTACCTTTAATTCTAAATGGTATTTAATGTTACATTTCTCATTCTGAGGTTCGTTATTTTAATTTCATTTATTCTCCTCTGTGTAAGATTTGTGTAAGACAACATGTATCATACCTGTAACAAGATTATGCTGATACAAGATGTATTCAAAGATGTTCGCAGTCGTAAATAAACCTTAACATCAGTTACGATACATGTATATCAAATTTATCTATTAAATGAACCATGCAAAATTTGAATTTAGTCTATGCGATTAAATGCCATAGTTTTATGATATGTTGTGTAAAGTTAATAATTCAAATCAAATTTATTTATTTAATGAGATAAATCAATGACAAATTTAAATTTAGTCTATGCGATTAAATGCCATAGTTTTATGATATGTTGTGTAAAGTTAATAATTCAAATCAAATTTATTTATTAAATGAGATAAATCAATGACAAATTTAAATTAGTCTATGCGATTAAACACTATTACTTTATAATTTGTTGTGAAATGTTGATAATTCATTAGGTTTGCTAATTCATTATTTTAAATGTAAACATCTTGTTTTGATAATATCAACTTGTTCCTTGATATTTCAGCTGTTTATCAAAGTGGCATTTCAAACAGTCAACATGGAATTAAATAAAGCCATCCTTACATCAGCGAGCTAACAAAGTATATTAACATGTTATAAGATAATCGGACTTATGAAGTATACAGCGGACACTAGTAAACATAAACTATATTGGTGGTATCAACCTGTACTTTAGATTTATATATTCTTATATATACTCTTCAAAAAAAGAAACTTGACACTGACTCTCTCACCTCAAAATAAAGACTGTAGAACAAACTGAACATGGAAATCAAAACACAGTTCGAAGATCTCTGTACTTTTATTCAGGATAGATATGATTATGAAATGCTGAGGCACGAATGATTTAACATCAGTAGGGGTGTCAAAATGTCAGTAACGGTTATGACCACCGTTTGCATTGATTACTGCTTGGCACCGACGACCCCTGGATGCAATCAAGTTGTCAATCACAGCTTGTTGAATGTTCTGCCATTCGTGCTGAAGTGTTGCGAGAAGTGCCGGAATTGTTTGTAGTGGATTCCTTCTGCGCACACGTCGATCCAGTTCGTCCCAGAGATGTTCAATTGGTGACAAATCTGGTGACCTGGTTGGCATTGGCAATGTCTGGACGTTGTTACGCTGAAGAGAGTCCTGACAAACACGAGCAACATGTGGTCGAGCGTTGTTCTGCTGAAAAAGTCCTCCATGGACGTTGGCGTGAGGAACAACGTAAGACGTTAAAACTAAGTCCCTATACCGTACTCCAGTGAGGGTACCACCAACATGCACAAGGGGTGTCCTACCACCGTGGTGAATTCCGGCACACACCATGACACTCCCACCTTCAAATGGGACAACCTTCTGAACACAGTTGGCAGTGTAATGTCTCCACGACGTCTGTATACACATGCTCGCCCATCACTACGTCGGAGCAGAAAACGGGACTCGTCAGTGAAAATAACGTTTCTCCACCTTGCACGTGCTCACCTCAGCCTCTGTTGACATCACTGTAGACGTTCCGCTAGATGGCGTTGTGTTAAAACAAAATTGAACCGGTCGTCTTGGAAAAAGTCCAGCTTCTCTCAGCCTGTTGCGCACCGTTTGGTCGGAAATTCGATGGAGGCCTGGTATCTGGGTAGTTGTTGACGTTGCTGTCCTTGTGCGTTCCCGAAGGTGAAGCAGTCTGATGTACCGGTCTTGCGCCCGAGTTGTCACCCTTGGTCTGCCTGACCTTGGCCTGTCATCAACGCTGTTATTGTTGTTGAAACGGGACCACAAGGAAGAAATTGTCTGTCTGGACACGCCAAAGTGAGTTGCAACATCTTGCTGCGTCTTGGCATTCTTCAGGTCGCTGTATCGATGGTGTGTGATCTGTATGAGAGGCCGATGATATGGCTTTTAATACCCCTAAAGAAAACGTGTCTGCAAGCAGACCTGCACGATCCCGAGGTGCACGTGTTTTGGCAAAAGATGCATTTTGACGATTTGTTCAATTATTTTCCTGAACACAAAGTCAATTCATTTGGCTTGTTTGGGGGGGAAATTTACTCTCTTAAGCTAACCTTTGTTTGAATTACAGGCATGCATCATTTGAAAAATGTACCTGTTTCGGAAAAATGCCATTCAAATGAATGTCAAGTTTCTTTGTTGGAAGAGTAAATACACACACAAAATCAAATTTACGTACATAATACATACGTTAAAGGTTAATAAATCCATCAGCATATCTATGAAAAACTTTTTAGGGGTTTAAATGTTATATGGTTAAGACTTGATCAAGATCTATTGACACAATGATCTGACTCTAGTGGTCGGTTAATACATTTATATTTTCTACATGGCAATAGTAATTTCCTCTAAATAATCATTCCTTGAGTTAAAAGATAACATTTTATATGAATAGAAGAATCAAGTCTTACTATGGCAGACATTTTCGTTTCATATATGATGCAATTTGATTTTCAATCAAAGGTGATACTCACTCATATATCAGAGGGCTGATACAGAATGTGATATGAAAATACCCATTTTATACTATTTTTATCATATATACTTACCAAACAAACAACGGGAATAATTGTTACATTTCAACATTTGAATTCATATCATTAGAATCTAAAATAAGAGTCCACTTTGCTTAATGTTAAGTGACACAAACCGATAGTCAAAGCTCCTGAGCATACACCTCTTGCGACGTTTGATCCTAATTTTCTCTCTAGATAATAGTTAGATTGTACCAAACCGACAAATCCTATCCGCAAGTGACTGTAGCGTTTTCTTTGCGATGTCGACCATGTTCAAACGTCAACTGTACAAAGGGAGACAACTCTAAATTCTTCGCGACTTCAATCTATTTTTCACATTCGTTGCCTAGGATTCCAGGTTCAAGTCCCTTGACGACGGGGTGATACAGGCTTTTGCCCTTGACGACGGGCTGATACAGGTTATTTGCCCTGCGGGCTGATACAGGGTGCTTGACGGAGGGTGTATCGTGCATTCAAATTCTCTGTATTTATAACCAAGTATATGATAAATGTCTAGACTTGTATGTGAGGATGATGCTGTAAGACACACTTTTGTCATTCATTGATTAATTAGTTGATATTCAATTGTCATTGTGAAAGAATGTAATAAAATGTGAAAGAACAAAAAAAATGTATTAGCTATAATTGACAACAATCAATTATATTCCAATTATACTTATATATTGCACCTATTTCATCTAGTAATTCAATAACTGTACAATTTAAATAAAAGTTTAAACGTCTTGAACATACTTCCTTTCTGATTTTGATATTATTCCTAAGTAAAAATTCGATGGATAGATTATTTAAATATAATTATTTTTATTGTAAAAAAGAGTCTCTTTATTCGTAATCATCATGAAAATTCGTTGGTACTGTTTAGACATAAAAGAAACCAAAATCTGGAAGGCCATATCAAAAAGCAATGTAGTGCAGGTTTTACATAAGGCATCGTTTTGTCTATTGCAGGTGTTTTGAATGAGTAGACAAAGATTAAGCCAACAGTTTACAAAGAACCTCGAGACCTACTGAATATAGACCAACCTCTAATAAACTACATATTGTGTATAACATGATTATCTACTCGGCTTACATTGTCTGGTTGCCCAAGGACTAAATAATAGCAATCAAAATAACATATTAGGCACAACCTTATGAACACAATTAATATATCTGTACATTGTAAAACATGTGTACTCCTGTCCTAAGCTTGTACTTATACTCCAAAATAATTATATATGTACATTTTGTAATCTCATTAATATTCGACATATCAATTAACAAAAAGAACTACATTATAAAGAAGTTAAAAATGAAACAACTTATTTCTAATTTAAATCAATTACTGATATTTTCGCTTCTATTGATTATGATCAGATATTGATGATAATCAAATTAATTGAATCATATTCAATGTGGTATAAAGAGAGTTGTTTCGCTTCGTGGTAATAATCTATTTATATCAATGAGAGACGAGTGCATATGGAGTTGACTCACCAGTTTTGTACAAGTATACATGTATACCCATTCTGAACTTCACATCAATTTCGGATTAAGAGGTCGGGGTTCTAATCCTGCCATGAGCTTAGCAACTCAGTAGGGAACTGTGCTACACCCATTAAGGTTTGGGTGCACACCCAGACTGAATTTCAGCGCAGCACCCAATGGTTCGCTTGTTCCAGTCGATGCTGGCAGGATTCACCCCAATGCATAGCAACAACGATAATGGAGATACTAGCAACCGTGAGAGAAGTGAAATATAATTTGAAACCGAGCTTAAACCCCAATTCACCTTTACTGGGAAATACTCAGAGACCTTGATAATCAGTTTATGTGAACAAGGAGGTGCAGTAACTCAATTTAGAGATATGTCAATATTGTCCTTCACAATTATCCCAGACGTTTTGAGCACCAGCAATAATGGAAATTCACACATTGAGATGACAAACAAACTAGAGTATTTATAGTCTATTAAATGCGTATTTTGGTGAGTAAGCTGCACTTTTAATATTTGTGTTCTTTTTATAAACTATATTTAAGCTGCACTGTTTCGTTTATAATATGTGTGTCCTTTTTGTAAACTATATTTTTGGTATCTAGGTAAGTTTAATCTTGACAATAAACCTAAATAAGTATAAGTAATATACCTATATGTTCCTAAAGCAAACATTTCAATATAATTAGAAACCCTTATGACGCTGAAGTAGATTTAGTTTAATGAAATACGATAATCTTGTAATTTAACGGATGGAAACGAGCAGTGTAATGTACCTTTAATTCTAAATGGTATTTAATGTTACATTTCTCATTCTGAGGTTCGTTATTTTAATTTCATTTATTCTCCTCTGTGTAAGATTTGTGTAAGACAACATGTATCATACCTGTAACAAGATTATGCTGATACAAGATGTATTCAAAGATGTTCGCAGTCGTAAATAAACCTTAACATCAGTTACGATACATGTATATCAAATTTATCTATTAAATGAACCATGCAAAATTTGAATTTAGTCTATGCGATTAAATGCCATAGTTTTATGATATGTTGTGTAAAGTTAATAATTCAAATCAAATTTATTTATTTAATGAGATAAATCAATGACAAATTTAAATTTAGTCTATGCGATTAAATGCCATAGTTTTATGATATGTTGTGTAAAGTTAATAATTCAAATCAAATTTATTTATTAAATGAGATAAATCAATGACAAATTTAAATTAGTCTATGCGATTAAACACTATTACTTTATAATTTGTTGTGAAATGTTGATAATTCATTAGGTTTGCTAATTCATTATTTTAAATGTAAACATCTTGTTTTGATAATATCAATTTGTTCCTTGATATTTCAGCTGTTTATCAAAGTGGCATTTCAAACAGTCAACATGGAATTAAATAAAGCCATCCTTACATCAGCGAGCTAACAAAGTATATTAACATGTTATAAGATAATCGGACTTATGAAGTATACAGCGGACACTAGTAAACATAAACTATATTGGTGGTATCAACCTGTACTTTAGATTTATATATTATTATATATACTCTTCAAAAAAAGAAACTTGACACTGACTCTCTTACCTCAAAATAAAGACTGTAGAAGCAAACTGAACATGGAAATCAAAACACAGTTCGAAGATCTCTGTACTTTTATTCAGGATAGATATGATTATGAAATGCTGAGGCACGAATGATTTAACATCAGTAGGGGTGTCAAAATGTCAGTAACGGTTATGACCACCGTTTGCATTGATTACTGCTTGGCACCGACGACCCCTGGATGCAATCAAGTTGTCAATCACAGCTTGTTGAATGTTCTGCCATTCGTGCTGAAGTGTTGCGAGAAGTGCCGGAATTGTTTGTAGTGGATTCCTTCTGCGCACACGTCGATCCAGTTCGTCCCAGAGATGTTCAATTGGTGACAAATCTGGTGACCTGGTTGGCATTGGCAATGTCTGGACGTTGTTACGCTGAAGAGAGTCCTGACAAACACGAGCAACATGTGGTCGAGCGTTGTTCTGCTGAAAAAGTCCTCCATGGACGTTGGCGTGAGGAACAACGTAAGACGTTAAAACTAAGTCCCTATACCGTACTCCAGTGAGGGTACCACCAACATGCACAAGGGGTGTCCTACCACCGTGGTGAATTCCGGCACACACCATGACACTCCCACCTTCAAATGGGACAACCTCCTGAACACAGTTGGCAGTGTAATGTCTCCACGACGTCTGTATACACATGCTCGCCCATCACTACGTCGGAGCAGAAAACGGGACTCGTCAGTGAAAATAACGTTTCTCCACCTTGCACGTGCTCACCTCAGCCTCTGTTGACATCACTGTAGACGTTCCGCTAGATGGCGTTGTGTTAAAACAAAATTGAACCGGTCGTCTTGGAAAAAGTCCAGCTTCTCTCAGCCTGTTGCGCACCGTTTGGTCGGAAATTCGATGGAGGCCTGGTATCTGGGTAGTTGTTGACGTTGCTGTCCTTGTGCGTTCCCGAAGGTGAAGCAGTCTGATGTACCGGTCTTGCGCCCGAGTTGTCACCCTTGGTCTGCCTGACCTTGGCCTGTCATCAACGCTGTTATTGTTGTTGAAACGGGACCACAAGGAAGAAATTGTCTGTCTGGACACGCCAAAGTGAGTTGCAACATCTTGCTGCGTCTTGGCATTCTTCAGGTCGCTGTATCGATGGTGTGTGATCTGTATGAGAGGCCGATGATATGGCTTTTAATACCCCTAAAGAAAACGTGTCTGCAAGCACACCTGCACGATCCCGAGGTGCACGTGTTTTGGCAAAAGATGCATTTTGACGATTTGTTCAATTATTTTCCTGAACACGAAGTCAATTCATTTGGCTTGTTTGGGGGGTAAATTTACTCTCTTAAGCTAACCTTTGTTTGAATTACAGGCATGCATCATTTGAAAAATGTACCTGTTTCGGAAAAATGCCATTCAAATGAATGTCAAGTTTCTTTGTTGGAAGAGTAAATACACACACAAAATCAAATTTACGTACATAATACATACGTTAAAGGTTAATAAATCCATCAGCATATCTATGAAAAACTTTTTAGGGGTTTAAATGTTATATGGTTAAGACTTGATCAAGATCTATTGACACAATGATCTGACTCTAGTGGTCGGTTAATACATTTATATTTTCTACATGGCAATAGTAATTTCCTCTAAATAATCACTCCTTGAGTTAAAAGATAACATTTTATATGAATAGAAGAATCAAGTCTTACTATGGCCAACATTTTCGTTTCATATATGATGCAATTTGATTTTCAATCAAAGGTGATACTCACTCATATATCAGAGGGCTGATACAGAATGTGATATGAAAATACCCATTTTATACTATTTTTATCATATATACTTACCAAACAAACAACGGGAATAATTGTTACATTTCAACATTTGAATTCTTATCATTAGAATCTAAAATAAGAGTCCACTTTGCTTAATGTGAAGTGACACAAACCGATAGTCAAAGCTCCTGAGCATACACCTCTTGCGACGTTTGATCCTAATTTTCTCTCTAGATAATAGTTAGATTGTACCAAACCGACAAATCCTATCCGCAAGTGACTGTAGCGTTTTCTTTGCGATGTCGACCATGTTCAAACGTCAACTGTACAAAGGGAGACAACTCTAAATTCTTCGCGACTTCAATCTATTTTTCACATTCGTTGCCTAGGATTCCAGGTTCAAGTCCCTTGACGACGGGCTGATACAGGCTTTTGCCCTTGACGACGGGCTGATACAGGTTATTTGCCCTGCGGGCTGATACAGGGTGCTTGACGGAGGGTGTATCGTGCATTCAAATTCTCTGTATTTATAACCAAGTATATGATAAATGTCTAGACTTGTATGTGAGGATGATGCTGTAAGACACACTTTTGTCATTCATTGATTAATTAGTTGATATTCAATTGTCATTGTGAAAGAATGTAATAAAATGTGAAAGAACAAAAAAAATGTATTAGCTATAATTGACAACAATCAATTATATTCCAATTATACTTATATATTGCACCTATTTCATCTAGTAATTCAATAACTGTACAATTTAAATAAAAGTTTAAACGTCTTGAACATACTTCCTTTCTGATTTTGATATTATTCCTAAGTAAAAATTCGATGGATAGATTATTTAAATATAATTATTTTTATTGTAAAAAAGAGTCTCTTTATTCGTAATCATCATGAAAATTCGTTGGTACTGTTTAGACATAAAAGAAACCAAAATCTGGAAGGCCATATCAAAAAGCAATGTAGTGCAGGTTTTACATAAGGCATCGTTTTGTCTATTGCAGGTGTTTTGAATGAGTAGACAAAGATTAAGCCAACAGTTTACAAAGAACCTCGAGACCTACTGAATATAGACCAACCTCTAATAAACTACATCTTGTGTATAACATGATTATCTACTCGGCTTACATTGTCTGGTTGCCCAAGGACTAAATAATAGCAATCAAAATAACATATTAGGCACAACCTTATGAACACAATTAATATATCTGTACATTGTAAAACATGTGTACTCCTGTCCTAAGCTTGTACTTATACTCCAAAATAATTATATATGTACATTTTGTAATCTCATTAATATTCGACATATCAATTAACAAAAAGAACTACATTATAAAGAAGTTAAAAATGAAACAACTTATTTCTAATTTAAATCAATTACTGATATTTTCGCTTCTATTGATTATGATCAGATATTGATGATAATCAAATTAATTGAATCATATTCAATGTGGTATAAAGAGAGTTGTTTCGCTTCGTGGTAATAATCTATTTATATCAATGAGAGACGAGTGCATATGGAGTTGACTCACCAGTTTTGTACAAGTATACATGTATACCCATTCTGAACTTCACATCAGTTTCGGATTAAGAGGTCGGGGTTCTAATCCTGCCATGAGCTTAGCAACTCAGTAGGGAACTGTGCTACACCCATTAAGGTTTGGGCGCACACCCAGACTGAATTTCAGCGCAGCACCCAATGGTTCGCTTGTTCCAGTCGATGCTGGCAGGATTCACCCCAATGCATAGCAACAACGATAATGGAGATACTAGCAACCGTGAGAGAAGTGAAATATAATTTGAAACCGAGCTTAAAGGGGCAGTAGCACGTTTTTAGGGGGAACATAAGGTGATGTCAGGAAAATGAAAATAAATGGTTCCAATTGAAAGACAATGTATTCAAACTAAATGAAGCAGTAATAATTCAAATATATAATGTAAAGTTCAGCCATGCGATTCATTTCTCTTACAAAAATGAATTAAAGGTGTTCACACAAAAATGGCCGCCAATGGATTTTATGTTAAGCCGCATTCTTTGTCCTCCGACTATGGCTGATTGGCTTGTGTAATGAGATTGTTGACGCTGTCAATGTGATACATTTAGCATTTACTTACAATTATAAGTGAAATATTTAAAATATAAATTTATCAAAAAACGTGCTACTGCCCCTTTAAACCCCAATTCACCTTTACTGGGAAATACTCAGAGACCTTGATAATCAGTTTATGTGAACAAGGAGGTGCAGTAACTCAATTTAGAGATATGTCAATATTGTCCTTCACAATTAACCCAGACGTATTGAGCACCAGCAATAATGGAAATTCACACATTGAGATGACAAACAAACTAGAGTATTTATAGTCTATCAAATGCGTATTTTGGTGAGTAAGCTGCACTTTTAATATTTGTGTTCTTTTTATAAACTATATTTAAGCTGCACTGTTTCGTTTATAATATGTGTGTCCTTTTTGTAAACTATATTTTTGGTATCTAGGTAAGTTTAATCTTGACAATAAACCTAAATAAGTATAAGTAACATACCTATATGTTCCTAAAGCAAACATTTCAATATAATTAGAAACCCTTATGACGCTGAAGTAGATTTAGTTTAATGAAATACGATAATCTTGTAATTTAACGGATGGAAACGAGCAGTGTAATGTACCTTTAATTCTAAATGGTATTTAATGTTACATTTCTCATTCTGAGGTTCGTTATTTTAATTTCATTTATTCTCCTCTGTGTCAGATTTGTGTAAGACAACATGTATCATACCTGTAACAAGATTATGCTGATACAAGATGTATTCAAAGATGTTCGCAGTCGTAAATAAACCTTAACATCAGTTACGATACATGTATATCAAATTTATCTATTAAATGAATCATGCAAAATTTGAATTTAGTCTATGCGATTAAATGCCATAGTTTTATGATATGTTGTGTAAAGTTAATAATTCAAATCAAATTTATTTATTTAATGAGATAAATCAATGACAAATTTAAATTTAGTCTATGCGATTAAATGCCATAGTTTTATGATATGTTGTGTAAAGTTAATAATTCAAATCAAATTTATTTATTAAATGAGATAAATCAATGACAAATTTAAATTAGTCTATGCGATTAAACACTATTACTTTATAATTTGTTGTGAAATGTTGATAATTCATTAGGTTTGCTAATTCATTATTTTAAATGTAAACATCTTGTTTTGATAATATCAATTTGTTCCTTGATATTTCAGCTGTTTATCAAAGTGGCATTTCAAACAGTCAACATGGAATTAAATAAAGCCATCCTTACATCAGCAAGCTAACAAAGTATATTAACATGTTATAAGATAATCGGACTTATGAAGTATACAGCGGACACTAGTAAACATAAACTATATTGGTGGTATCAACCTGTACTTTAGATTTATATATTCTTATATATACTCTTCAAAAAAAGAAACTTGACACTGACTCTCTTACCTCAAAATAAAGACTGTAGAAGCAAACTGAACATGGAAATCAAAACACAGTTCGAAGATCTCTGTACTTTTATTCAGGATAGATATGATTATGAAATGCTGAGGCACGAATGATTTAACATCAGTAGGGGTGTCAAAATGTCAGTAACGGTTATGACCACCGTTTGCATTGATTACTGCTTGGCACCGACGACCCCTGGATGCAATCAAGTTGTCAATCACAGCTTGTTGAATGTTCTGCCATTCGTGCTGAAGTGTTGCGAGAAGTGCCGGAATTGTTTGTAGTGGATTCCTTCTGCGCACACGTCGATCCAGTTCGTCTCAGAGATGTTTAATTGGTGACAAATCTGGTGACCTGGTTGGCATTGGCAATGTCTGGACGTTGTTACGCTGAAGAGAGTCCTGACAAACACGAGCAACATGTGGTCGAGCGTTGTTCTGCTGAAAAAGTCCTCCATGGACGTTGGCGTGAGGAACAACGTAAGACGTTAAAACTAAGTCCCTATACCGTACTCCAGTGAGGGTACCACCAACATGCACAAGGGGTGTCCTACCACCGTGGTGAATTCCGGCACACACCATGACACTCCCACCTTCAAATGGGACAACCTCCTGAACACAGTTGGCAGTGTAATGTCTCCACGACGTCTGTATACAAATGCTCGCCCATCACTACGTCGGAGCAGAAAACGGGACTCGTCAGTGAAAATAACGTTTCTCCACCTTGCACGTGCTCACCTCAGCCTCTGTTGACATCACTGTAGACGTTCCGCTAGATGGCGTTGTGTTAAAACAAAATTGAACCGGTCGTCTTGGAAAAAGTCCAGCTTCTCTCAGCCTGTTGCGCACTGTTTGGTCGGAAATTCGATGGAGGCCTGGTATCTGGGTAGTTGTTGACGTTGCTGTCCTTGTGCGTTCCCGAAGGTGAAGCAGTCTGATGTACCGGTCTTGCGCCCGAGTTGTCACCCTTGGTCTGCCTGACCTTGGCCTGTCATCAACGCTGTTATTGTTGTTGAAACGGGACCACAAGGAAGAAATTGTCTGTCTGGACACGCCAAAGTGAGTTGCAACATCTTGCTGCGTCTTGGCATTCTTCAGGTCGCTGTATCGATGGTGTGTGATCTGTATGAGAGGCCGATGATATGGCTTTTAATACCCCTAAAGAAAACGTGTCTGCAAGCACACCTGCACGATCCCGAGGTGCACGTGTTTTGGCAAAAGATGCATTTTGACGATTTGTTCAATTATTTTCCTGAACACAAAGTCAATTCATTTGGCTTGTTTGGGGGGTAAATTTACTCTCTTAAGCTAACCTTTGTTTGAATTACAGGCATGCATCATTTGAAAAATGTACCTGTTTCGGAAAAATGCCATTCAAATGAATGTCAAGTTTCTTTGTTGGAAGAGTAAATACACACACAAAATCAAATTTACGTACATAATACATACGTTAGAGGTTAATAAATCCATCAGCATATCTATGAAAAACTTTTTAGGGGTTTAAATGTTATATGGTTAAGACTTGATCAAGATCTATTGACACAATGATCTGACTCTAATGGTCGGTTAATACATTTATATTTTCTACATGGCAATAGTAATTTCCTCTAAATAATCATTCCTTGAGTTAAAAGATAACATTTTATATGAATAGAAGAATCAAGTCTTACTATGGCAGACATTTTCGTTTCATATATGATGCAATTTGATTTTCAATCAAAGGTGATACTCACTCATATATCAGATACTCTTTACACTGATTTAATGCAACCATGCTTTTATGTGAATCTGCTTGGATGTTCGCTTGGCCCATATAAGTTTAAAGTTTGCTTTGAATACAGCTCTGTCTTGCATAGACCTATAAGCTTGAGATAATGGAGTAGATTCAGTGAATCTATTACGAAAACAGGGGGGGGGGGGGGTTGTTAGTTAAGTCAAAGTGTTACTACATTGAATACTAACAGTATAACACTAAACAGATCCTTCCAAGAATAAGAAGAATAAGATGTATGTTTAATCTAGTGCACCAAATTCTTTCGATGTTAAAACATATCTTTAATTGTTTGCAATATAAGCAATTGTTACATTGGTGTACTTCTAAGTGATTGGCAACTGGTTCAAATATTATTCAATTATTAGTAAATAATCTAATGTTTGAATATAACATATAATCCATCAGTCAAATTAAGTCCAACAATATGATAAATCTACTATACGATGATTTCCAAACACACAAACTATTTTCTCTTAATGAAGCACTCAATAGGTGTCGAATTGAATGGAACATAACAGATATATGCCATGTGTATGACAAGTGCTTTGTTGTTATATTTTTTCAAATGAATTGTGAATTCTTAAATTATCATGAGCAACATACGAAAAATATAATAGTGAATGCTATGTGAAATCATTTTTCAAATGCATTTATTAAATTAATGTTCGAATAAAAGCTTAACCAACGTAAGTATTGTCAAGACTGGCATTATATACCTACACTAGGTTATGCATGAAGACTGATGTAATGGGATGGACTGGTAGATAAAGGATGTCTTATTATTGAGATTTAGTCTCTTTTATAGTCAAAAACTCACAAGAAATTCTCTCATGTTACTGGAATGAGACGACTAAATTAGTTCTTATTAGTAGGATCTATTATATCCAAGTTTTCTGCATGGACATTGTCAAGCTAGATCGTTGTTCAGGAAACTTGGATAATCAAATCAGCAAATCCTAATCATATCACTGAGACAGGACATTCAACCAGAAATGTCTTACACATATTGAAATTAAATTACCACTTGGATGGTAAGAACGATGAAGGATAACCTTGTGTCTGGGACGATTTTCTGAACTTTTATCGATATTGATTGGTTGCAATGACCTGTCTTCAACCATGTTATTGACATCATTAGTATTAGTATTTTCAAAAAATGAATTCTTATATTGATATATATCTTTCGGAATGAGATTGAGAGGTATTAACTACAAACAATATATAGATAAATATATCATGTTCATCGATAGAAATGTGCTGTTATCAGAATTTACATTCTGAACCTCATGATGTTTGTACCCTTCTATCTAGTACTGTACATTATTACCTACGAAAGCAGTCATATCGAAGTTCATATTTACACATGATTCCCTAAGGCAACATTATACAATTATAGACTGGTGATGAGGTCAATACCTTTTTTATAGATCCGAGGAAAACAATATTGACCGAGGACGAAGTCGATATTGTTTTCATCGGGTCTACAAAACAGGTATTGACCGAAATCACAAGTCCATAATTGTTTTATTATGTCTCTGTCAAAAAAACAAAAAAGGATAGAAAACTACAGCAATGAGCGGCATTTGGGTTCGATTGTTGGCGAGGACGGGTCAGTGACGTCATCATAACAATAGCATGTCGTCATGAAACAACGGTTTGACGTCATCGGCTCTATTTTTAGTAACTCAAGTCAATAGACAAGTCAGACTCTCACGTGACCCGTTCTCGACCAATCGGGTCGCCGGGAAAATCACGCTCGCATAATAAATCACTTTTTCGTAGTGACATCATGCTTACGTGATAAATTTGTTTTCGACATCATTGTTTGCATACTGTTGCAATCTATATAGCTGACGGCTGTTAGGTACACCGATTCTGAGAAGTTACTTCTAAATATTCTTTTTAATTTAAGGACTATGGTTATTTTTGCCCATGGCAATCTATGTCGACGACACTTGTGCCTCAATAAAAGTACATCTCTTGCTCTCGCTCGTGAAATACTAATGTCAAGGCACTCTTTTCGTAAAAATCGTAAAGAAAATGTGATGAACATTTATGTAATATCCTCTATTTATGACATAAAGCTATTCTCAGTTGATGAAGGGTTTGACTTTTTGAGTCGTTAATCTTAGGTTTAGCATTTTGATATCTTTCTTGTGGTTTGCTCAAACAATTTACAATGTTTCTGTAATGCCTTTGTTGACTTTTCAGTCATTTTATGAGAAAGTTTATGCTGAAAAATACAAATACTGAAACATTTATTTTAATGTGTTTTTTTTTTAGCGATTACCAAATCCGAAAAAAAAATTAATTGTAAATAAGCCGAATGCTCTTACATTTTCAGGTTATTCAATAGACCTTTCAAAATATTTTTTAATAATTCACCTCATCAAGTAGCTTCAATAACATAAACTGATATTATGATATCGACATGACCATTTAACATTTGTTATTTCAGTTCTGACATTTTTATTTCAATTTAACATTTCTTATTTCAAAAGTGACCTTTGTATTTAATGACAAATATGAATAAAGTATAACTGAAAAGATATGTAGGATACATTTTTGACATTTTCCACATTGTACGGCACTGAAATAATTTAAATCATCTAACTTCACACAGGCTGTTCCATGTAAAAAAAAACTTTACCAATTTATAACAAACATGTCATTTCTTCAAGTTTACAGCTTTATATACTTCAAAAGAGTTGATTACAAACTAAATAAACTTACGTTTTCATGAACAACTAATAGATCAGCGAATGTGTTAAGATAATTATCACTTACATTACAACCGTAACAACACCCGGACATCGCATGAAGCTCGCATTAGATTGTCAGTGATAGTGGGACGACCTAGACAAATGCTATCTAAGATGACAGGCACTGAGAATAAACAACTTTAAAATGCAGTCATTGAGTCAGGAACACATCACAGGAAACTTGAGAATCCCCAAACACGCTTTAGCTACACAAGGCGATGACCTTGCCCTTCCAGTACACATGTGGGGTCTGGCTCCGATCATGTCGTTGTTTTCATAATCATCCCTATCGATTCTATCGTTTCATTTGAAGTACCTAGAAAAGTTTGAAATAGTCTTTGTTTGAAATTAAATATCGTCCATCACATTATCTGTTGGTTAGTAATCCGTTTTCAACAGAGCCAATGTATAATCTGCTAGCTCAACCACACTGACACACGTCAGCCTTGACCACTGTTGACGCTTGAACATGGTGAGCCGACCTAGAGGAGAGCGTTGACAGAATCGACTCTGACCCTGAATGTTTACACTTTCTTTATCAATCATTAATTAATCGTTAATCAAAAGTCATCATCGACTAATCTGACTCTTTTGACATTTCAATTTTGGTTTATTTAATCGAAACTCGAAAGTATTTTCTTTCTTCGGAGATGAGCGACTGCGCAAATAGACTTTCGTCTCATTACGAAGGTTGAGTATTACGCTTTCGGTTATTAAAACTGGTTTTGTTTTTTCGGAAACTTTTCCTTGATGTCATACATGAAAATAAGGATTATCAAAAAGTGTGTCTATTCTAAATGGGTGTAATAAATAAAATACCACACTCAGTGTCATTAGTGACGACTTATACGAAACTTGTGACCTTCCTATGGTAATTGACCTTGTTTTCGCTCGTCAGATACCGCCAGGAGGACACTCGTTTCGTATAATTCGTATCTAATGATTTCTGGTGTAAAATTTTATATTTATATTATCAAGGGAGTATTTAAAATTAGTTGGTTAGAATCAAATTCCATGTATGAAAAGTGAAACAGCATTTGCTTTTCTACTGTCAAAGTAGACTTATGTAAAAGGATAGCTCTATTTGAAGGAAGTAATGTTGATGCACTTTTCTCATAATTTACAAACTTGTATATTATTTCAACAATTTAAAGATTACACATATGTCATCGAATACATGAATCATGTATATTAATCATCGCGTGGGGTAGAAACATATATGGTTACACGCATTGCACATATATAGCAAAACTGCTTGTTATTTTCATACACATTTTACAATACGTTTCCAAAATTCGATCTTGATATAAATCTTTACAACAGTGAACTGATGAATAAATGTATTCGTGTGAAGTCCACAAGCCCAGATAATGCATATACTGATGATACCAATCCATGACTCAAACTTGGTCTACATCCTGGCCTACACCCTCCTTCTTTCTGCTATATTCTATCACAATGGCAACAATTCAATCAATCAATGACAGCAGTTTAACAAGCAAAACCATCTTCACAAACAAGTCTAGACATTTGCCCTGCAGACAAATGTGATGGTCAGATCAAAACATCTTCTGCAAAGGGACGCAAGAAATGACATCAACAAATCTAGGCCCTCACCTACGGGGACGATTGACGGGACTTTTGTGCTTCTAGGGGCAAGAAGGATTAATAAGGAATAACTGCCTTATGTCTGTCTGTAGGGCGTTTTCACTACCTAGTAATGGATCATTTGATGTTAAAGGAGAAGGTGGTGGTGTCAATGCTAAAATGATGGATTTATGGACTTGCTTGGAGATTGATGTTGAAAATGACCACATAACGACCCTCCATCAATTACATAGCAGTCAAAGAGTAATCTAACTATCTACTTAGCTGACCAGATCTGAGATTGAATCTCTGGTTTAATGTGAAGACGTTGAGGAATTGATGATTGTGCCTTTTATCTAGAGCAACATGTTGATATAATCAATTATTATACTCATATATAGAATAAAAGTATTGGAAATGTATGTACATGTGTTTGTGAAAATAATAAATTGTCAATTATATGATTCTGTAATAAAACTTTTATATGACGATTAGGTCATATTGTCAAAGAAATATCTGTTTCTGCAGTTTACATAATTCTCGCAAACAGTGAGTCTATGCAAATGAAGGGGATACTGGAGAAGACCATTGTGGCCATGGAATGCTACAAAATATAAATTTATAATTCAACATGTAGTACATCACTGGATTTCATGAATCATGAATTCTATTGCTGAATATGAAACCATAATAAATCAAAGTCATACCAACTGAACACAGTGTTTCCTCCTATGCATAATGTGTTCACAGTTAAATATCTTACATTTATACACACATGGCCTGACATGTGAAGTTTGTATTTTATGGTGTACAAAACATGTCAAATCAGCTTTTAATTGTTCCTATCATTTGATTGGCTTTTAGAAAATCCAGAAGATTTTCATTTGTTTCTTAAACAGAGGTCGTTTGAGTTAGGGAACTTGCTTTTTGAACGGTCTCACTGTAAGTGTATGATGTTTTGTTTACAACAAATCCTTTGTGAGGTTTATATCTATAGCAAAATAATACTATTTACACCATGAGATTAATAAATGTAATATACACAGGTAGCTATGCATCTGGAGCAATGTAAATGTTAATATATTGAAATACAAAATGACCACATTTTTCCAAAGATACAAAACTCACCCACTTGTTGACATTTTCAACCCGTGATAGGCATTTATACACATTAGAAATTAATCCTATTAAAATATTCCTATTTATCAAGAATAAGATTATTAAAATAACAAGTACATTGACAGTTTCACTTCAAGGGTAAATATAAAAAATAATTCAAGATTATTATAATAATCATCAAAGTGTGTACTCATCAAAAGATGATTGGACAGCCGTAGTCAATTCGTGATTTATTGTATAAGTATATCTATATCAATTTGGAGAATTTGTAATATTGTAATATTGGATGACAATGTACTGATTGGAACAATAAAAACACTTTGAAAAGAAATCTTGATTCATTTCTATATGGAAATAAATTGATTACTTGGATCTATATTTGGAGACAGAGACAACTTGGTTTGAAATGTATTTACAGAAACCCAATTGTGCAGTTAAAAAATATATATCAATAGTGTAACTTATCATTAATGGTTTGATAAAATCACTATGCTTTTCTTTAAAAAGCAAAGTTTAATTAAGTTTGGATGAAACTGATCAATCATAAGTAATAAACTAAAGTGACTTTCATTGAATTAAATCAAAATATATTGATTTCTGTATACACTTATTAGTGTGTTTGTGTCATTAGAGTGTTTGAAGGACAAGGTTTTAGGCCATATCATTATCGTTACTCGTTAATTGAGTGGAATGGTAGGATATAACAACACTAAGTAATGAAAGGCACTGTTGGAGGTAACTTAGTTGCAGTCAATGTACTGCCAAAGTGACGTTTATGTAACTGGAAAGAGACGACTAAAATAGCTCTTATTGGGAAAGAACTGTTACATTGAAAATATCAACAGAGACATCTTTATTCGGGATCGTTGTTCACTAAGTCTTGATAATTAAATCAGCAAATCACAATCAAATAATGCAGATAGGACTTAAAAGTGCTTAACAGATTTTGAAATTACTTTACAACTGAGATTTATGATTGTGTCAATGTGAACGAAGCATATGTGTATTGGACGATTTGGTCAACTTACATTGATATTACATGTTATGACAATACTGGTACTCAACATCAATGGTTTTCGAAAATGACTACAAACAAACATAGAAATTAGATCTTGTTTGTGGTATTTATTTTTTTTAATAAATGAACTCTCGCGTGAGAAGTTGGTTGAATAAAACTAGTGTTTGTTTCTAAATGATCATTTCAAATTTGTTATTTCAGCAGTGCCGCCTGAATACTATAACAAGACTCTGATAATGTTAAACATGAATATATGTTACAGAAAGACAAAGTCTTACATGAAGATCAAGCTGTATTGTTAGCTAAAAACTTTATTATTACATGCATGTACAATTTTTAACTTACAACACAGTTTTTACAATATTTCAAAACAAGGTTCCAATAATTCATGTTTTATTTCCCATGACAAGTTTTCTTTATTAGGTGTAATGCCACGAATTATTTTCGCAAAGAATCCATGTGAGGTGACGGTCGCATAAAACGCATATACAGGATATCTGGAAAATTCATAAATGAATTTGATGAATATTATTTTAAAGTTCACATAACCACAAACATATTTCACTATTTTCTTTGGAATATATGAAAGTCTGATTACAATATTGTAGAGTGGGCAAAGGTCGCTACTCAAATATGTTCAGTTTGGTAATGAAAGCAATATTTTTGAAAGCTACTTTTGATGGGCCGCTTAGACCTATTTGGTCATAAACCAGTGAATGCATGACTGGTCACGCCCCTTTTTGTGACGTCATTAACAGAATCAGCCTCGTTATTTATACATCTATCGTAATATACTGCAGAAGAAACCCTCAAAATTATTGATTTTAAGAAAATGTTTTCCACTCAGTTAGATAAATGATCTGACGATGTAACACTACTAAGCATTTGGTGTGAAAAGGATATCCACATCGATCGTGGTAATTAAACAATTATTTAGGCGGTATTTCAGTTGAAATAATGATGACTTTCTCGGCATAGTCTGTATATTAGGTCACACCCGCGCGAGTTTTATGGCCCCTTACCCAGGTGGGTTTTCCCAGGCGATAATTACGCTGTCTTAATGAAAAGCTAATTAAAGGTGTTTATTGGACAAATTAACAAAGATCAAGTCCAGCGTTTATTGTGTTAAAAATCTTTATTTATTTATTGTGTTGAAAATCGAGAGTAAAGTTGAGGTTAGTGGATGTTTTAACGACATTCAAACTACCACAACAGCGAATACAATAAGATTGAACCACATGCTTCATTGATTGAATAATGTTGGTTCCAGTGTGCTAAATTTGGTTACTGAAGACAAATTGACTGAGATATGAAGTTGCTCATATTAAGCATTTTGGTATACAGTCAATTTTCAGTCAATTATAAATTGTTAATTCTAAAAAAACTCTACACTAAAATATGTTTCTGGATATAATATCAGTTTGGCCTTGAAGTCTTCTATCTTGGGATATATTTCATGTTTTTGTTTTAAGTCTTGTCTATACTCTGCAAGAAGGGAGAGAACAGTTATTACAGTTGATAAATGTCAACATTCATTTGAAGTTGGAGTGTTTTTGTCTTCAAAGACAGACTCTTTTAATAAAGGAGTGGCTCCCCTAAGGCGAAATACGATATTGATGGGAGCAGCATATTATATTAACTTTGGTCTGCTCATTTCTTGACATACAAATATTTACATATGTCATGCCAGAACCAATTAACTTCTTTCTGTATCAACCTCTCCGGTATATTCAATCAGACAACTGTAATATAACATCATATCCAATTGCTCCATTGAATCGGATATGACTGCCGTGGAATTTTTATTCAAAGTTGTTTACAACTGATGTATTCATCAAAAATAAAAATCTGTAAATTGTTAAGGGGTTGCAAATGCATATTGCTTAAGCTTTATCCAATTGTTGAATTGTTTTGAAAATTAAAACCCTGATTATGTACTTTTTTATTTTATTACTGAATCGAGACAATTATTGAAAAGTATTCACCTAGCAATGAGAAAAACTAACTGTGAGTCATCTGATAAGAACAGATGTACCTTTTAATTTGATTTACAGGATTTATATTGCTGACGATTAGTAATGAGGATCTATTAGATACATCCTGTTTATTCTTTTGTGATTTCACTCAGTAATTTCATATCATCTCTACATGTAGGACTCATTGAAACAGTGATGAAAATGACATACATGTATGTTGGAATAATTTCTTCTGCTTAGATATTGTTTAACTAGAGTTTTCTGAATGACATTAAATGACAATGATTAAATGCTTTTCAAACATAATGTACGAACATGGTCAACACTGATTGAGCCAGAGACACTTGATTATTGCTTTTGCTTGCGCCAGACAACTCAATAGATCTAATATTGGGGAGGTGCATTCAATATGGGATATAGTTCATTCTTGCAATGTGATTTGGTCTATTCTTTTAAATATAAGAAACTATTGCCAAATATGGCAAATGTGAATCTTCATAAATTGCATTGCAGTTTGCATACATTTTATTTAGTGTAGAAAAATATAGAATAGGATAAACCAGCATCAACCAATCAGAATCCTGTATTGCTTATAATGAACGGTAAAAACGGGCTTGTTTGATTACTCCAATTTGAGTGTTCCCACAGGAGATATAAGATTTATTGACGTCAAAGATCACAGACAGTTTTGTCATAATCAACAGGATTTATACCCTTGAGTTCACCTCTGCCTTGACCTATACTTATACACACTCGAGTCTGACATCGAGTTATGACCGTCACTTTTGATTGAGGAGAGTCCGTAAAGCAAAGGAGAAGACTACACAGAATGACTTATGTAAATTACAGAGTGAGCACTTTGGTCAAAACTATAGATAGACATAACGATGGTATCGATTAATGCCCATCGTACATATAGTTTCTCTTTTCCATCATAATTTAGCAGAGTAAAGTCCAGTATTGTTGATGTTCCTAAGTAAATAGTAGAACTAATTCATAAAACAGATATTGACTCAATTGATCTGACACCCATCTCCGTTAGGAGTATTTTTCTATTAACAGTAGCTATAAAGATATTTTTTGTTATCCCTATGGTGTTCTTTACACTACCAATGGATAGTACTTTTTTTTAATGCATCCGACGTAATGACCCATTTCAAACCAAAGACTTGAAAGATCAATGAGAGATGATTTACATTGTTTTGGATAATTACGTTTGCATTTAAAAACAGATAAGAAAAACGTTTTATTGAATTTTTTTAGATGCCTAGCGGTTAGAACAATCAAAAAAAGGTACTTTATCAGACAATAAAGGTATAGTTTTTATATGACGTAACAATTGAATGACGCAATCCGCTCTTCCCAGCTGCCCCCTCGTAAACACGCGTGTCAATGGTAACCTTTGGTCTCGATTCTATCAATCAACATTGCGCATCCCTATCAACCAAACTTTCCGAAGCGGGGGTTGGGGCCCTTGGTAACATGTCCGTCACTGGTTACAGATATAATCAGTCGTTGAAAAGTTACATAACAACTCCAGCTTACAGGGGAACAACGCTGCGACCAATGCTCTGCCTCCGACATGCTTGTCGAGTGACCACGTTGACATTCCACGTAAGGTCACGGCGCCCCGTAGCATTTGTGACGTTGACACACGTCAACCGTCTCTGCCAAGCAATGTGCCATATAGCTCAACCAATAAAGTTTGTACTCCTGTTCATGGTGTACACAGTCAGCTAATATTAGCGGTGGTACCATCAACTTCAACTTTTATGACAACAGCAAAAAAAAGAATGATAGATCTCGATCTACCACGCTTCCTGACAAACAATACCCATAATTCTTCGTGGAATGTCAATCACGTGATAAGCCTTATATGGGCAGTGTGGCCCACACTGCATGATCGCACAACTTGACTGTTCAAAAGAAATGTTTTATGAAACATTAGTTGTCTGATATGTTTGTTTTGTTTGAACAATGAAAAAATAACACGAGAATAACATTTTAAACTTAATAAATGAGAAAATAAAACTGCCACATTTACATAATCAACTGTTTCACCAAAAAACAATATTTTGAAATAGGGGGTGAGTTCTAAACATGGAATAGCCAGCAGTTAGCCCTGTTCATGGATATATAATATGAGTTATTTTAACAATATTTAAGAATTGAATGTCAGTTTGTGTGTTTGCACTGGAAAATGAACTTGTGTGAACCCAGCGAGCTTGCGAGCGGGTTCACATGAAAGTTTGAATGTAGCTTTTACATCGTTCATTTTCCAGTGCAAACACACAAACTGACATTCAATTCTTATAATTTCGCACCATATATGGAATGGAATGGCGGAGTGATATGAATACTGTTTTTTTCCTTTGAACGAGTAACACTGCGACATGCGACCAGAAATAATCCCAATTTGAAAAGAAACTGAATATTTATCAAAATAAGTCTGTGTTATATATGAGATAAGATAACATGATGCACTAAGAATTTCTAAATGAAGCACAAACTTGTATAAAATCCCTTCGTGCAAGGACAAGAGATCAGAGTTATCTCCCTTACATTTATGCATTAGACGTCGTGTCATACTGGCCGCCATTTGCAGGTGTATCCTCGTCAAAATATGTAAACAACAGTAATTAGTGACATGTAACTGCTCTATCGATAATTGTCATCTCTTGTGTATACATCGTGAGTATGAAGACTGTCTTTGTTTAGCTTTACAGTAATCAATAATGACCCTAATGTAAATATTCATATCGTTCCGTTCGATCAGTTCTACTATTTTGCAATAAATGATTAGCCTATCAAATGATCTAAAACAAATGATAAAAGTGAATGTTTTCAAATCAAAATAATCTACTCGGAAAATAAAGCTATAATTACAATTCCATTGGTAATTTTTTTACTAACAAATTCTTGAATAACGTTTGGTTTGATGTTGGACGGAGAATCAAAGTAGTTCCGGTCAACGTTCACACAAGTATGAACACTGTTTTTGTGAGTTCATGGGAAATGAATCGATGAATCTTCGATCACATGACCATGCCCTAGACCAATCAACGTTCGAGGATATGTGTAAACTTCAGAGTGTGAAATTATTTTAAGTTGAAATTATAAGAATGTTTATACTTCCCTGCAAAAGAGTTTGGTATCTTAGAAAAGAAATAAAGATCGCTCTACCCCAATGTGTTTTGTAATAAAGTATAGCTTTGCCCTGAACTATAACAACGTTAAAGCACTCGGATTACCGTCCTCGTGCTTTAACTATAATAGTTCAGGGCAAAACTATACTTTATTACAAAACACATTGGAGTAGAGCGAACGTTATTTCTTAAACAGAAAACTGCCTGAATATCTTAATTTGTCACATAAGTAACTTTGTCTTTTGAGATTGAAACATATCTTGGAAGAGTAAACAAGTATTGTGACTAAATAACTACCGATTTTGAAAAAATCGGTCGTTTTTTTTTGCACAATTGATATCGCAATAAAAACGTTTTCAGTTTTATACAATATATGTTTATCAATTTTGGTTTTTCGTCACATTCTGGAGACATATAATTAGTTTGGAATATACAATTGGCAATTGTCAAAAGCAGTAAAACAAGATACAATTCAATACACCTTCACATGGTACATAGTACTTTAAAAGTAATGTTTCCGATTTAACCAATTACGGTTAGAATAAACAATTTTGCATCATTGTCACAGAGGCTCTGTGAAGTCAAAGATAATGTAAGCAGAAACCTGGACATGAATCAAATTCCGATGACGGTTTAGATATACTTCTGAAATATTATGATTCTCTCATGGTGATAAGTAAAGTTAATAAGAAACCTTGCATAATCTTTTCGAAACAATTAAAGCTGATATAAATGGGCATTTGACATTTATAATTGAAACCAGCTGAAGTATAATCGGTATAACCTTTTGAGATGATCAAACTTTGTTCAATATGAGTGAGATATGTTTTATTGAAATTAGAAAAATGATACATATGAATATAATGTCGCATAATGTTCGTTCTTGACACAGCACAGCATTTTCTGTCCACAGAGCAGAACCATTTATTGACAATGTAGACACGTTTGAACCTCCCTGACAGAGGATGTTAGTATTTGAAGGTAAAATAAACATATCAATGAAAACATGTATAATATCACACCTTATATGCTTTTCATGAAAATACGGTTGTTTTTGTTACATTTCATATATTTAATTATAATTTATCTTAAGCGCGATTGGAGACATGGTCCTCTTGAAACACAAAGACATCTGTTAATAAAGACATCAATTCAAACCTTCATTCATTTTCCAAGGGCAACTGTTTACTAAGGGTGCTTCTAGATTTCAGAATAAAAAGGTTTTCACATTAATAAACGCTGTGAAACATATCTTGTATTAAATTCTAAACAGATTCTTACAAAATTTAAGTGTTGACATGATTACGAAAACTATTAATGAAATAATCTAGAAATAAAAATACCCAAAGATACATAACTCCAAAGTAGATATTATAGTAGTATTATATCTTAATATGAACTTGAACGTATCCTTTACTTTTTAACCATTTTTGAAGAAAGCGTTTAGTGGACGACCAACTAGTTGTTTAATGATTATCGAATTACATAGTAGTAACTATTCTCTCCCACAGAGGCAGATCAAATCATGAAACGTTGATACAACCTCTGTTATATTATGCCGAGTTAGTGGGATAGAATGGTAGACGCCTGATTGGAGGCAAACAAAGTTAGTTGTGCAATCGGCGACGCTGTTCTTAAATCATCGATTTGGCTATTAAATGATGACAAAGGCTTCGTGATATGAACCACCCTTTCCATGCGAGAAGCGTTGTCATTTGACAAAGATATTCAAATGGATTGTGGTGCAATTTTTTGTGCCGCAAAGGGAAACTGCCGGAACCCACCGATTTCGGCGTAATATAACAGAGGTTGTATCATCAACATTTGTTGACTTGATCTGCCTCTGTGGGGAAAATGTGTTGTAACAGAGCAGTTGCGAACTTCTTTGTGACGAAATATTTCTTTAAATTGACAACAATTCGTTTCCATAAATGAATAACCTTTTTCCTATATGCTAAATGTTTTTTTATATTTGGCCTTAAATAACCAAAATATTAGGAATAAAATATATGAATTTTAGTGATACGGAAACACAATCTTTGTAATAATCTCTTATAGCAATGAGAGAAGAGTGCATATGGAGCTGACCCACCAGTTTTGTACACATATACAAGTATACCCATTCTGAACTTTTCGTCTTTCAGAGATCTTCGGATTAATTGATCAGGGTTTGTTTAAATCCCGCCATGAGCTTAGCAACTCAGTTGGGAACCATTAGGGTTTGGGTTCAAACCAAGACTGAATTTCGGCTAAAACTCCAATTGACCTATTCCGGGGAAATACTCCGAGACCTTGATAATCAGTTTATATGAACAAGCGGGTGCGGTAGCTCAATTTAATTATGTGACAATATTGTCCTTCCCAATTAACCCAGACGTAAAGAGCACCAGCAATGATGGAAATTCACATATTGGGATGACAAAATTCTTTGTAGTCTAAACGTGTATTTTGATAAGTAAGCTGCAACGTTTCGTTTATAATATGTGTGTCCTTTTTGTAAACTATCCTTTTGGTCTCTAGGTACTTTTAATCTTGACAATAAACCTAAATAAGTAAAAATAATAAACCTATATGTTCCTAAATTAAACCCTATCATTTAAATATAATTAGAAACCTTTACGACGCTGAAATAGACTTACTTTACTGAAATACGATAATCTTGTAATTTAACGAATGGAAAAGATTAGTGTAATGAACTTATGATCTTAAATGGTATTTAATGGTTTATTGTCTCATATGAGGTTCGTTATTTTAATTTCATTTAATCTCCTCTGTAAGATTTGTGTAAGAGAACATGTATCATAGCTGTAACAAAATAATGCTGATACAAGATGTATTCAAAGATATAAGCAGTCAAATCAAATTTATTTATTTAATGAGATAAATCAATGACAAATTTAAATTTAGTCTATGCGATTAAATGCTATCACTTTATAATTTGTTGTGTAATGTTGATAATTCATTAGGTTTGCTAATTCAAAACAGATATTCATACACATTTTGTTTTGATAAAATCAATTTGTTCCTTGATGTTTTGAGTTCCAGCTGTTTATCAAAGAGGCATTTCAAACAGTCAACAGGGAGTTCAAGAAAGCCATCCTTACATCAGCGAGCTAACAAAGTATATTAACATGTTATAAGATAATCGGACTTATGAAGTAGATAGCGGACACTAGTAAACATAAACTATTTTGGTGGTGTCAACCTGTAATTTAGATGTATATATTCTTATATATACAACAAAAATCTAATTTACGTACGTAACCAATACGTGAGAGGTTAATAAATCCATCAGCATATCTATGAATAACTTTTTAGGGGTTTAAATGTTATATGGTTAAGACTTGATCAATATTTATTGACACAATGATCTGACTCTAGCGGTCAGTTAATACATTTATATTTTCTACATGGCAATAGTAATTTCCTCTAAATAATCATACCTTGAGTTTTATATGAATTGAAGAATCAAGTCTTACTATGGCAGACATTTTAGTTTCATATATTATGCAATTTGATTTTCAATCAAAGGTGATACTCACTCATATATCAGATACTCTTTACACTGATTTAATGCAAGCATGCTTTCATGTGAATCCGCTTGGATGTTCGCTTGGCCCATACTAGTTTAAATTTTGCTTTGAATACAGCTCTGTGTGGTATAGACCTATAAGCTTGAGATAATGGAGTAAAGTCAGTAGAACTATTACGAAAACAGGGGGGGTTAGGGTTAGTTAAATCAAAGTGTTACTACATTGCATTCTAACAGCATAACACGAAAGAGATCATTACAAGAATAGGAAGGATGTATGTTTCATCTAGTGCACAAAATTCTTTGGATGTTAAAGCATATCTATAATTGTTTGCAATATAAGCGATTGTTAAATTGATGTACTTCTAAGTGATTGGCAACTGGTTCAAACATTATTGAATGGAGTCTCAATTATTAGTAAATAATCTAATGTTATAATTTAACATATAATCCTTCAATCACATTTAGTTCAACAATATGATAAATATATTATAAACCGCTGATTTCCAAACACATTAATTATTTTCTCTTAATCAAGCACTCAATAGGTGTAGAATTGAATGCAACGTAACAGATATATGTTATATATATTGTGATATTTTTTTAATGTATTGTGAATTATCAATTATCATGAGCAACATACGAATACAATAGTGAATGCTATGTGAAAATCACTTTTCAAATGCATTAATGAAATAAAGTTTTGATAAAAGGCCTATATATTGTCAACGTAAGTATTGTCAAGACTGGCAGGATATACCTACATTTAGTTCTGAATGAAGACCATTGTAATAAGATGGACTGCTAAATAAAGGATGTCTTATTATTGAGTTTTAGCCAACTTTACAGTTCAAAGCTCACACAAAATCCTCTCATGTTACTGGAATGAGGCGACTTAATTAGTTCTTTCTATTCATTAGTAGGATCAATTATATCCCAGTTTGCCGCGTGGACATTGTCAAGCTGTTGTTGTTCAGGAAACTTTGATAATCAAATCAGCAAATCCTAATCATATCTTTGAGACAGGACTTCCAACCAGGAGCGTCTTACAAATATTGAAATTAAAGTACCACTTGGATGGATCACCTCGTGTCTGGGACGATTTGGGACACCTATATTGATATTGATTGGTTTCAATGACCAATCTATAAAACATGTTACTGACCATTAGTTTCTGAGGGTATTTTCAAAAATGAATTCTTATATTGGTAGAAAGTCTTTTCTGAGTTAAGAAAGATTTTAAAAGGCATAAACTACCAACGATATATAGATAAATGCCACGTACAACGATCAAAATGTAATGTTATCATTAGAACTTATATTCTGAACTTCATGTTATTTGTTCCCTTCTATCTTGTATTGTTTATCATTACCTACGAGGGCAGTTATTTCGACGCATATCACTTTCATTGTGACGTCAGTTTAATAACAATGCTTTGTCGTGATTCGTATGTGATGTCACTATCAATAGGGATTGGTAGCTCCGCATTTGCCAGGTTTGTGTTGAGTATTCTCTTTTATTTATATATTTTATTTGTGCCAAAAGTAATTGTGAGTCAATATCAGTATATCCCCTGCCCTCGCTTGGGAAATACTAATATTTAGGATTGATTTGAATGCGTTTTTTGTAGTGATTACTAAATCTGTTGTCTTAATTTCCCCAAAATTGTATTTGTAAATAAGCCAAATGATCTTACATTTTCTAATGTCAGGTAATTTAGCAAACTTTCGAACTACAATGTATGTTACATATTTTACCTACTCAGGTAGCTTTAATAACATAAATAGATATTTTGATAACAACATAATCCTTTCACATTTTGTTATTTCAGCAGTGAAATGCACATTTCAGTTATATGGCAAACTCTTTATACCTAACCTTTCTACCTCACAAGGTGAAATGAACATGACATTTGTCGAGAATTAAAATTAAATTTATTATATGATTAAATCCTCAAAAAAATACCATGGCCAAATTCATGTTAAGCTGCCGAGTTGAAGAGCCTGTTGCCGCGCTAATTATTACCGCATGACATCATATGATAATTTGTTACATCAGTCCATTCTTTAATGACGTTATATTCAGTAGAGTGACGAAAAAGGTTATGGCCACTGTAGAGTCTAGACAGATAGAAGGTTTATTTCACTGATTGAATATCTCACTCTGTACATGTATCACACTTGTTGCCTTATCTCATTGCCGATTTTTGATCGTAGGATGATAAAAGTGACTTCAATCATTATAAGCAGTTCAATTTGCAGAATTAAGTTGGAATCTTTCAAATTACAGTTCTTTGGTTGTGATCAAGAATTCTCCTCATTTGCAGTCCTGGTTTTATTGACACAATATAAGTTTATTAGAGGTAGGTATTTTAAGAAAGATCAATGCTTGTCTTCGAGCATGATGTATAGGTTTTGCTGCTTAAATGTGTAATGTTTGATATCCGGAAGTTGTTCTGCATTGTGTCATCTTAAAATCAAAACATAAAATTAAAGTTCACTGTTGGTGGTAGGCATTATGTTACGGAAAATGTTTATGGGTGTTTATCTTCAATCCCAAATTATATATACATAATATCATTTATTAATTGAGGGTATTTGGCCAATGACTTGTACATTAATACTCTGGTATGATAATTCATCACTCCCAAGCATACGTGTATAAGTTTGATTAATCATATAATACAGTGTATCATTCTATTAATATTTCTCTTTATAAATGCAGTGACGTCACATCCATAGTTCAACAGCACCGCTTGACATTTCGCTACTATCAATTGAAGATTCAACAAGATAAATAGTTCTGAATATAATATCTTTAAATCGATATCAAAGAAAGTACATCTCTATATTTAGATAATGATGCTTATATAATCAAATAACTCCTTTGTGTCTGTGCTTAAAATTTCTAACATGTAAGTGGCAACTTAAGAAACTACCATTGATGTACTTGTGAGCGATTAACAAGTGTTTGGTGGCATAAAGTGCTATTAACTAGTCTGATCATATGTTTCCATTGGTTGGATATTGATGTGGGAAATGACCCCATAAGACCCTCCATCTATTACATGGCAATCAAAGAGTAATCTAACTATCTGTCTACTTAGCTGACCAGAACTGAGATTGAATCTCCGGTTTAATGTGAAGACGTTGAGCAATTGTTGACTGTGCCTTGTAGTCAGAGCAACACGTTGATATTAACAATCATAAAAAATTGTTATACTCTATATATGAATACAAGCATTTGAAATGTATGTGTTTGATAATTCTTAGTACCAATTATATGATTTCTTAGTACAACTTTAAATTAAGATCAGGTGTCATTGTCCACAAAGGCATTACTGTTTCTACAGTAAACATAAATCTTGCAAGCATTAATGATGAAATGTATCCACCATTTCGTCTTTGCATATAAAGGTTATAATGTAGACGAAAATTGTGCCAAAGTCATCCCAACTTAACACTGAGTTTCCTCATATCAATACAGTAATCAGTATATATAATTCGACCTCTTACCAAAACACAATCCAGCTCGAAATCTTAGATCTGCCGAAAAGCATCTTTTTGCTATCCCTAAAGTCTTCAAGAAGTCTTTTGGATCGAGATCCTTTTCCTGCTCAGCTGCCTCTCTTTGGAACTCACTTCCACATGAACTAAAGACATCGCCATCCATCTCACATTTCAAGACTAACCTGAAGACTCACCTCTTCAGGAAACACTTCTGTTGACTCTATTCTCAAGCGCCATGAGCAACCACTAGTGGATGGAAATAGGCGCTATATAAATGGACATATTATTATTATTATTTATTATTAATATTTGTGTAAAGGTATAATATCCGCAATATGCACACATAGCCTAGCTTTCAATCTTTTATATCATTTTATTGGCTTCAAGATAATCCAGAAAGGTCTGATTTGTTTCTTAGACAGAGACTTTTTAGGTTTTTATAACTTTTTTTCAATGCACATGTATCAGTGAAATTTTGTTTTCAACAAATGCTTCGTGAAGTCTATATCAACAGCAAAATTAATATGATAAAAGTAATATTCACAGATAGCTATTCATCAGAAGCAATGTTGTAATTAGTATACTTAAATACAAAATGACCTCATTTTCTATAAGATACAAACTTCCACCTTGTGTCAACCTGAGAAAATCATCTATACACATTTTGAGATCACTTATATCAACAATATTCATATTTATCAAGTATAAGATTAATACAATAAAAAGTACTTTGACAATTTCACTTGAAGGGGAATATCTGATCATATTAAACATCAAAGTGATGACCCACCAAAAGATGATTGGACAGCAGTAGCCAATTTCCTGATTCATTTCTATGCGGAAATAAATGGATCTGTATTTGGAGACAAAGACAACATGATTTGCAATGAATATAAAGAAACCCAATCGTACAATTACACAAAGATGTGACAATTTTGTAATTTATCATTAATCTTTTGATAATATGATTTACTTTTAAAAGTAAAGTTTAATTACTTTGGGATAAAACTGATCAATCATCAGTGAAAAACTATAATGCCTTTTATGAACAATTTTAAAATAGCATATTTCGCTAATTTTTTATACAATTATTAATGTGTTTGTGTCATTTGAGTGTTTGACGGACAAGACGATATCTAACTCCTTTATTAAAAGGAATGGTAGGATATAACTATACTAAGTAATGAAAGTGAAATTTGCGGTTAACTTAGCTTCAATCAACATACAGTCAAAATGATTTTGGAAAGAGACAACTAATTTAGCTCTTCATTGGGATAGAACTTTTACATCAAAGTTGCAAACAGAGACATCTTCATTTGGGGTCGTTGTTAACTAAGCTCTGATAAGTAAATCAACACATCGTAATCAAATAAATGAGATACGACTTAAAAGTGTTTTAGAGATATTGAAATTACATTAAGAAGATAAATAGTTGCGTTTGTAAAATTTCCGAATTTATCGTTATTCAACACCCGCAAATTTAGTTTAAAACCGACGGCGTTAGCCGGAGGTTTTAAACGCTTAAATTTGCGGGTGTTGAATAACAATGAATCCCGGAAATTTTACAAACGCAACTATTTATCGATATTGTAGCATGACCGTTAGTTATAAGCATTTTAAAAGCGAACTCTATTTTTGCGTAGGGAACTCTGAGTTGAAAGGATCTAACAACTGATCCATTATTGTTATAGGTGTTCGCAGCTATAAATAAGAAGGAATTCCCAGTGTTATAGACATTAAAATAGTGTTCTAATATTGCAAACCAGTTGCACTCATAACAATGAGATCTTATAGTTTTCACTGTGAAATTTATGAGAGAGAAAACACTTATATAATTCATAAACCAACAGGAACAAACCCGACTGAACAAATATCTTAAACTCGCCTAGACCATTGTGACGGTGACGCAATCATTATGACGTCATAACCGTTAGCCTTTGTGACGTCGTGCCATGGGAACGGCATTCGAAAGAAACCGGCCGCATGGCACAAGGCGGCAAATTAGGAGAAACTTAGCCAATTAAAAAAGTTTGGTTACATAAAACTAAAGCAAATATAAAGGGATTTTTGGCATCTACGGGAATGCGCAAGTTAGAAAATGACAGCAACAACAGTAAAATGTGAATCGGTCACAAACATTTGGAGAATCAGAACATTTTAATGTTGATGCGGACCAAATAATGTATCCTTTCGCGGTGATTCGCCTCAGCCAATTTGCGGGTGTTCATTGCCATTTAACACTGGCAAATCCTTCAAATCAACCAATCAGAAACGAGTATTTACCGAAGTCATGTTACAATACATCTTGGTTAGATTTGTGAGTGTGTCAATGTGAACGAACCATATGTGTATTGAACAACTTACATTGTTATAACATTTTACGACAACACTTGTTGTCAATATCATTGGTTTTCGAAAGTGACTACAAACAAACTAATATAAATTTGAGACCTTATTTGTATTACTAGTTTTTGAAATAAATAGCTCTTCCGTGAGAATTGTTTTGAATAAAATTAGTGTTTGTTTCTATCTAGATGATCATTCAAAATTAGTTATTTCAGCAGTGCCATGTGAATACTAAAACAAGATGTTGATAACGTTAAAAATGAATGAAATATTACAGAAAGACAACGTTTAAAATTAAGAGAAAGCTGAAATATTAGCTGAAAACTTCAACATTACATGTTTGTACACTTTCAAAGTTAAGAATTGGGCACTTTTAGAACATTTTACTATTGATGACATACTATGCGTTTAAAATATTATTCTGGAACTAAGTTCCAATAGTTCATGATTTATTATTTGCCATGACAACGCTAAGCAGCAAGTTTTGTTTATGAATGAATCCTTTATGCAAGGTATCAATGTGAGGCGACCGTTTCATATAATGAATTTGATTATTACTCTTGTAAACGACACTTAAACTACCACAACCGTCAATACACTAATATTGAACTACATGCTTGATTGATTAAATAATTTGATGAAATGTATAAAATTATTCAAAGGCAGAGCATAACACTTGCGTTGGTTGGGTTTCGGTGTGCTTAATTTGGTTATTGAAGAGAAATTGACTGAGATATGAAGCTGGGAATATTAAGAATTTTTGTTAATATACCATGAATGATAAATTGTGGAATCTTAAATAAAGCTAAAATCAAATACGTTTCTGGATATGAAAATTTAATTAGTTTTGACTTTAAGTCTTCAGTCAACATCCTCAAAACATTTTCACTTTAAAGGGGCAGTAGCACGTTTTTTGATAATTTTATATTTCAAATATTTCACTGATGATTGTAAGTTAATGCTAAATGTATAACTTTGACAGTGTCAAAAAAATCATTACACAAGCCAATTACATGTGTATCCATAGTCAAAGAACAAAGTATGAAGATTCACATAAAATCCATTGGCGTCCATTTTTTTGTGAACACCTTTAATTCATTTTGTGTAAGAAAAAGGAATCGCATGGCTAAACTTTACATTATATATTTGAATTATTACTGTTTCATTTAGTTTAAATACATTGTCTTTCAATTGGAACCATTAATTTCATTTTCCTGACATCACCTTATATTCCCCCTAAAACGTGCTACTGCGCCATTAATGTCAAAGTATTCTTTCAATGTTGTGTTCAATAAACGGACCGACATGTGGAAAGATTAGCATCACATTTTCCTATCTTGGGATGTATATCATGTTTTTGTTTTAAGTCTTGTCTAAACTCTGCAAACAGAGAGAACCAGCTATTACATTAATGTGTTAATTATATTAATATGATAAATGTCAACATTCATTTGAAGTCGGAGTGTCTTTGTCTTCAAAGAAACACTATTTTAATAAAGGACTGATTTCCCTCAGGCTAGTTATGATATCGATGTAACCAGCATATCATATTAACTTTGGTCTGCTCATTTCTTGACATACAAATATTTGCACATGTCATGCCAGATCTAATTACAGTGTAAGAGTTTTCTGTATTAACCTCTCGGGTATATTCATTCTCACGACTACAACATAACATATTATTCAATTGCTTAATTAAATCAAAATTGCCTATGTTGTAGTTTTTTTTCAAATTGTTGATTCGTATTGATGTATTGATATAAAGTTTAAACCCTCTGGATGTACTTTTTAATTTTATGACTTAATCGAGACAATTATTTGAAAAGTATGACCACTTAGCATAGAAGAATAAACTACATTATAAGTTATCTGATAAGTAAGGATAGTCCTTGATTCCTCTGATTTTCAGGTCCCATATTGCTGACGATAAGTAATGAGGATCTATTAGATACATCCTGTTTATTCCTTTTTGACTTCACTTAGTAATTTCAATTCATCTCTACATGTAGGACCTATTGCAACAGTGGTGAAGATTACATACAAGTTTACTAGAATAATGTTTTCGGCAATATGGTTAGATATCTTAGATATTGTTTAACTAGAATTTTCTGAATGACATTAGATGACAATGAGTCGATACATTTTTTAAAAAACCGACACATTTTGTCAACTTTGATTGATTTGAAGAGACACTATTATTGCTTTCGCTTGAACTCAATAGATCTCATATTCGATGCATTCAATATCAGATATACCTCAATCTTGCTGTGAGTTGGTCTATTCCATTAACTATAACAAACTATTGCCATATACGCCAAATATGATTCTTGATAAATTGCATTGCAATTTGCACACATTTTATTTAGTGTAGAAATATAAAGAATAGGATCAACCAGTATCAACCAATCAGAATCCCGTATTGCTTATAATGAACGGTAAAAACGGGCTTGTTTGATTACTCGAATCTTGTATTCCCACCAGAGATATAAGATTTATTGACGTCAAAGATCACAGACAGTTTTGTCATAATCAACAGAATTTATACCCTTGAGTTCGCCTCTGCCTTGACCTATACTTATACACACTCGAGACTGACATAGAGTTATCAACATCACTTTTGATTGAGTAGAGTCGGTAAAGCAAAGAAGACTACACAGAATGACTTATATAGATTACAGAGTCAGAACTACCAATAGACATAACGCTGGTATCGAGAACTGCCCCATCGTACATAGAGTTTCTCTTTTCCGTCATAATGTAACAGAGTAAGGTCCAGTATTGTTAATGCTAATTAGTAAATAGTAGTACTAATTCATAAAACAGATATTGACTCAATTGATCTGACACCGATCTCCGTTAGGAGTATTTTTCTATTAACAGTAGCTATGAAGATATTTTGTGTTATCCCTATGGTGTTCTTTACACTACCAATGGATAGTACTTTATTTTAATGCATCCGACGTAATGACCCATTTCAAACCAAATTCTTGAAAGATCAATGAAAGATGATTTACACTGTTTTTAATAATTACGTTTGCATTTAAAAAGATAAGAACAACGTTTTATTGATCTACAGAAAACTGCCTGAATATCTAAATTTGTCACATAAGTAACTTTGTCTTTTTAGATTGAAACGTATCTTGGAAGATTAAATGAGTATTGTGACCAAATATTTACTGGAATTTTTAAATCTGTCATCCTTTTTTGCACAGTCGATACCATAAAGAAAAGTTTTCAGTTTTATACAAAATATGATTATTAAGTTTTGTTAATAGTCACATTCTGCATACATATGTTTAGTTTAGAATATCTAATTGGGAAGTGTCAAACCCAGTAAAACAAGGTAAAATGTTATACTTCTTCTTATAAACCTCAAAGAATGCCCAGGGCTTTCTTGAAGAATGCCCGGGGCTTACTCTAGTATTTATCGGAAATTTATTTTGATTGGGATTATACACGTTTTGAAATACTTTGTTTTAAAGTCCTTCTTCGAATAATTACCATCACAAAATATCACATTTTTGACAAATCACAAATATAATGTTCGCATGCCTGGTTTCGAACTCTGCACCACTAGCTTAATAAACTGGCGCCTTTGACAACACGGCTATAAAGGCCCACGAGAACAATGATGTATTTTCCACAGTGACAATCATGTGAACATCACGAGCAGATAGCGCATACATTTCACGTTCACGGCTTGGGTAGCGAGCGCAAAGCACGTGCAGGGCGCGGATGTGCTCTCCGTTTGCTCATGGTGATTCCCTACCAGTAAAAATCAATGAATCCATTTTTATACTTATTATTGAAATAATTTTGTTACTACGGTTTATCTCGGTTTTGTTTGATAATGTAAGCCCTCAGCCTCGGGAAATTGGGGCGGGCCTGTCGGCCCTTTCCAATTTCCCTCTGCCGCGGGCTTACATTATCAACAACACCTCTGGCTTGGTTTTGATCCTACACATATGGTATGAAAGTTTCCCATTTAACCAGTTATGGTTAGAATAAACACTTTTGCTTCATTGTCTAAGAGGTTCTGTGAAGTCATAGATAAAGTAAGCAGAAACTTGAACATGAATCAAATTTAAATTATGGTTTAGATATACTTCTGAAATATCACGATTCTCTCATGGTAATAAGTAAAGTTAATAAGAAACCTAGTGTAATCCTTTCCAAACAATTATGCTGATGTTAATGGGCATTTGACATTTTAAATAAAAACCAGCTCAAGTTTAATCTGTATAACCTTCTAAGTTGATCAAACTTTAATCCATATGAGTGAGATATTTATTAAAACAATAAGAACAATAGAGCAATGGGCTCTGTAGCTCATCAGATGGTAATAGGTTTTTAAAGTTTTGACCCCTGTGACCCCAACTGGGGTCATGGGGTAACCAAATCTACAATTTAGAAGGAGTCTGCACATCAAAATTCAGCTCTCTAGAGTCAATGGTTCTGGAGAATAAGTCGAAAATGTGAAAAGTTTACGGATGGATGGATGGACGGACGCCGGACGCCATGCCATGCCATAAGCCCATCGGGTCTTTCAGAAGAAGTCAAAAATGTGAAAAGTTTACGGATGGATGGATGGACGGACGCCGGACGCCATGCCAAAGGCCCATCGGGTCTTTCAGACCTGATGAGCTAATAAAAATGATACATACGAATATAATTACAAAATGATTTTGTTACACTAATTTCCGCGATTCTGATTGGTCGAAAGCGCTCAAAAACCTGCTGCCATTTCTCGATGAATGCAGAAAAATGTGAAACCATACACCGTGCATTCATTCCTTGTGACGTCACAATCAACTGACGCAATAGTCCGTTTTTGACAGTTGCGAGTTACGTTCTGTTGCAAAGACAGATAAAACATATCTTATCACTTCCCACCTGTGTTTGTAACAAGTAAATACATTCCTCTCCCTAACACAATCCATACCTTCACCGGAAAGGCTGCAGTTCAATAACTACGAGTCCTCAAGCTTGTTCGCTCCGAGCGTCATGCAAACGGCGGACATTTTGAACGTCGTGTGATATGCTAATTTGGGTTATTCAGAAAATACGGATTCCGGTTAAGACGAAATGTGATTGGATGGGTGTCAACGGTTGCGAAAACGAAATTAAATCTTCTGCCGTTTTAGTTTATAGAGTTCTCAATTTTGATTCAACTATGTATTGTTTCGTGTAACAAACCACAATCTCACAATATTGATGTTAGATTTTTTGAAAATAATTAAGAAAAACTTTGTTAAAAAATTGATTATGTAATTATAAGGATTGTTTTACATGGTTTGTGCCTCTATCGATGTATAACAGCTACGCGATTTTATACAATTTGTTGCTGTTATACATCGATAGAGGCACTAAACATGTAAACCAATCCTTAAATAACGTGCATAATGATTGTATGAGACATAACAGAGATAGGGTATCAGACAAATCGACTCTGGAGCCTCCAGGCAAGTCTAAATCACCGCGAGTTTATTGGCATCATTATTTCATTCCCCCTGCTACAAATTGTATGACAAATGGACTGGTGTGACCTGGTGACAATGTTGAAGATATCCTGAGTTTAAAAGGAGTACACATTTGAACCTCTATTAATGGGGATGTTGGTATTTGAAGATAAAATAAACATCATATCCACGAAAACATGTATAATATCGTTCCTCTCTATAAGGCCCTTCTGTTGTGGTGAATTTCATGAACACACCTTATATGCTTTTCATGAAAATACCAGTCTAAGTTAACCTAGCCACAATAGTATCTGTTTCACTCCTATACTGAGTCTAGAAAGGCCTAGGAGAGGGTCGCGTCAGCCCACGTATCAAATTGACCAATCAGAACTCATCTTACCAAGCCACAATAGTCTGCCTTCACACGTATAACGTTGAAGGGTCATAGGTCGCAGAAAGGTCGGCTGACGCGACCCTCTACTAGGCCTTGCTAGACTCAGTATAGGCGTGAAACGGATAATATTGAGGCTAGGTTTACTTAGACTGTGAAAATACGGTTGTTTATATTACATTTCCTATATTAAATTTAAATTTATTTTAAGAGCGCTTTGAGACACTGGTCATCTTGAAACACATTGACGTCAGTTACAAAAAATTAATAAAGTCATCAATTGAAACCTTCATTAATTTCCAAGGGCAACTGTTTACTAAGGGTGCTTCTAGGCTTCAGAAAAAAAGGTTTTCAAATTAATAAACGCTGTGAAACATATTGTGTACTACAATCTAAACAGATTCTTACAAATTTTAAGTGTTTAAATGATTATGAATACTACCTATGAAATAATGTAGAAATATAAATACTCAAAGAAATAGAACTCCCAAGTAGATATTATAGTAGTATCACCTCAATATTAAAAAGGTAAGTAAGCTCTTCATTGCTTTAACTTTTTCCATAGTAACGACAAGATAATAATCAACAACAAGAGTCATCAGAAGATGACATATCCCACCGGTTCCACATGATCGTAAGATGTAAACCTTTGAAAGATAATTGTAAATTTTTCAATCAAGCAAGGTTCATAATAGTATAAGCTAATATATATGAAACGAAACCTTTCATGAACAGAGTCCAAATAAGAGCCGTTTCCATGGAAATAATAAAAAATAAAATTTTCAGAAATGTGAAAATATCAAAAGGCACCACTTCAGTAGGAGGGCAATACACATGTAATACACATGTTTCAGAAAGATATGTGGACCGGTTTTTGAGTTCTTCTCCGGAAACGAACTGATTACGGACGGACAACAACATCGCATTGTACTTGTTTAAGAGAAAAGCCTTATTGATAATTCACGTGTACATTGCTTAACATTGCTTATTATTTCAATCAGAAAAAAATAAGATAAAGGTTGACTAGGACTTAGGTACTTGTTTAAGAGAAAAGCCTCATTGATAATTCACGTGTACATTGCTTAACATTGCTTATTATTTCAATCAGAAAAAAATAAGATAAAGGTTGACTAGGACTGAGGTCTTCAAGACTTCCTCTTTGACCTTCACATAGTGTTTGACCTACATATGCATGTTTGACCTTCACTTGCATGTTTCTTAAAGAGGTTTCAATCATAAAAAGCAAAACACCACTTTTGCATATGCAAAGTTTGACCTCTCCTCCTGACCGGAAGAAACTGTTCGCGAGCGATTTTATTCCTTTATCTTGAAGACCTTGCTAATGTCTTACTCTCATGCAAAAATCATTAAATTCTATGGTCTGGTTTTTGAGTTATCTGCCCTTGAAGTTGGCGATTTTTCGATTTTTTGGTCAAATTTGAAAGGTCACAGCAACAAAAGTATAAACGTTAGGACTTGCAAAAACATAGGTTTTACTCTACAATACTTCAGCTACATTCAGTATGAATTTCAGCTCTGTAGTGCAAGTATCTTCAGAGATGAAGATTGTCAAAGGCGGTTGGGGTCGGAAACGGTGAAAATTGCACTAAAAGCAAGATGGCGGCCAAAGCACGTGACCTACGAATTTGTCGTGATTTCCTTTTTTTCATTATTTTTCATTGCACTTCTTTTTAAAAAAAATTAAGTCTCTAAGTGCATTTTGAAAAACAAATCAATGTTAAAATTTCGATTTTGGATTCGAACTGAACCCTTAATGTACGGGTCGATTTGGCCCAAAAGTAAGGGTAAGGGCTATCTGCATGCCAAGTTTGGACGAATTTGGAGCAGCCGTTTGAGCTGCAGCTCGTTCACAAAAAAAGTACAAATAATAATAATAACTAGGATTGACGTGTCAATACTTAGGTCTTCAAGATTCCTGTTTGACCTTCACACACTGTTTGACCTTCACATGACTTTTTGTCTAAGAGGTAAACGGTAGCTAATACATTATCAAAATGACCAGATTCCACTTGATATTCAGTGTTAAAGACTTTTCAGAAAAACTCATCATGGTGGCCAATGTCAGCCATGACATCATTCTTCAGAGAATATTATTCCTAGATCAAGAACAAAATTTGGTTGAATTATCTGTCACTGTTTACGAGATACATGTGATTTAACGCTGTAATGTAAAGTTGACTGTTTCAGACCCCTGTATAATGTAATGAAACCTAACACTTAACTATTGATATTTTACTGATAAGGTTTATCAGAAAAAATGTTGGTCTTGTTTATCCACATACAATGATGTATGTTTTGTTTTGATAACTTAAATAGTAATGGAGAAATGAATTTTGGAGCTTTATTGAAAACACTGAATTTTGAAGATTTTTAGACCCCTACTCCATGTTGGTCCTTCTAGCTCCTTAACTATCAACATTTTTATGATGAAGTAAAACATAGCAAAAGTTGAGCTTAGAATAGCACATGTGAAGATAAAATCAATTTTAAGATATCTCTCTTAATAAAGAAACTGTGGAACATTTTAAATGTGCCAAAAATGAGGATTTTCCAAAAATCGCAATATTCAAGGACTGGTCATGGACATAAACAAAATTATCATGACTTGTTGATATTTTTTTCTGTCTACTCCTTACATCTGCTTCACAAAACATCAATGATCAAATTTTTATCTTGAGCAGTTTTGAAACTAACATTCTTAAAGTAAAATAACCCTCGAAAAATGGTAAAATCCCCGAAAAATGTAAAAAATCTCTTTATGTCCACATATTTCCTTTAATATCGACTTTTATATAATAATAATCTGTAGTGAATTTGTTCAACAATCATTGTAGAACAGAATGCATCGAACAGATTTCTAATTTGACATTCCCTTACAGAGTAATGTCCCTTTGAATGTAACATGAAAAATGATGCTTTAAAAAAATGTCCATTTTCAAGGGCAGATAACTCACGTTCTAGATCAAAATTTAAAAAATCTGGCTCGTGACGTTCTTTGGAATTCTTTAAGTTTTCATTTGAGCTATCAAACACTGCTGTATGTCTTGCCGTTAATGAGGAGATGATTTTCAGAGACGCGTACTGTCAAAATCGCGAAATTCCGCCAACATTTCAGTTTTTTGAAAATAGCAAAAAATCTATTATTACGGCCGAAAACGGCTATGTGTTTATCTGATGGAGAATGTTGATGCCCACATTTTGGTGAAAGTTTTATGCGATTATATTTCTTCGCAGAGCCAGTTCAGGTCACACTGTATCAGTCCTGAAAGTTTCATGGAAATCCATTTATTGGTTAAGTCACAATCGCTGTCACAAAAATCAGTGCAAATAATAATAATAAAAATCTTGAACAATAGGTCTTCCAGACGTAGTCTGGAAGACCTAATAATAAGAAACTTGAAGAAATCGGAAAAAAACAATAGGTCTTCCAGACTTTGTCTTGAAGACCTAATTATTCTTCTCTTTATAAATGTATCAACTTCAAGGTTCTTTCTTCTTTACCTTTTTTAACCAATTTTTGGACAAAGCGTTTGGTGAATGAGCAAATATTTGTTTAATGATTATCGAATTGCATTGTTGTAACCATTCTCTCCCCACAGAGGCAGATCAAATCATGAATGTTGATACAGCCTCTGTTATATTACGCCGAGTTGGTGAGATAGAAAGGGAGACTCCTCATTGGAGGCAATATATTTTAATTGTGCAATTGGCGACGCTGTTATTAATTCATCGATTTGGCTACTAAATGATGGCAAAGGCATTGTGATCTGAACCACCTTTTCCACGCGAGAAGCGTTGTCATTTGCTTTTTTCGCAGAGGGGAAACTGCAGGAACTCACCGATTTCGGCGTAACATAACAGAGGCTGTATCAACATTTATTGTCTTGATCTGCCTCTGTGGGGAAAGAATGTGTTGTAACAGAGCAGTTGCGAACTACTTTGTGACAAAATACTTCTCTAAATTGACAACAATTCGTTTGCATAGATGAACAACTCATTTTCTATATGCTCAAATAATTGTTTTTGATTTCACCTTAAATAACCAAAATATTAGGAATAAATGAATTTTAGTGATACGGAAACGCACTCTGGTAATAATGTCTTTATATCACTGAGAGAAGAGTACGTAGTGCATATGTAGCTGATTCACCAGTTTTGTACAAGAATAAATGTTTACCCATTCTGAACTTTTTGTCCGTCTTTCAGATAACTCCGGATTAAGAGTCGGGGTTTTAATCCCGCAACTTAGTAGAGAACTTTTCTACTCACAGTAAGGAATTTCAGCGCAGTACCACCCATTTTCCCTAGATCCAGCCGATACTGACAGGATTCACCTCAATGCCTAGCAACAACAGTAATGGGAGTTTTCTTCAACAATACTAGCAACCGTGAGAGAAGTGAGATAGTATTGAAATCTCGCTTAAACCCCAATTCACCTTTTCCGTTAAATACTCAGAGACCTTGATAATCAGTTTATGTGAACAAGGAGGTGCAGTAACTCAATTTAGAGATATGTCAATATTGTCCTTCACAATTAACCCAGACGTATTGAGCACCAGCAATAATGGAAATTCACACATTGGGATGACAAACAAACTAGAGTATTTTTAGTCTATCAAATGCGTATTATGGTGAGTAAGCTTCACTTATAATATGTGTGACCTTTTTGTTAACTATCTTTAAGCTGCACTATTTGGTTTATAATATGTGTCCTTTTTGTAAACTATTGCTTTGGGTATCTAGGTACGTTTAATCTTGACAATAAACCTAAATAAGTATAAGTAATAAACCTACATCTTCCTAAAGCAAACATTTCAATATAATTAGAAACCTTTATGACGCTGAAGTAGATTTAGTTTAATGAAATACGATAATCTTGTAATTTAACGAATGGAAAGGAGCAGTGTAATGTACCTATAATTCTAAATGGTATTTAATGTTACATTTCTCATTCTGAGGTTCGTTATTTTAATTTCATTTAATCTAATATGTGTAAGACAACATGTGTCAAAGTTGTAACAAGATTATGCTGATACAAGATTTATTCAAAGATATAAGCAGTTGTTAATTAACCTTAACATCAGTACCGATATATCCAATTTATCTATTTAATGAGATTAATCAATGAAAAATTTGAATTTAGTCTCTGCGATTAAATGCCATAGCTTTATGATATGTTGTGTAAGGTTGATAATTCATAAGGTTTGCTAATTCATTACTGTAAGTGTTATGGTAAAACAGATATCCATACATGTCTTGTTTTGATAACATCAATTTGTCTCCTGATACTTTTATCAACCTGGCATATCAAACAGACAACAGGGAATACAATAACGCCATCCTTACATCAGCGAGTTATCAAAATGATATTAACATTGTATGTATATATTCTTATGTATACACAACAAGAAGAAAACTCTTACACATTCCATACGTAATAGCTTCATAAAGCCATCAGCATACCTATGAAGAAATGTTGACGGCAAAGGTGCTCACGCAGTTCGACCTGTTCATGTTGCACCAGTTAAGTTACTATGAATATGGCAGTAGGGGTAGAAAGACGACAAAGGGGCATACTATCTCCAGATTTAAGAAAACTTGGCCACGAAACCGGATCAGGGAGGAAAAGCACGAACGCCAAATTGTGGCCATACAGTGAATTCACTCAATCCTGGTGTTGGAAAAAATGATGGGACCACTGCTACATCCTCTCCTTTTAGGCTGTCCTATAGGAAATAGTTCAGTAACCAATAGGTGTGAACATAACTCGACCCGTTTGTGAGGGGTAGATAGTTTTCAAGCTGACAGTCACAAAACGCCAATTAGGATATGCCTGGACATATACAAGAGGTGGACGTTATTTCTCCTGTGTCGTTTAAGCTTCACCAGTTTGGAAACACCTCCCGAGTACTCAAACAATGCTCTATTGATTATGAATCCAAGCCGATTGGGAGTTATGTCATCGATGAAGGTATACAAGGAATATTGACAAGTCATGATGTGCCCTACATACATCTATCAGTCTGTGGCAATGGAATCGTTTGATACTGCTTTTACTTATCTCAAGAGAAACTAGAAAGTGTTTTTACTCTCCCCATACACCAATCTAGCTGAATTTTGTTTTAGAAACTACCCTTAAGTTTAAATCAAATAAAAAACATTTTCTTTATTTAAAACGACACGAACTGTTTTCGTTATATTTGATTTGTATTCATGGGAATCGTTAATCAACATCTACACAGTTTGTCATGAAAACTAACCCTTCTTTTCAAAATGACCTCTGATCAGGCCTCTGATCCAATAAGCCGAATTCGTGGACCGGAAGATGCCTGATTGGATACATTTGTGCAATGAACTACGCTGATCTAATATCATCGTCTGTGCTACCGAATCATGATATGGTAAAGGCATTTTGTAATGAACCACTCTTTCCATGCGAGAAATGGTGTCATTTGTTACAAAGAATCAAACAACGATTCGAACATTTTATGAAATAATCTTATTCTATTTGGAGGGAATGAATTTACTGTTACGTATTTAATATCCTAGTCTACAATTTTAACAATAAATGATTTATACTGTGACCCTGTAAGAATAGTTTTGTATTATGGATATATCATTTGTCCAAATATTTCTCGATTAGTGTCAGAATATTCTTAATAACTTAAACGAACTGTGTTGTTATGGTCGTTTTCATTCCTTCACGAAAATGTGAAAATGATATTAATACGGAATATTTTACAGTTTATGCAATGTAAGGGTAAGAGTGAACTCTGCATTGGTAATGTATTAAGATATAAAGTTCTAATCGAGAAGACTTTGGATAGCGTCTGAAATAACATTATTTGTATGAAGTTGTTCAAAATATATAGGAGACATATTTATAAACTTAAATTTCGAAATTAAAAACTCGATAGATGTCAATGTGCGAAGCATTTGATTATTCTGTGTCATTTATTGGTTCGTTTGTGTATATGTCAGATCAATTTAATTGTAAACCGATGTATGTACACAATCTTATCAAGCAATGGCACCCGGAATTAACTGAGGTTCAAAAGTTGTAGTTTTGTCATCAGTTGCAAAGTTGACTCTGGACTGGACTCATTACCTTATCGCGGTGTGGTGGTTTGTGTATGCTTCGACGACCCCGAGAGCTATGCCAGCTGGAGCTTACATGCTCCTGGTAGGGCCACCCAAGCTGGACGGTTAGAAGCCAGACCAAATTTGAGTCCTTCTAAAACCTGCTTTCTATCTCTTACTATGCCTTTCTTTCCGTATTTTCCCTCATCCTTTCTCCCTGATCTGTCTACTCTCTTTTGGATGGCAACATCCACGTGTTTAATAACTGAAACATTGTTCAAAACACGTTAAACACCATTTCACTCACTCATTCGCAAAGTTGACAAAAACGTAAAATCATTCCCGTTTTGATCCTTATTTCTGACCAAGATGCTCGCCCTTCTGAAGGTGCTGTTTTTTTTTATCTACCCTGTCTGGTTGTTGCTATTGTTCTGTAACATGTGTACGCACTTCTTTTACTTCTACCTCGAATTCGTCCGTAATGTTAAGTACATAAACTAACAATCTCCCCGATTCGTCCGATTAGATACAGTTTTAATTCCTCGTTCATTTAAGTTTCCCTAGTAAGTAATACAAGACCCTGGATTTCCGCAAATGATACCGCCTAGAAAAGGGTGTTCACCTTACATGGACATCAACTAGCACGTGGATTCACAAAAGTGTCACAGTTACAAATCCATCACAGATGTTATTTAATTACAGTATCTGTCATCTGGTTTACATCATGTCTCCTATTATATTGTCAGGATTGCTTATTAAATGAGTTTCGTGAACAACGACCTACCACAATGTCCATGTACAAAGATTGGGTATGAAAGTTCTCTCCTAGTAAGTACTAATTCACTCGCTTAACCCAGGTATCATAGCGGTGTAAATCAAATAGACGGTGACCATCTGACAGTAAATTTGACTGACACGACTTTACAAGACATCTTATAGTAGACAGTCGAAGCTATTTCAGCTGCGTAATATTAGAAACTTAATTTTAGTAAATCATGTCATTCTCTCCCCACAGAGGCAGATCAAGTCATGAAATGTTGATACAGCCTCTGTTCTATGTCGCCGACTTTGTGGGATAGAATGGGAGATGACTGATTGGAGGCAGTCAAAGTTTGTTGTGCAATCAGCGACGAGTCAGATACTGAGTCATGGCAAAAGCATTGTGATATGAACCATACTTTCCATGCGAGAAACGTTGTCATTTGATAAAGTAATTCAAATGGATTGTGGTGCAGTTTATATTTCGCCAGGGGAAACTGCCGGAACTTACGGATTTCGGCTAGTTAGAACAGAGGCTGTTTCAACATAGCATGATTTTACCTGCCTCTTTGGTGCGAGAATGAAATCATGTATAAACAAATAGTTTGAATGTTTTCTGTTATGCAAAGACAAATTAGCACATTGAATCAGGATAAACACTTAAATCGTACTATTTCAGAACGGTGTGGTAGTGTCAAAATATACATATAAAAACCTGCTGCTCTTTTTTTAGAATTATCTTTTGAAAATATGGATATTATTATTTTTTCATAACTCCCTTTTTATTTCACACTTATTAGGTAAATGTTAAATCAGATTATCTATATGTGTAAACATTCTGATAACCAAGTCTTTACAAAAAAATTCAAAACACATTTTATAACAAACAGAATATGAAGTTTTGCAGTTTTGACGCAAGTTTTGTATAAATGCCTGTCAAATTTCATCAATTCATCTTCAGGTGGGTATGTGATAGGTCTTAATCTTCTCAACAATTCGTATGTTTTGGTAGAAGACATATTGAATAAGACGTTGTTAAACAACAGCATCTAGGAGCAACATGCTACCGTCTCCGTAAGCACACGTTTATTATCAATATGAAATCGAATAGCATTTCCTATCAGAAATATGTCAGCTACCTTATTTGGTGATTAAATGCCACAGCCAAATTGTTTGTTATGAACCAAGTAGTTTCAAACACGTCAATACATGAAAAGGAATAACATTTCTCCGGGCATTTTATGATAGCTGACTTAAATATTGAATAATGTTCCAGTCACGTACAGTTTTGTTATGTTTGAATTATTTATTGCATGAGTGGATCTGCCACGGTTATCACGAAAATGGACCATAAGAGCACATAGCTGCAAGCAATAGCACTTACAATGACAATTATATGGAACAACAGTGTTCACATTTAAGTGATGATGGTTGATTTTTTAGCTTTGACTAATATTAGACAATGGAAGTATTTGCGATGAAACGGCTTTTGTAACTAACACTGTATTGCCAGATCGAATAAGTGTCATTTAGTGTTTATGTGAGTTGTTTTGGGGAGGGGGTTGATTTAAAACAATATTGAATAAATTTAATATTGCGTATTACATTTCTGTTATTTGATCGTGTAGATCCGTATAAGAGACACATTCAATATTTATTTTTGAAATGTTATTCTCTCATGGTTTGGTGTTCCAAAAACATGATTAAGGCATCCTAATTAATAGTTTATTCTCTTAACCACGGACATGCATGTAACATTAAAAAAAACTATAGAATAACTAATGCATTGCTCTTATGCGTTTATACTGGTTTGGCTATAACCGGCATGTATTGTCTGATAGTATGTTTGGGGCACAGTAGGTTTATAGTTCTTAACATAGGAAAGTTGACAACAAAATTGGGTCTCAAATACGCTCATAAGTAGTTTCAGTCAATACAAACACATTATAAGAAATGAAATATTCATGTTAAAACAATACAAGCTCAGTGAATGATTGACTACATGTCTCTCGTTATTCTATATATTTCGAATAACTTCATACAAATGTTTTATAAAGAATCTCATCCAAGTGTCTTCTGATGTAAATAAATCACAAGTTGGTCAAAGTGAAACATATTCGACACTTACCTCGGAAATGTGTTACATTTAATAATGAATGTTCATATATTTGATATATACATGTATATATCAGAAGCTCCGAGGGTGAGTTTTATTAATCATCCAGAAATATTATGGTTATTAGTGCGCGACAAGAGAAAGCGATTGTCTCTGACACTAAAGGCTAGCAGGCGACTTTAAAACATTAGGCCTATTTTTTTAGGTCATTGATTTTGTGATATATGTAGGAGATGAACCTACTGTGTACTATGTCATTCGGAGCCGAACGCGTTAGCGTGAGGCTTCGAATGTAACATCAACGGTATCGTATCTACGTTAGACCACGAAAATTAAAAAACACAGTAGGTTTATCTCCATTCTACTATGACGAGTTTTTTAGCGTTTTAAATGTCATTTCTTTTCTACCGCGTAACGTCATTTGTGCTTCGGTCAACACTGGGACGTCACAATGTCTTGCGCTTATGACGTAAAAGGTTGAAGTCACTGTTGACATCGCTGAAACCAAAACCGGTTGCGGTAGCTTATTGATCTAAATTCAGCCTTTCGCTTAAAATTACACTATTTCCTGGATATAAACATGCACGATATTGATGCGAACCAAACTCTACTTATATAAAAGTACGGGTAGTACAATGATAAAAGACTTTTAGTTAGTATTCAGACGAAACAACTGCCAAAGCGTACGGTGATTGTATGCATGTCGACTCGTTCGTTTCCTATGGCAGTGTGTATCAAACCGCGGTGAATCGCCCGTCATAAAAATCTCGTTCGAACGTAGGTTCGACCATAGAAATACGCCAATGAAATTCGAGGATTTTGAAATGTCATGTTAGAATATATTATTGTAAGCATTGTGCCAAGTGATTGTATTTCCTAAACTCATGTTAAAATTGCTTTAATGCGATTTTATTGTAGAACTACATGTATCTAAGATGTTGATATGGTTTGATCTCACAAAAGCACTGACTACTGTGGTGACCATTTTCATTATTAATTGGTTGTATGTACGAACTAAATCAAACTCAGGATCATTCTTACTCATTCAATACCCGTTTCACGGCTGCCTTTTATATTGTCAAATTCTTTGCAAGTGCTTCTAAACAATTGGGTTGGATTTTCAACAATCCTTTCAGTTATCAAATTTGTAGTATGTAATACATGTAGCTACCTTCGTCTTGATGTAAAGCTGACGGTACTCGTCATCTTAAGGGGGCAGTAGCACTTTTTCGGAAAAGAATTTATTTTTCTATTTTTCACTAAAAAGTGTACGTTAATGCTAGATGTTTTATTTTGATAGTGTCAAAAATCTCATTTCATAAACCAATCATCCATAGTAAGAGAACAAGTTATGAGGTTTCACATAAAGTCCATTGGCTGCCATTTTTATGTGAACACCTTTTATTCATTTTGTGTAAGAAAAGAGGATCGAATGGCTGAACTTTACATTATATGTTTGATTTATTACTGCTTCATCATTCTCTCCCCACAGAGGCAGATCAAGTCATGTTTATTTAGCCTCTGTTATATTACGCCGAGTTTGTGGGATAGAATGGGAGATGCCTGATTGGAGGCAATCAAAGTTAGTTGTGCAATCAGCGACGCTATTTCTAAATCATCATTTTGGCTACTAAAATGTCGAAGGCATTGTGATATGAACCACCCTTTCCATGCGAGAAGCGTTGTCAAATGTATTGTAATGCAGTTTCTTTCCGTCATGGGAAACTGCCGGAACTCCAGGATTTCGGCGTAATAAAACAGAGGCTGTATCAACAATTCATGGCTTGATCTGCCTCTGTGGGGAGAGAATGCTGCTTCATTTACTTTTAATACATTGTCTGTCAATTGGAGCCATTTATTAATTTTTTTCTGACATCGCCCGATATTCCCTCTAAAACATGCTACTGCCCCCTAAGGTGATAGCTCAATTAAAGACAAATGGGGGTGAAGTAGAGGACGAACACTCTTCTGAATATGATACAAGAGTCTGCGATCTCTTGGATGCAATAGTGTTTATCTTTCATATTATTTAACGGGATTTCATTTTAACAACATGAATACATTTATTACCTACGAGGCCAATCATATTGACAGTTCATATGCTAAAGATTTTGAGGCCAACCTTCATCAAATTACAGACTGTACCAAAGATGTCAAATCTTGGATGACCAACAACATGCTTAAACTTAACGATGACAAGACCGAAGTGTTGGTTGTTGGTTCCAGACATCTCCAGAAACAAGTCAGCGTCAGCACAATCTCGGTAGCAGACTCGGAGATACAACCTGTTCCTTGTGTTAAGGACCTTGGAGTTTTGCTTGATTCTCAATTGACCATGGAATCTCAAGTCAACCAACTCTGCAGAGTTTGCTTTTATCATCTGAGAGCCATTGGAAGAATACGACATTTCATCGATCGTGACGCTGCACATCGTCTTGTTCAGGGACTGGTCATCTCCAGACTTGATTACTGCAATAGTCTCCTTTTTGGTATTTCACAGAAGCTTCTCTCTAAATTGCAGTATGTACAAAATACAGCCGCTAGAATCATCACCAGAACTCCCAAGCAATCCCACATCACCCCTGTCATGAAGGACCTTCATTGGCTTCCCATCAAATCTAGAATTGAATTCAAACTGTTGTGTTTTGTCTACAGAAGTCTCCATGATGCAAGCCCTGAATATTTAAGTGAACTGCTTATCCCCTACATCCCAGAAAGACAGTTGCGCTCCCAAAATCAAAATCTGCTCTCTGTTCCTCGCTACAAACTTGAATCGTTTGGAAAAAAATCCTTTGCCAGTTCAGCTCCTCTACTCTGGAACTCTCTCCCATTAACCATCAAATCAGCGTCTGACTTTGCCACTTTCAAACGCTTGCTAAAGACCCTCTTGTTTGCTGCATTTTACAATTGAACTTTACTTTCCTCCCTGTACATATGTACATAACTGAACTGTGTCAGCGCTTTGAGCATGTACCTTGTACATGGAAAAGGCGCGCTACAAATGCACATTTATTATTATTATTTTTATTATTATTATATCGAGGTTCATAGTTTTCATATGTTGCCCTAGGGCAAAATAGAATTTTTTCATTGTGACGTCACGTTATAAACAATGCGTTGACATCACGGTTCACTTATGACGTCACAATCTATACGGGTCGACGGCGGCTAGTCGGCCCATGCTGAGATGTAGTTTTTGAATATTTTCGTTAAATTTAGGATTTTGGTAATAAACAGAATACTATATTCGTGCTTATGACATACAATGTTTACTACACTCTTGCATAAATATCAGTATATCCCTCTTTCGGGAAATATTAATATTCAGGCACTCGTGTCGTAAACATAGTATGTCATGGACACTCATATAATATCCTCTATATATCCTATTCAACTGAACATATACATTTATGATAAAAGCGTTGGCACAACCACAAGTTGCAATTTTAATAACATTTTGATTACTTAATTTCTGCAAGGTGTAAACGCCAAACAGACAGACATAAAACAATTATATATTATTAACAGTCCTAGTCCCGAGGATCATATCCCCGCTGGGCTACTACTGTCTGATTGGTTCTGGACCATACAATTTTTGATGTCATTTCTCCTGCCATTATTCAATATTTTTGTTATCTGAATATTCAATTTGGATGTCTAGACTTGTTATGAAGATGGTTTTGTCGGATACACTGCTGTCGTTGATTGATTGAAATGTTGCTCTTACATTGTCATGGTGATAGTAGAAAGAGGAAGGATATATAACAAGTATGCGTCATTGATAAAGTTCATCGCAATTCACATTATTTTGACACATTACTTTTATATTTATTTATTAGTTTCTAGTTTTAAGTTACTGACGTACACACAATGTAAATAATATACATATTCACCCAAATTAATTATGTTGTTTACTTCATATCAAGGAGTAGAAACATAGTGTAAAGCTGACTGAAATCCAACAAAGATTTAAATCCAAGAAATTGATGAACAACTTTCAAAGGCAGAGGTTGAATTTATTTTCTCATCGGTAAACAAATTAAAGCCACAACGGACATTGGCATTTACCCATTTGCCCGCTGACATTACATGCGAGTGTAAAGTCATCAAAATTTACCCAGCATTTGCAAGAGTTATCAAGCGTTATGTTCTTTCCTGAAAAAAATACCGATTTTAACTTCTTTCACTTAATATGAGAATTCTGGAGAAAAGACCTTTATTTCATCTCATGAATGCACAGACATCACCGATATCCTTCAATGATGATATTTTTACAAAACATTTAGCGATTACTAAGTGCAAACAATATAATTGAACTTTCTCAAAGTTGCTCTAGGTTGCGTTTCGAACCGTTTTAGTTGTATGATCATACGTATACATGAGAATCACCATCATCTATTCCTCACCTCCAGATATAGATAGAATCCATGAACACAACATCATCATAAAAAGTTTCATTTTATGAACAGGACCTCAAGTCGACACTACTGCTTCACATTAGTGGTCAAATAGTTTACTACAAAAAGATTACTCTTTGATTGCTATGTGATTGGTGGAGGATCGTTATTTGGTCACTCTTGCCCATTAATTTCCCAGCAAAGTGTAACAGATGATGAGACTAATTTACAGTACCTTTGCATCTGATCACTTGTTACTCACTCACAAGTACATTAATACATCCGCTTATGCAAATCAATTACCATTAATACGTTTACAATTGTAAGCACACATTCAAATGAGAATTAGAATAACAAGAGTAACTTTGCAATTTTTTATTAAGAATATCATATTTTAAAAGCACCAACAAGCACTGAAGAGAGATTCCCTCTCTTGCACTTTCTACTTAACATTTTCGAACTCAAAGAGGCCAATTTTTGTTATAGGACAATGCTAGATGAAAGCTGTCACCATCTATTGAATAATATGATTTTAGAAATATCTTTTTGCTGAATCTCACTTGTATTTGTGAAATTGGACTGCTGAAATAATTGTAGGATTGGTCTAAGAGACACTCTTAAAAAACGATGATACACATATTTACCTCATATATATTATTGTATGATTAATCAATTGTGCTTGTGTGATAGGTATAGATATTCAAACAGAAACAAAATACCAAACGTCCATATAAGATATTCAATCACTCGTACTTGTCTGTTGTCTTGGTCGACTTAAGTCATTTGTTCTGAAAAAAGAGCAACAGTAATGCAACCTCAAACTTACGAAGAAGTAAGCAAGTACCAGGCAACGTAATCTATCTTAATTCTGAGTTTGATAAGAAAATATTCACTTTGATCTTGAGGCAAATACTGCCGGGTATAGACAAACAATATTCAAAGTATGACAGTGAACTAATCAGATATAACACTCGTCTAATATATGTAGATAATAGGCACTGTCCGCAACTCTCAATAATATCAGGATGTAGTCGTAAAGGATGATTTCCGCATCGTAAAGGATGATTTCCGCATCGTCGTTTTCCCGGTTCTCTTTGATACAAGCTGTCCCTCCTGATTGATAAAAGTCATCTGACGCATTCACTTCCTGGATGAAGATTCAGATATGAAATTTGTTGTGATTAATATTGACGAAAGAAATATGAAGACGAGTTTATCCTTAATCTTTTTTACTGAATACAATTCTCATAACGATCAGGATATATCATTTCATACTAAAAGTTTATGCGCTGTTTTGCAATAGTCTAAACCTTATCCAAAGGAAAATGATTAATATCTAAAATACTCTTGTTGTTAAAATCCAGCACTCTGCTGGCCAATGTTGATGATGTCTTACCGTATATTGTTTAAGGTATAATACTGATCATTTATTGAAAGAAAAAACACACGATGTTTCATCAATGCACAATTGTGTAAGTCTTTGATGAAGTTTGTTGAGGGTTAAGTCATTAAGAAAGTACAAGTAAATTATATTACCTCATTTAGTTACAGATGATGAAAGTATGACCAGTTGACTTGACAGAAGGGATATTATTGGACATCAAATGTAAAAAATTGTCAATATAAAGAATAGCGAGTCGTTTTCTGATTGATTTTTAGCAAACTCATTGGTATTAATTTTGTATGGCAACATAATTTATTTCTATCGAACATTATTTTCTTTCTTACCAGAACGATTATCTGGTATGAAACTTTGAAATACTTTTCCAGGTGTAATGTAGATTATTAGAAGGCGATGATGCAAAGTATGGTTGATTGGTATTTTTGTTGTGGTTATTCATTTTTAGACAAATAAAGTTGTAGCTTAACGACCTTACAATGAAAAAAGATAAGTATTTACTTGTATCCACAGTATGATCTTAAATAACAGCAAAATACGACAAATGCATCTGTTTTCCTAAACATCTTACCCCATGGCCTATATCCCACAACCAGTCAACAATATAAAAGGCATTTCACAATCAATATAACTGTATGATAATTGAAATAAACATTGCATGATAGAACGAAAATGTAAATGGTTTTATAATAAAGGCACACAACCATCGCGTGTCAACAAGATTGTTCTATAAAAGCAAAATGGATTTGAGGTGAGTATCATTCAATACCGCGCTTTTAAGGCAGTGATTGCTTTACAGTGTTTTATCTAACTAATTGTACAATACGTTTTTGAGGGGGCTTGGCATGATACTTAAACGAAACACCATGGAAGAATTGTTGAATATGATAAATACATGACATAATATATCCTTAAAAATATATACCTGCTACAGCTTGCGCACAAATGTACTGGTTACATTGACTGTCAATAATAAATAAATAATATATAATCATCTGATATGACCAGGATCTTATCATTATCAATTTCAAGTATTCTTGTAGCTTTTAAATTATGTCTATGCGTAACAATACATCTCACATGAAATGATTTGGACTACTTTGTAAATTGTCTGTTCAATTACAAACGCTGTGGTATGCAGCCATACCGTCTTTTTAACTGTGAATACTAATAACGGATGCTCCTATACATACCATTATTGATTGAAGCTAAAAATCATTAAATGAACACGAATTTTGTTTTTGCTATGGTAACACATATACATACATTATTTACTTCCTGATCTAAGCTAATGATAAGTTGGCTGATGTTATTATCAAACCATACATTAATGATTCCGATATAAAAGCTTTTACATTATGAAAAAACGTTTATAATACTATAAACCACTCAATATCGGTACTATAAACCACTCAATATCGGTACTATTTTTTAAGAAGTCTCACCTCAATAAAAACTTTATTCATGTTTCGATGCCAAGCGATAATTGTCCAAATGTTGCTTTTGCTTGATTCGGTTTTGATTCCCACTGTTGTCCAATGCATTTGTATTTGCTGCTGTTGTTTGTTACAGAATTAGAAATTACTTCATTTCCATGTCCGTAGTCCCGAGGCTACCAGACAATATCAGTCATGCGTATAACCGTGTTATTTACAAGAGTTAATCCATTAGAGTCTGGTATATATTTAGTTGAACTACGTATTGTAGAAAACATTTAACCTTAGACATGTACGCATATCCGACAGATATCTGCACCTGTGATGAGGTTTGAATCATCCTAGACTTTAAACCGTTGGTTTGAAACCCTATGGTGAATGTCGATAACCTAAACCAAATTTCGGCCTGATTCCAGGATTGATTGCTATTTTTTTTTTAAGAGCCAGTGACGTATTTTATTCTGACAGGGTTCGATGTTATCTTCTTGTTGTTGTTATAAGTGTAAATATGTTCAATATGGTATAGTTTTATGTCACTTAATGTTTTCATCGGTCTGAATATGTGAAATTGGGAAATCATGGAGGTTACTATAGAATGGATTCTGATGTTTTTGTGTTCACAGTTATGGAGTCACTGTCACAATTGTCATGAAGTTTTCTTTGGAATTTATGATACTTGTCGATAAATGATATAATGTTCATTACACAGAGAATATTCATGTTTGAACCTTATGAACGGATTAGTATGGATTGTTTTCGATATAATCATCATCATGAACATGTAAGAGAGTTTGCACTACAATGTTGAACAATTTATGATGAAGTGATATAAATAGGGGGAAGTAACCATCAAGTACATATTTATCACGAACAATGTGTTTGCCTTGTCTTCGGATATCAATAGGGTTCTGTTCAGGTCAATCCCTTTATAAAGAACTTCTTCTAGATAAAAACGACAAGAAAAAACTACTGAATAGTCTTTTCAGATTTACGGAAATCAAAGGTTGATATAACTCTACCCAATGACGATTGGAAAAGGGTGGTTACAAGAACGTTGATGAGTTATCTTTACGGTATTAAATGAATCACTTTACAACAACCATAACTGACCTTCATCTTACCGTACAAGTAAACTTGATACTGGTGAATACAGTAGCCGAAGCCTAATACTAGTTAATTGTACCTTATTATAGTTCATATACATTGATCTTCCTGTGGTATTGGCATCGTTGTCCTCCGGCCCTTGGTTTGTTGCTTATGTCGTTGGAGGCGTCTTGACCTTCTTGCAATGTAGACATCTGTTCCCCAATCTCTCTCATACCATCAGATCGCTCTAGAACCGTTACTAGTCTTTGCATTTATTTGTGTATGCTTTGATAAGTTATGTTTCTAACCTCTCGAATGAACATAGTTATACTCTACTTCAGGATGTGCATACATGGCTTAAAACGTATTTTACAATGTTGATGTGAATCATGGAACCCTGAATAAGGACCAGTTTCATCAAAGTGATTACTCGACGTATCATACTCTGACAAAGACTTTGTCAAAGTTTAACAAAATTTATTTTCGAAACAATAATTCTAAGCAAAGATTTATATTTATTTAATATTTGACTTTGACTGGTAGTACATCTGCACATATTTTAATTTAAATGAAGATCTGATAGATCTAGATATTATTTTTCAATTTCTATATGACAATCAAATCAGTCCTGGTTGTGAAACGTCTTATTTGTATTTGAATTAATAGGTCTGTGACCTTCTATAGAGGACATCCGGGAAAACAAACAATGCATCATATTTTTTATTGTGAAACGGGATATTGCTTCTGATCTATCACTTACAAAGGTAATATATTTGCAGAGCCTCAGACACTTGGATTGAATAGCTGCATTGATTGTTCATGGAGGATCATGTATGCCTTCAGGAAATCCAAAGTTATTAAGTCAATTTTTACAAAAATAATTGAAATTTAACTTGATTAGTCTGAAGAAAATGAAAACATCTGAAAGCAATCCTGTTTTTATTTGATATGACAATATTTATTTTGATTAGAAATTGATTGAAACACGTGTAGGTTTGAAGATCAGAATAAATGCATTTGTAAAGACAAACATAAATTATGTCACATGTCCAACAATATTATTGCCTTAACTATTCTTAAAACATATTATAAAGATATTATTGGAGCCTGACTCAAAGCAGATACAAATGTTTAAACACGTTGTAAGTGAGTCACACAGTGCGTTTGGGTATTCTGGATTTCTTACGTAGAGTTGCATCTAGAATCTATAAATTACAAATATTTCTTCAATAAATGTATATTGTTAAAGCTATGACAGTGTTCTATAAAGAGATACTACTTTTGTAAAAGTTCTGTTCTGGAAAAGAACTTGAGCGCCCGATAAAGAGGACACCTATGATTTATTTATACCATAAACTATGGTTGTGGCGAACATATGGGAACTATCACGAAACTGGCAGCTTGCTAAATTATAGTCAATAACTTAAGTAATCATTGATATACTTTTCAAGTAATACAATTATTGATTTGATTCAATAATGAACAATAAATATTCACTGTTTTTAAGTTATCCAAATAAATAACACTTGTCGGCTTTTACATGTATTTGACTCGTCTGCGTATATGATGATGCAAAATGAGAATGGTACCATAATCAGAATATTGAAAAAAAAGTTTCATTTCATCGTAACAACAGGATAGCTGGTGAAATATTAAACATAATTGTCTTTATCGTTGTGATAAGTAACCACATGTAAAAGGTCCCTAACACGATATAGATCATCTGCTCATATTAATAAAAACTGGTAAAAACCCATTATTCATAAAGTATGATCAAACGTAGGATACTTCTGTATATAACTAAATTCCCACAAAGTGGGTGATCAACTTATTAAACGATCTGCATAAACAAAGACAAAATGTCAGTCTCCTTTGTACACTTACTTGTGATATGTTAGTTATGTACGTTAGCATCTAGTGATAAAGCGCCAATATATCAATCGTTGTTGTTATTGACTGATGTGATCGTAATCTTTGAAGCGGGGCATTATTAATAAAACTCATCTGTCACATTTCTATTTGAAAACTCATTTTGTTACTGAAAAGATGCACCGACAGCAAATCACAATCCCATAAGCCAGGTGATCCGGATTACAAGGAAATGGTTTGGAACTGCCGTAGTGCAACGTGATTCTTTCGCAGATTTTCTATAAATTACCAGTGTTGTAGTTAATTCTTATTTCGTGGTGAGTTGCATGAAAGATGGCTTGAAAAGAAATGCTCTTAGACCTTTTACAAATCCTTCTCGGTAGGCGCATGATTCCTTAGTGATCCGTAACTGCCTGACATACTGTTCACAAACCAGAATTGTATTGGAACAATTAATGAAATCGGTTATCTGAATTAAAGACAAAGTAAAAACTGATTTTGTAAGTTTTATCTACATACACGTATAGATGCATACGCATGCTATATATTGTTATGTTTAAATGACATGATCAGGGAACCTTAATAATCAATCTATAAATTCAAAGAGAGCTCCTGAGATCCATTAAGAGATATCATTAGATTCTTCACAATTAGCCCACAAAACAGTACATGAACCTTAATTGTGACAGATAGATTAGGATAATGTAAACGGGAAAAATTGGCAGCTTATAAAACATATATAGTTTGAAAGATTAATGAACTATCACTTTCTACTTTAGTACGCTGTATTTGTTGTTTGACTGAACACAACAACATCTTAATGGGTCAGTAGCACGTTTTTAGGGGAATATAAGGTGATGTGAGGAAAATGAAAACTAATAGTTCCAATTGAAAGAAAATGTATTGAAACTAAATGGAGCAGTAATACTTCAAATATATAACGTAAAGTTAAGGCATGTGATTCCTTTTTCTTACACAAAATGAATTATAGGTGTTCACATAAAATGACCGCCAATGGATTTTATGTGAATCTTCATACTTTGTCCTCTGACTATGGATGATTGGCTTGTGTAATAAGATTTTTGACACTGTCAAAATAATACATAAATAATTAACTTACAAGAATCAGTGAAAAATTTAAAATATAAAATTATCAAAAAACGTGCTACTGCCCCTTAATTCTTAGATATATCGCAAATACTTGCAATCCTTGGTAGTCAATTCAAACGAAGATACATGTAGAAGTATGTTTCCGATACCATTGTTATGTTTGTGAATTTTATGTTCCCTACATTTCATATGTTTGTAAATTATACTTACTTGTAGGAGTATTATCTGAAAATGAAAGAAAAATATAGTCGCAAGCGACGACAAACGGATTCAGCGCTGTATGGTGTTAATGTGTACGGTCTCTCCAATCCATGAATCACCTCATTGACGACTACTTTCGGGAGAGATGCATAAATATAGTCCTTATATTTTCAAATAGAGGAATCTTAGCATAGAAATACTAAAGAACGGTTCAGATGTTGGAAAAGATGTGCATGAAAAATAATGAAATATTCTTTCTGAGATGTAATCATTGGGTTATTGGTTTGAAGGAAATTAGCGAAAGTAGGATTGACCACATTTAAATACTCCGAATTTCAATGTAAATGTTTGATCTAATTTTAATGAGATTTATCCAAGATTCTATGTTTTTTGGTTTTCATATGATATATAGAGCAATGTGTTATCGTACGTCGTTGATTAGCAATGAGTATTCAAACATACCCACCAAAACACCAGTTTTCCAAAATGCAAACTTTGACCCTTCCTCGTGACCGGAAATGACTGTTCGCGAGCGATTTTATTCTTTTATCTTGAAGACCTTGCTAATGTCTAACTCTCATGCAAAAATCATCAAATTCTATGGTCTGGTTTTTGAGTTATCTGCCCTTGAATATTGCAAAATGTGCAATCTTTGAAGATTTTTATAAAAAAAACTGTTTCGATTTTTAAAATTTTGAAACAAACTTTTTATAGGCCAATCTCTCAGCTACATCATGTGTAAGTTTCAGCTTTCTAGTATCAGCAGTTGCCGAGTGTTGATTCCTGAAAGGTGCCTTGGGTCGGACTTTTGAAAAAAATGCAGAAAATTCAAGATGGCGGCCAAACCACGTGACCTACGAAGTTGCCATTATTTCGTTTTTTGCAGCATTTTTTATTCCGCATCCTTTAAAAAAAATTCAGGTCTCTAAGTGCATTTTGAAAAAAAAAGCCATGTTAAAAATCAGATTTTTGCTTATTGTCGCGTCTTCTCAACCAGGTCTACCAGCATGTCAAATTTGGTTTTGATAGCTTCAGCCGTTTTGGCTGAATCTTGTTAACAAGAAATCGTGGGGAAAAAACCACGAAAAAACACGCCAATAACAATAAGGATTCAGCCTGATGGCTGAATCCTTAATAAAAGGTCTTAGCAAATCGAAACACTGCCATTTGCAACTGTTGGTTTTATTTCAAATGACAAGTTTCAGGTAACCTTTAGTGACTCAACTAACTTTAGCGAGAGCATATAGGACGCCCTCAAGAGTTGTATGAATATTGCTGAAACGTTAGTATTTAAGTTTGTAAGTCTATAACAACATATCACGTTAACGAGTTCAAATTGAAACCTTTTACAATTACACAAAATCAAGATGAACATCAATTGTCTGTATCCTTGGGAACATTTGACACAAAGGCCATAAAATGAATTCTGATAACAGTTGATATAATTGCCGCTTGGTTAAAAGTAGGATAATACACTAAAGAAATACCATATGCCTTGATATCTGTTTGTCTTTATTCGAGATTCTTGAGGGGCATTTAGAGGTTTAACAACATTTCATGACTTGATCTGCCTCTGTGGAAAGAGACTGGTTGGACTGTTTTCTGCTATCGAAATCAATTCTTACAAAACAATTACTTCAAATATACATCACATGGTCAGTTCAATGAATGAAGAATTCATGTTATTAACTGGTAAGAAGAACTACCTCGAAACACTTATAGTGATATTGGTTATATTCTACTTAATGTACAGGGGACAACCTTTATGTTGCTGGAATTATATCTCGAATTGATGGTTCTTCGATGCACATTACTCAATCATCCGGTGTTGAACTTTTTGTCAGACAGTACAGTGCTTTACTGTGGCACACAAATGAGGTGAATGAACATACATCAAGGTCATCAGTGGATATTTACATTATTTTACTTTATGTTACTTTTAATATCGTTCATATATAATTGAAGTTACATATCTGAAAGAATATACCATGTACTTTATATTTTCACTGATTATTTGCACATCTCAATGATTGAAATATAACTGTTCAGTTGACAAGTAGTGCAGCCACAAAACAATTTTCATGTTTACAAAATGATAAATACACAGAAGCCGAAAATCTACATGAATGTCAAATGTTCAATTCATCATATTTACATTTATCTTATGATAGTTATTCGTTTGCAATGGACAATGATTATAAAAAGTAAAAATCAAACTGACTGGAGACAGGTGTTTCTTCAATTTCAGATATTGCTGCATGTAACAAATACAAATACAAACACTTTCAAGCAACTGCCATAATTTTTTGAACCAATGTATCCCAAAAGGTCGATAGCACTAATACTTAAGTGGATAACACAATACACAAAATCAAGATGAACATCAAAACACAATGACAAAAATTTTGTGAAGACGGATATAAATATGAGTTTTATTATAAGATCTTAAACTAGAATGTTTAAATGTTCATCACTGAAGTCGTGGTAAATATGATAAAAAAATGTATTAGTCACAACACATGTATAGCTATCATTTAGCATTCGTTGCGTAACAATACTCTAAATAAAACGGTTTGATTACTAAATCAATATTTGATGAAATGTTAAATGCCATCCCTGGAGATTAACAGCGTGATAGTCCATTTGATTTGATTACTGATTACGGATGCTAGTCTGCAAATATGGATGGTGTTATTTTGCTATGATAACACATTTACATCAATCGTTAACTTTATTATTTAAGCCATTAGTGTGGGCAGTAAATTTGTATTTATATATTTACATTTATTTATTTTACTGTGATTAAATGTTGATCAAGATTAACAAGGCAATTGTCTGTAAACGACATGTTATTACTAATACAATACGTCGAGTTAAATGTTAACACATAGAGTTAAATAAAAAGTGTATATTTTCACTCGTGCAAAAAATAATTATGGTGTTTCTGGCTCACGAGATTGTTAGTACTTTCAATCATATTAATTTTTTTTATATCTAATTCAATCACATGTGTCTGTTGATGGTGAATATAAGAGGATGGTTTTCAAGCAATTACGGTTTAAGATGTTATATCAAACATGATAATGATAATATATAAAGAAATGTATGCAAATACATTTGAAGAAAAGCAGATTGTAAGACATTGCATGTTTTATCTCTCTATGTATGTCGTTATTATTTTTCTTTTTTAAGCGGGCAAAGAGTCTAGTAGAAGTGTTTTGAAATGCCTTAATGTATGAGAAGACACACCTAAACTGTTGAACAAGATGTAATCGTTAGCTAGTTCACAATTAAACAGAAAACACAGTTTCTAATGCATGATGTTACAATTGCTTATGTCAAAGTTAATGTCGAATGTTCGCGTCACTGTTGCCATAGTCATGGTAATGATTATCTAAGTTTAAAATGACAGAGAGATAAACTTCACTTTTAACATGATGAGTGAAATTGTTCTGTATTGAATATACGTTGTTCTTTATCTATATCAATCCGACATATTATATTTGTGTTCATCTTATTGTATAAAATGCGAAGACCTATTCACCTGCGTATTAAGAGATTATGTAAGGTTCATTTAGGAATAGGCCTCCGTAATGTTAGGTCTAAACCTACTTGGAACATGAAGATGAAACTGTTTAGTTAGTTTGTTCAAACATCAATGTATAGTATTTTCCGAAGTAAAAATGAAGTGATAGAAGGATGTCACTTTCATGTATATGTATGGCATGATGTATTTGTCATGATTTCTTTACAAATATGTTCATCAATTTTCTGAAACGAAAAATAGTTTCACTTTTAAGTTTTCTCGAAGCAGGATTAGTATCACTGTAGGTCCTCTGTTAAAGGGGCAGTAGCACGTTTTTGGGGGGAATATAAGGTGATGTCATGAAAATGAAAATTGATGGTTCCAATTGAAAGACGATGTATTTAAACTAAATGAAGCAGTAATAATTCAAATATGTAACGTAAAGTTTAGTCATGCGATTCATTTTTCTTACAAAAAAGGAATTAAAGGTGTTCACACAAAATGGCCGCCAATGGATTTTATGTGAATCTTCATAATTTGTCCTCTGACCATGGATGATTGGCTTGTCTAATTAGATTTTTGACACTGCCAAAATAATACATTTAGCATTAACTTACAAAAAACGTGCTACTGCCCCTTTAAAGGCTGAGTACTAATAGTTGTCTTATAAGCAAATTGTGCATAAATACTGAGCTAAATTACTTAGCGTAATGTAACTTCCATGTCAAACAAATTACGAAATCATGCGACAAAAGCAGAGCATAATCAAATTTATTGTACATTGTTTTGATGAGTTAGGAATGGCTTCAGTACGCTACAAACATAACAAGTAAAGAAGCGAGCAAAGCTCACAAACCCCCGCTCCCACTTTGTTAAAAAAAATCAAATAGTAAAACTGATTAATATTGGTTAAAGTTGTATGAGTATACAGTAACTCATTGTGTAAGTCTGCTTTCCACTGAAACCCCAATACCAAATTCATTAATAGGTTTTACAATTAAAAGAGTACATCTAGGGATTATGGTTGATCTTTGTTGCAAATTTGAGGTAGTTATCATGAATATTCTAGATATGTACTGAGGACAAAATTATTGTTGTTGAGTCATTGACATTTGTTGCAAATTTGGTGAAGATGAAATGTATATTTCAGGAAATATGTTCGGGACAAAGTAATTTATCATAGAATCACTTTTTAGTCATTTAACCATGGAAACTGCAAACAATAAAAATAATTTGTTGGTTTAACCTTCAAAAGGCACATCTACCAATCATGGTTGATAAGTGTATGAAGTTTAGTGAAGCTAGCATGAATAGTTTAGGAGATATGCTCCGGACAAAGGGTTTGGTCATAGAGTCACTGTTTTAATCATGTTTCCATGGAAACCGCAAAAAAATAAAATAATTTGTTGCTCTAGCCCTCACAAGGCACATCTAGCGATCATGGTTGATAAGTGTATGAAGTTTAGTGAAGCTAGCATGAATAGTTTAGGAGAAATGCTCCGGACTATGGAACTGGTCATAGAGTCACTGTTTTAGTCATGTTTTCCATGAAAACCACACAAAAATGAAAATAATTTGTTGATCTAACCCTCAAAGGGCACATCTAGCGATCATGGTTGATAAGTGTATGAAATTTGGTGAAGCTAGCATGAATAGTTTGGGAGATTTGCTCCGGACAAAGGGCTTGGTCATAGAGTCACTGTTTTAATCATGTTTCCATGGAAACCGCAAAAAATAAAAATAATTTGTTGATCTAACCCTCAAAGGGCACATCTAGCGATCATGGTTGATAAGTGTATGAAATTTGGTGAAGCTAGCATGAATAGTTTGGGAGATATGCTCCGGACAAAGGGCTTGGTCATAGAGTCACTGTTTAAGTCATGTTTCCATGGAAACCGCAAAAAATAAAAATAATTTGTTAGTCTAACCATCAAAAGGCACATCTAGGGATCATGGTTGATAAGTGTATGAAGTTTAGTGAAGCTAGCATGAATAGTTTAGGAGATATGCTCCGGACAAACTTTTGTGACGGACGCACAGACGGACGGACAGAATGAGCGCTATATACCCCCCGCTTACGCTGTAAGGCGGGGGTATAAATATGTTTTTAATTGTTCGAAAATCCAAATAAAGGTTACTGATCTTATTAAAAAACTGTTTTCTTGCATTTTTTGTTTATCCTATCCTTTCGTTCTCTATTTGAAAATATTACAGAGCATTTCTGGTGGGTAGTTACATATATTTGTTGTGATAATGCATTTCAATTCATTGGGTTTTGTTTTGAAAACAAATGGAGACCAGTCTACTTTCAAAGTTTCAATATCAAGAATTCAATATAAGCAAACAAAAAACGGATATAAATGTTTGTTGTCCTTCTTAATTACATGTACTTGTCTAGGTAAACATAAATTAGTAGAAAGTACAAGAAATAGAACAGCACTGCACTGATATATCAACTAAGCAAATGTACAAACTTGTTTACCTACATAATATATCAAAATGTCACATCAAGCCAAAAACTTGAGCAGAAGGCTTTTTGTGACAAAAAAAGAAAAAATACCACAATGTAACTTCATTTCATTTTTAACATTTGGTCATAGTTCCATAAACCAGAGATCATTCTGCATAAATGAGATACTCTGTTTAACAGTCATTGATAGAAATGTTAAATTTCAAGTAATAAACGAAAAGGATAAAGGGATGCATTGTAGTTTGTAAGGATATAAAAAAGTAAGATTGTTATATTTCGTCTGTATCATTATTATGAATACAAAATTACCTTATAGGATTACTAGATGGCGGTCTATATGTGTCTCTCGTTTAACTCGAAGACTTCACATTTATGAACTTGAATCAATATTGTCTCGATACAATTTTGTTCACGAAATATTCCTTGCTATTTTCTATTTGGCAATAAACTCCATCTTGATTGTACACTGGCTTTATGGCTGTTCATCTCCAACCTATACAGGGCTCTATGGAATTTAATTAATCAAGTATAGAGTACACCCGGGGAAACTAACAATGCAGAGGTCGTAGAGTTGAGCCGTTGATCCCCGTTTTATTGTGGGACGGGATATTGCCTCCGATCTTTGACTCAGACAAGTAATATATCTAGTCCGCTCCTGACAGTTGCTCTCGCTGATGGAATCATCAACTTTTCCTATTCGGTCATGTATGGCTTACATGTACTACAGGAAATTGAAATTATGATTACAGAAATACACACAGAGTTTATGCTGGATCGTATAGCGAAATTGAAAACGTCTGTACCCAATGATTTTAGACTTGATATAAGACAGAGGTATATTTCAAAACGGAAATTGTTCTCATCATTGAATCTGCATTTTACTTTTGAAATTATCCTTTTCTGTTTCGGTTTATTTTTCATGCTACTTCATCAACATAGATCTTTTGAAAATGTTCTTTGTCAAAAAAAAAGAAAATACTCTTTTTAAAAATTCGGTTCCTTCTAACACAAGGTTTAGTATATCACAAAATGAAACACGTTCACGTTACAAAAATGATAACAAAACTTTGTTATCACAAATGAATATCATGCAATGTCATGTGCAGAGAGTGTCATAACCTTGAATACTATATTGTCTTAACAGTTAAGACAATCAGTCCTCCCTATAATCAAAATATATGTTTTCTGTTCTTATCCTGACAGAATAGCAACCTCCAGTTTTATCTCTTTGTCAATTATGAGTTGTAACTTTTCTCAACTAATTTTTGAAGGATATGAAACCCTTCATAAGAGTTAGAGTTGCCACACATGCATTTATGGATTGCCTATGAAGGTCATTGTAGCAATTAACCACTAACAATACCAGGAACACTCAGACAGGACATGCCCGAGGGACAATGGAGTGCAAGTCAAGGTTTAATTTCAGGTTTTGAGGATTAATCATACAAATGACCACTTGTTTATGTGTAGTTTTCGCCTCCAAATAATTGGTTGTTGGACGACATTTTTTATGAGGGCACTGTGAGGATAGAGTTTTGAGGAGTATTCAGATAAATAGGTCTGACCTAATATACTTGGAGAATAGTCACATCGATTTTCAAAGATACTCTTTTCTCATCTATGACAGTTTTGAATTAATAACAGATATTCAGACGTCACTTTATTGTCGCTCTATTGTTGTGTCGCGGAACGCCAAAATAAAAGGTAATGTGTAGATTAATGGTTATTCATCATTTCTTATTCCAATAAGCCATAATATTATGATGAGTTTACAAGTTTTAAAAGTATTCAAATGATATATACATAAATTATCATATTTCTTCCGCGTTGTGCATTCTTGTGGTATTGCCTGACTGAACTATTGTGAGCACTCAACCGTGACCAAACAAATCTCATGAGTAGATTTAGTTGATAACTTGAGCACACAAAATGCACCATCCAAAGCATCAATTATTTATATTGCCCTAAAGTAATGGTTGGTTTAATTACTTGTGTTTTTGTTTACCTAGGAGACATTTGCTATAACACAAGCCTACAAAAGAACTCTTTATGTTATTTTGAATCTTATTTTTTATTGGAAAAAGTAATGGCTTTCCATTAAAAATGTTTCATTGAAATACATATGTTTTCAAAATGTAAGTAAAAGTAAAAGCCAATTGTTTCATGTCATTCCACATGGTTGTCTATTTTCGTCTCCCTCAGAAAATGTATAAAAGTATCCTTATTGGTACAATCAACTAAGTGGTTGCAATATCTCTTTTTTAAACTTACTTTAAAACCATGAGTCAGTCTTTCCAGACCAAAATATATTTAACTTAAAATAACAAAATATATAACATTTTATCATCAGTGTTTTACATAAAAATATATTATAAAAACAATATCCAATTGCTTAATGGTTAACATAATTCAACCTTCTTCTATTCGTGGAACTTAAAATTGAACTCCTGAGTTAACACAGCGTGGAACGAAGATAGTATGTCAATGTAGGTACATGTATATCTCATCTTAGGAGTATTTAAAATCATAAAAGGGATGTGTAAAGTGATTGTTTCTCAACTGCACTGACAATTTCATTAATTCGTTTATGCGAAACGTCATAAAGGATATGCATAAGTTTTCAACAAGATCCAATAATATGACAATTTTAAGCTAGTCTCTTTTTATGACAAATTTGATATAGTTTGACTTAATGAAGCCCTTTCAATGTTAAAATAATCATCATGAACAATCTCAATTTTATGGAAAAGATTGCGCTTGTAAGAGTTCATTTGACACTAATTTGCTGTAATTTCTGTATGTGTAAATAACAAGATACGTTAATATTACAGCTGTTGAAAAAAAAATGACATATCATTTATCCTTTAATCATATATCTTTATGGTTTTATGCACGAGAAGCCTATTGCGATCTTTCTCAAAACTGGATTTACTTCTACTGATAAGTAGTTTAGCCATTTTTGCAGAATTCAATTCTAACAGATATGAGATTCAGTTATAATAAATCGTTCACGGAAAGAGAACTTTAGAGCCATGAGACGCGTGTGCGATTCTTAGTAATGTAATTGTATGTTTTGAGAGTATATTATTGGACTATGCAGAAAACATTGTAACCGTCCTCAGTGAAAAGTTTACTTCACTGTTTTGAGATTGATGAATGCATCTGAAATGCACAAACTCAAGTATAATTACAGAATCATTGTAGTATGCTTTAGATTATAAGATGGACAGAGAAACAAAACAATAAATGAAGAGTTCTGTTATGAATTATACGACGATTGATAGTAAAAATTGAGACGTTAATTTACATTTTTATGATAACGTGATGTGTCCCAAAGCCTTGAATAATGACTTTGTTGATACGACTTCAAGCGTCTTTTATTAGGATCAATGGACACCCAAAAACTATTCTAATTTCATGTTTAAGATATTTAGATAGTACTTAAATGATAGGATATATTTATATTTCAATTGAAAAAGAATCCAAACATGCACGCATCGCACTAATAAAATATAATTTCACAAAGTAAATGTCAGTTTTCTTTCGGTAAAAGAAACACAAAGGTGTTGAATTTCTTGTTCTTGAATAATTTGTTAAAGATAAACTTGTAGACAAAAGACAAATAACAAAAATGTATGTACAAGATGATAAAACATCTGCTTTGAGGCAAGATTGTTGAACAAGTTACTTCCAAATATTCTTGGTCTTTTTCATATGTGGCAGTCTGAATTATTAACCGATTTATCGCTGTTCATCTCTAGCCCAAACAATTGCTCTTTGGAATTGACTTAATAGGTCTGAGCCCTCGTTTATAGATCACCCAGGGAAAACTAACAATGCAGAGGTCAGAGAGGAGAGTCTGTGATCCTCGTTTTATAGTGGAACAGGAGATTGCTTCTGATCTTTGACTCGGACAAGTACTAAATCTAGAAAGCATCCATCAACTGCTTATGATGTAAAACAAGGATCAAAGACTGTTATACTGTTACCATTAAAGCAACTTTCCTCGACTTAACTAAAGCAATGACCCAACTGAAAAGCTGTCAAAACATTATCAGCATCAGATGAGTGAAAGTCAATGCAACACCATGAAAGATGATAGAGAGTGTTAATCGTAATGTAAAATTTCAATCAGCGCAACAAAATAACAAATAAATTCTTATAATTTGGACATTTCGAGGCAGTTATGTGGATATGTAAGTTTTCTTGTGGTCTATCTGTGAAGTCATACAACATAGATACCAATAGAAATTTCAATCACATAACAAAATAACAAATTATTTCTTATAATTTGGACATTTCGAGGCAGTTATGTGGATGTGTAAGTTTTCTTTTGGTCTATCTGTGAAGTCATACAACATAGATACAAATAGTTTGTTTTTATGGAAAAAACAATTCCTGTAATATGTGCTTGTAAGATTGAGATAAGCAGTTACTGCTGTAAACATATTTTGAACAGTCAAAGCATACAGTGGAATCAAAAGATAATTAATTGTTGATCAAGACATTTCAAGAGAGTCACTTCCAGTGAGGCAATGACATGTGAAGTTCTGGCTGAGGATATTAATGCAAGTGACAGCTCATGTCTGTGAAGACACCTCCCAATAATAGATTGATGTTTTCAGCGAGTAAATGAGAGGTCGCTTTGGCAATATCTAAGCCGTTAGCAGAAGTAAAGTTAATGAAAAGAGATTAAAAAGGTGGTAGCAAAAGCAGAAAATAAGGGAAGCAGCACATAAGCTTTATACTATCAGCAACTATGACAAAGTTCCTTAAGATAGGTAGTAAGTTTGGATAAACACCTCTTCCCCTTAGTTTTTACTTTCCCCTTTGTATAATAAGAAATATGTGTCCATGCCGTTTTTTAATCTATCACCAAAGTCCCATTTTTTATAAAATTAACGATAACCTCTACACTTAATAGGATTTTATGGTTTCTTAAGCAAAACTAAGAAATAAAAAATATAATTGAAACAAAAATTGAAAAGTTTGGATGAATGATATTTCTGGATTCAGTAATAGTCGTTTTTATAAGCAAAGGTGGGGCAGGTTACCGCAGTCGTTAGCGCGTTCGGCTTCAGACCAGGAGGTCCTTTGTCTTCAGTAGAGATTCTCGCAGGTTTCAGCGCAATGCATAGCCACTATAGTGTTGCAGACTTTCACCCTGCGATAATATTAGGAGCCGCAATATAAGGGAAATACTTTATAAAGCGATCATTATCCCCAAATCACCTCACCTATAAGGGAAGAAAATATATATATATTTTATAAGATTTGCACAAAGAATTAAACAGATATATATATATATTAATATTAAGCTGATGAAGTATTTATATTTTGACATTCCGATAAGATTAAGAAAATAAGAATTTCGACTGGTGTAATAGAATAATACAAAATAGATGTGACTGTTGGTATTATGGTGCTGAAGAGATTTTATGGCTGAAGTCTCTTTGAAGACTGTGAGTTTAGTCAACTTGCGCAGCAGGATAAAAAGAACATTGAAGGATAAAAACAAAATAAAATTTGCACCTATACTTTTAATAGACACTTATTATGCTCTACATTTACCTGGTACTGCCTTACTATGTACTACATTGAGCACTGGTAAACAAGCCGATAAGTAGATTTAGTAGATGTAATGAACAAAGTCAATTAATCATCCAGCAACTTAATTATTCATGATTCGGCTAAGTATGTGTTGACCTTATCAATAGTACTTTGTTTACCACTGAAACGTATGTTATAGATGAACAAATATACAGGTTGATTTGTTTTACCTTGTAAACAGACAATTATAATGTGTCACTCTTAAGAATATGTAGTTTGAAGCCAAGTTCTGTAATGCATTTCAAATGATTGTACATAATCTTGTACAACTATTTATAAATGAAACACATAATCACAACAGTCATTCATCTGCCTCATGGTCTGCACACAACATCTTCACCATTCAATATTCACTTTACTGATGTTAACTATGTTATGATTATCATCAATCATTTTAAAGCAAACAATTCAACATAAGATGGATCGATATCACTACATGTGATTTTTTATGTTTTTCAAGGAACATCACATTTGTTAAAAATTCTCATGATTTGCAGTATTTGAAGGTTTTCATGTCGGCAACGTTCTTATCCCATTTGTCGCCCTGGTTATAAAGAAACCTTAAAACATACTTTCTGCGATTTGAGCATGGTCATGCAGGGAGACAGCGCAATATAAATGTACTTTATCATTATCATATTATCACACTTTTTATCAAACAGCCTTTAATGTGATACATGTATGCTAAAATACAGGCACCACTTGATATATATTTTTGTATTACTGTTTTGTTGATTGTTAACACCTTACAATTCAATTATCAGTTAAGTTGAACAGTAATGTCATATAGAGTAAATGCGACTGACCATATATGGTTGGAATATGTATTCAATTTAAATAGCTTGGTTCACATTTGTTACATTCATTTTTGTTGTTGATAGTTTATCACATATATATTTTCGGCAACACATATTTAAAAAAAAGAATTTAAGAAAGTGGATGAAAAAGTACATGTAGCAATATAAAAGTACATTGAGTGACAGTGTTAATATTTTGTCTGAACATTTATTTAAGAGTTGCAGATAGTAGGAAATCATTTCGACAACAGGCATTGTTCTACGAAGATGGATTTGTTTTATAATAAGACTGAAACCTTAAAGAATGTATGTGTAGAGAATGAAATCATTTCATGCCTAGAATTGTTGAAATAAATATCATTCAACACAGGAAGTCATTGTTTTTTTTATGAATTTATGATAAAGATGCATTGTATATAACGGTATGGTATCATGATTGGGTTACATATAACGACAATTTTGAGTCAACAAACAAATATTCTTAATAAAATGAGTAGTTGTGAACTCCTCTATAATTTTTTCTAGTGACAACTTTACAAATTCTCACAGGTCGATTTGCAAATAAGAGGCTATACATAATGATTTAATTCAATGCTTCGCATTTAGTTTAGATACATTAAGGAAGTGTAAGTGTATTTACTGTTTTGGATTAAAAACTTTTCCATTTCTTGCATTCAAAAAGATTTTTCTTATATAACTTCCTTCTTTGTAATTTTTTAAAGAGTTTGAGTGAGTGATTGAGTAAAATGGTTCCTTTAATGGGGTATTAAGTTATTCAACTTGTATGCGAGGTTTGAAAGCCCTTATAACTAACTGACCAGACATGAAGTTGCTACTCTAATGATTAAGATTCTTTTCACTTTCAGAAATTGAACATAAACTGGAAACGTGTTCGTGTGAAGAGTTATCAAACTGAATGTTGCTAAATTGCTGAAGATTGGTAGTAGGAACATGCGTTTAGACGGTCCCAAGTTAACGGAAGTTGGAAATAAAATTGTTTTTCATAAGATTCTTAGGTTAGATTGTCCAATAAGGGTGGCTTCCTAGTTCTCTGGGCCTTTCCGTTTTTTTCAATGTAGACTGACACAATCGTCTCTTGTTTTTCCAAAAATATAAGAGAAATATTTAAACCCTTCACTTCTACCTAATAACATATAATGTAAAAAAGTGTTAGTGTGCCTAACAGACTAAACAAATATGAGTTGTTCAGAAAGAATATTCCCCTTGACGCAAATACACTATGTATCATATACTTTTAATGTATGATATTACAAATCCGTCTAAATTTCCTGCTCGCATTTTTGAAACCTGGAAAATATAAAACATACCCTTGAACATCTCTGTACAATCTTTTGTATCTCCTCTAAGCTGACATCATTATCTGATTCCTTTATTGTTCTTATCTTGATCCTCTCGGTGCTGTATCAATACAGCAGAATCTAATAACATAGGAGAATAAACTAAATTGGTATAAACATAAAAATATCATTTTACAATTACTCTTTTTAACAGCAGTAACCTGTGACATATTTATGTTATATACGAAAGAACCTTGTATTCATTGAGGTAATCATTACATAAATGCAATACACTTATGTAAAAACAAACATTGACAAGTAATTGCGAATGAAGACCTTATATTTATTAATCATTTAATCAGTTATATTTTTTAAGTTGTTGACCACAGATAGTTAATTGTGAACCGATGTTAAACCTTCAGCATACTTTGAATTGAAACTAGCATTTGCAACTGTAAGGTCCTTAAGTCCTTAGACAGGATTCCACTTCAGCAGCTGCAGGTATGAATTAACCAGTAAGTAGAAGACCAGACATAGAATCGAATACCATCTCACTGATCTTTATCTGTAGTGCGTTAACAATTCATGTGTAGGAAACATACCATTTCCTACAACTGGGTCCTATAATATATAATCCTACAATATGCAAACGGGCCTCTCATCTCTCCCATCTTATCTATCAGGTCACACCTTTACAACCTCAAGGTTTCATCATGTTGACACACACACAAAAATGTTATGATAAGTTCATAAAACCCCAAAGTACTTGTTGATGTCCTGACAGTGTCTACAAACTAACATGTCTATTGACATCTGAATGTTTTAGGTTAAAAAAGAGTTCAATTGTCCTCCAGATGTTTTCCTCAAATTATGTGTAACCAATTATCATAGCATGGAAGTTAACACATGATGATTACTGAATATTAAAATAATGGTTACATCTTAAAATCGTAATGAATTTAACAACTCAGGGCATACAGACAATAAACAAAAATGTTACATTTGTTGTTTAGTATTGTGTTTAGCAAAATAAAAACGCTAATGGTTCTCTACTATTATCATATCGGAAACAATAAAGGGCACCATTTGGGAGGCACGTATTCAAAGAAACGATCCACTTTCACACCTGAGGTATTACTTAATAAGCCAATAGAAGCAAGACATTACCGAAATGTTATCTCACTAGTAGAGGTCTGTAGAATGTCTGTAGAATGCGAGAGCTTCCAATTGAAATAATCTCTCGAGGGTAAAGCATCTGTTATGGACGACAGTCTATGTTATACTTGCTGTGCTAATAATGTACCTCTTGGTAAATAAGTAATAGAGTCTATGATGATGTTAAAAACTGAGGAAGACATTTATGAAGATTGAAAAAACATATATATACACTCAATATGTTGTTTCTGTAGTTTTTGATAACAAATAATCCCTTCGTTTCGAATGGAAGACCTATGGAAGACCACTGTTAAATGAGCCTAATCTCTTTGACCGTTTTTCCTCTTCCGTGTTAAGATGTGTAAAGATGCCAAGATGTGTAAAGTTGGTATATTCCATCATATGGCATTCTATAACAGCCGTCTTCGTTTCGTTTCATTCAAGACATGCATTCTTATCATTAAAACCTTCGGAAATGCGGCAAGATGGTCAGATGATATCAGAACATTTAATGTTTTGTTCTTTTTCTGTCAATAGTGAGTGACAGATTATACTCGAGTAATCTGAATGGCTGTTCACTATTTATAGGAGAACAACTTTAGTTGTGTCAAGAATCATAAAACATATTTATTATGTCAAAAAGTCTGTTATTGTCAGTGAAGGTAAGATGTATCACCACTAAATGATATGTGATATGATGCAAATATCACAAGCATTTTTTGTTGAATAATGAAAGTTGACGATATATGAAATTCTACAATGCTCTCGTCGTTTTAAGCTGTTTCTCACGATTCGGATGCAAAAAGAAAATTGCTTTCCAATCTTACATTGGACTATCACAACTAATAAAAGCGCTTTATGATAGTTTACATTAGCAATTATTTAAATCATTAGAGATGATCATATAAGTAACATCATCAAAGTCAAATGCTGTTTACTGAACAAACACAGTCAGATCACAGAAACTAGTTGACGTACTGTCTGGGTAAAAGATCACGCACCTCAATCAAGTATATCACGCACTAAAAACTGTTGAAGACAAGGTCACTTCCCTGAAGCTAATACAATTGATATCGTTGTTGAAATCTACTGTGAGACCATAGCACCTTTGATGTAAACCATGTTCAACATGACACAATTTTCATTTAGGCCGTGGAAAACTTCCTTCATCATTTTATATTGACCCTCCTTTATAACAAGACTCTTCTAATACAGTTTAACCTATTATCTGTCTATGTTTTGCTCTTGTCATCAGGAGGCAATGTAATTGTAGGGCTGGAAGAATTACAGATAAGAATCTTGTCTACAACGTTAAGCTGACATCAATGGTCTGTGTGATTGATTAACATGTAAGAAATGGTGATAAAGTTTCGCTAAAAGAGCTGAAATGATTACAAAGTCTGATTCCTCAGATGTGTTATCGAAATGGTTAATCTTATCTTTCTCCAACCTATGTTTTATTCTTTAATAAAACTATGGTATGACGAAAGTAAACTGAACTGAACAAAATGGATTAAACATAAAACAGTCTGGCAAGTTGTAGTAAATTTTGATAACAATACTTTGTGGCACAGAACTTGACACATCAATGACTGACTGGGAAAATGATCACTTTCTAGATAAATACGTTTTCAATGTTTCACTTGTCTATACAGTTTTATTGAGTACATTGGTTTGGCGCTGCTAGGTTACAATTCAAAAACATTATCAGAATGATCTGATAACACTGGTCATACTGTCAGCATTTTTTAAAGGTAAAACGTTTCAAACTAAACTAAGCTATTTATAATAGTGAAAGGTAAATGCTAGGTCAGTAGAGGTTGAGTCATGTTTTGTATTGGATAGGAATATAACAAATAAGCTAATATATTATTACACGTTCATAAAAAAACCATGTCATTTTTATTCAATGTCAAGTCAAAATAGATGTTCATGATTTACACCAGAACAAAATATAAATGCATGCAATAGTTAAACAATTATACAATTACTAAGGCCCATCCAGTAACACATTTTTTTCCAGTAAAAGCCTAACAGGTTAGATATAAGCGCTAAGGGGAAATGCACATAGCTATCAATCACACCAAAACAAATTTGCTAAACTATTTTAATTTTAAGTTACCCTGAGGGAAGTTATTAACGTGCACAGTTTTAAAATTGAAGTCCCCCAAGTGGCCTCAGCCTTAGAAAACAAACCCATTTGTATTCACCAATTGAAACCTTAAGTAATTACGAACAGTTGTTGTATTCTAGGGAAATTAAAGATATAAGTGAACTTTTTCAGTAATAAATGAGGGTTTTTTTTCATAAAAAACTGTCAGTTCATTTTTCGTATTGCACGGTAAATTCCGTATTGCACGATTGCCGGTTCTACTTTTTTCAAGCTTCGGCAATTCTCGCAACTTTCCGTACGTAACAATCATTTTCCTTATTAGAACATCGGATTTGACGTATCTCAATGCATTGGTAACAAACTTACTTTTTAATATGATATTGAAGAATAATATAGTGAGAAACTAGTGTTATTGTTAGTAAATAAACTGCAAAACAAAAACTCCGAGAACATCGCCAGCGACACTTCGCCCTTATGACGTCATAGCCTTTAACGATTATGACGTCATTTCCATGGTGACGTCGTTTGAAAGGATCCCGTCGCTCGGAATCCTGAACTTACGTTTATCACATTCAGAACTTCATAAATAATTAATAAGGATAAACTTTTATCACTGTATTTTGTTTTCACACTTGAGAAAATTGCCTCTTACGTTTAACTACGCAAAATAAAGAGAAAATAAAAAGATAGTTGAGGTATCAAATCATCAGTCGAGCGTGTTATGGGTGTCGCCTTGTTCGCATTATGTATCAATGCGCAGTGCGACGTCTCAGATTATTTAAGCAATTCATAATTACTTTTAAAAAGGTTTAAAAGAGAGTATATAATAAATACAGAACGTCATACGCGTGCATTTGGGTCGTTTGTATTGAACTCGAAGATGTCATGGACGCGGAGAAACAACTCGTTCTTCAAACTCGTTGTTCCTCCGCGTCCATGACATCTACTCGTTCAATACAAACGACCCAAATGCACACGTATGACGTTCTGTATATGTATTAAACTTGTATCTATCTTTAGTGGCTTTAAGGTTACAAAGATATTCATTTGTATTCACCGGCTGAACTCCCAAATTGATGAAGGCTGAACTCCCAAATTTATTTAATCGTTGAAAATGAATTAATAAAATTATAAACCTTGACTTTCCTATGAGTAAAATCGTCAATTTAACATCTGCATGAAATGCTAACACCCATTATTTGCATTTAGAAAAACTCTAATTTCAAAACGATGGTTAACACAGGCTTAAGATGCTGTATTAAGCAGGCCTAATCCACGTTTAGTTTCAATTGATGCAATGTCAACCATATTTAGTCATTGAGGTTGATTCCTACAGACCAATGTTTCCCCAAAAGAGACTAAGACAAAGAATTCCGCTGTGAATGCCTTAAGACTCTATACATGTCAATGACTTAGATATTACATGATAAATTCCTGTTTCAAGAAAACATTTTGAGTCTTGTGTCTGAAGTTGGTTTTAACAGAGACGGCCAGTTATCGCCCTTTTAGAGAGATTTTCAACCGTGTAAAACAGAACATTTCTTTACATACTTTAATATATTCTAATACCTGAATCAGGAAGATGCTATTTATTATATGATTGGCGATGAAATGCAGAGATCGATCAATGAAAATAAACTGTGTTATCAGTAACTAGTAACAATAATAATTGTGACTAAAAAAGTGACTTGAACGTGACAAAACAATGACCAGACATCATAGAAGAATGCTCTGACACAATGACACACTCATGACGTCATGCTGTTGCGTAGGCGATGGGTTCTCTTTGGAGCCCACTCAACTTTAATGCCCATCAATTTTGATAGAGATGCAAGTCATAAAATGAATAGTCTTTTCTTGACAAATACCATGGTTATCTTATCTCGTGAGGCCACTCGTGAACATTTAAACTTAACTCCTCACTGAAAACTTGTTATGCGTAAACCTACTGTGAACATTGGCATTTCAATTTATTTCATTAGAATTACTTAACATAGTAAGTCACCGCCTACCACCTCTCCGTAAACTTAAATTGACATTGTAATTAATTTTTTCTTGTTAAATTGCTCTTTTCCCAATACATGCTCCGGGCATGCAATCTCCATGAAATGGCACTTAATTAACCAATCAATCCCTCGCCAATACCCAAAAACATACATTGTCTTGCTCGATATGAAAAGGAAAAATAGCTCATTGTGGGAATCAAATGACTTATTAGGTATCAATACTGTCAATAATAAATACGAACAAACATCGAATAATACGAACAATCAATACTAAATACAAACCCAAATGCAACAATTTCCTTTATTCAATACACATACTTGTTACATAAAAATCTTGAATGGAAATTGGGAAAACATGTATTCTAATAATTTGATTCTGTCATAGGGAACTGTTTCCACACATTTGGTGAATTTGGTACGATTATTTTTAATGTGAGTAATATTGTGATGATGGTTAAGGAATGTTAGACTTGAACGAACATGAGTGGCTATGATTTCTGACAAACCAACAAGTACTTGATTTATCACAATTTCAAATAAGAGCCAAATATTATCAGTTTAAGTTGGATTAAATATTAGTCCAATAATGCTTTAAATGATTGATGAAATGTTGCTAGTGAATTATACGTCTAACTATTCATTTCAAGTGCTTTTTCTTTCTAAACCAAACAGCATATGCAGATACCTTTTAATGTGTGTTCAGCGTTGAAAGTCACAAACAAGTGTGTCACACATTCAAACCTTATTGTAGATCAGTTGGTCTATTTTACAGGTGAATTTGTTGGTCTGTGACTGATAAAGTAAAAACCTTTCTTTATGTCTATTTGTATAACAGAAAGAACGAGCCACATACCCTTTATAACAGAAGACACTCTGAATTATTTGAGCACAAAATGCAAAATAAAATTCTCTCCTCTCCAGGCCATCAGATGAACACCGACCTATTATCAGTTCTCTATGCTTAGCCCTAGTCAGCAGGAGACAGTGGTATGGTGGATTGGGAAGTATTAGAATGTCTACAACATTAAACCCCTGCATGAGGCATCTGTGTGAATGATGAACAGGTTGTAATTTAAGTGGTTTTAAGGGTTTTGTGAAAGTGATCATGAGATTATCATGTCTGATTCCTCAGGAAGGATTTGACTCCTTAATGATTAACCTTTATCATATCGACCAATGCTTTCATTTATACCTAAAACTGGTATGCACAGAGTTAGTAAGAGAAGCATTATCAAAATGTTCAAATTGTTTAATTGTTAAAGGTTTATACATTTACTGCCCTTTTCAAGTCTGTGAACCACTGAAGATGAAATTTTTCAAAATAACTTTCTGATATTTGTTTGCTTAACATGATCAATTGGTTAATTCAGATTTCTCCATTTTTCAGTAATGGTCTCAAGTTACTAGATGAAAATATGATAAAGCAAGTCATACTGATAGTTTGAAGGGATTAATCGACAACATTTCTTGACCTATATAACGAAATAAGTTATGTGATTAGATTACATAATTACTTACATGGACTCAAAATAGGTGTTTCAAGTATAAAGCTGCCTTCATGAAAGTTACATTGATTTTTAAGAAATAGTTTGCTGATCGGAAGACAATGGATGCCGTCAGAGGCTGGGCAACTCAGCAGTTGAGAACTGTTCTACACTGTTAAGCCAAGTTACGCTTATATTTTGCTAGTCCCAATTGTTAATCACAGGTTTAACCGTAACGCAAATGCTCGCAGGTTTCACCGCAATGCAGAGTCACAATAGTATTGCGAATACCCTGCAATGAAAGTAGCTGCCGTGATATGAGTTAAATACTTTTGAAAGCAGCGTTCAGACCAAAGATTAAGAAAAGATATCTTGATATATAAAACAAAAGTAATAACTGTGTCAGGATTAAGGCTTGGACTGTAAATATGACACTTAATTTTTCTCAAAACCTCTGTCAAGTACGTGAGTTCTAGTGAGGTTTATGACATTTATAACATAATCATTACAAAGATTAGAAATCGATGGACTGTTTGACAAACATAAATCTTAGGTGAATAAATTATCATTCACAAACAACATGGTAAGAATATAATCACAGAATACCAATGCCATCAATATTTTAACACAAGTCAACACCTTGTATTTCTTTATGTAATGTCAATAAAGGAGATGTAACTCATTAACCCAACAAAGACTGAAACCATAGTATTGGTAATCTACATGTATTACCATTGGAAATAAAAGTCGTGTCTCACATTCTTAACCAATGAGCAACTAATCACAGACTCTTTGTCGTTAAATATATATAAATGTGAAATTTGAAGCATCGTCTTGTTTCGTTGGCCTAGATCAGGTTTAAGCAACAGTAGGCACTTTCTCAGTCTGTTATGTTTAAAAGTTCACATGAAATTTACAAAGGTTGGTAACAATCTTGGTCTATAGCAATTGGGAAACAGTAATATCATAGTATGTTTTTTTATGACTACAATAAAAAGTGGTAGAATTAAGTCAATATACTTATGTTTGACTTTTGTCGTGTTTGTGTTTGGATTAAAATTAAGGAGAGGAAATAAATATGAAAGGGTTGCAAAGTTTACACAAAACCATCAAATTTGTAATAAAGACATTTGGTCTATTTCCTCATCCAACAATGATCGTTTATAAATCTTATCAAAAGTTACTTTATACACTGTGTAGTGAATGGTAAACTACAATGGATAAAATGCTTATTTCAAGAATAAAACTAAACGAATTGACCATGTATGACTGGTTTGATGTTTTATATCTTCTAATTCTCTTTCAACTATTGCTAACACTTTCTAGTCAGTGATTGAAGCAGATGAGGCTATTAGTTTACTTAACTTAAGTTCATGAAGAAAAAGCTTATCCTGCTAACACATTGTTCTATGACCAAGGTAAAGACGTGAATTGATAGATAGCCTCTAATCCTTTAGGATTACGGCAAGAAATGTCTTATCAGTCGTCTAATATGTCACACACATTAGGCTAATCCAGTTTGTATCCTTATTGTTATCCTTGATAGAACTACAGTTATCAATTGAATCTTTACGCAGATACAGACGTTCTAACAAACAAACAGCATCACATATTGGCAGGAATGTGATTGATTATCTTTGATCGATTAGATAATTCACCTTTTAAATTACATCATGATACGTGTGCATAAACCATGATGCATTCAACTAAACGAAACAGTCATATTTGGTTTCAAAAGTTGTAACTTAATGGTAATGATTGTTTGTTCTTGTTTTGTCGCTGACATGTCCTCAAAACATTTAAAATGACTGATGATGTGATTGATGTGGTGTGATGTGATATGAGGTGATAAACACTTTCCTTCTAGTTTCAGCTGATCAAATGGCCAATCTGCATTAGAAGTTTTATGCATAGTGTGGCAAGATGTTCATGGTTTTATAGTAGTTTTTCTTAAATATATACATCAATAAGTAGTCTCTTATTGTGATTCATTTATGGCATGGCTTTCAAACCATAGGTACGGTGTACATGTTGAATTACATGGCATGTTTCTAAATATACACTGTAAAGAATGATAATGTATTATGAACATGCATATGCCTGTTCCATTCTAAACATAATTAAAGATATTAATCACTGTGTTCCCATTAACCGCATTTATGTTGTCATCTTAAATCATCTTGAAAATACAGTTATTAGTAATTTCATTTACATTTATGCATCGTGTTTTCAGAAAGCCATACGTATTACAAAGTCAAAGATTTATGAAAAAAGTTTTCTTTCTTTCTTTACATGTTTTTCTGCATACCATAAAAAAACACACTTGCTCTTGCACAAACAGCATGTGAATACAAATCACCCAAACCCCAGATACAGTGCTCGTTTTGATATCCTAAATGATCATATTAATTCTGTAACGACCACATAAACTATGTATTTTGAATTCAAACAGGTCGGTTGAATGAATCCAGTGGATGTAATAATGCAACACATTGATTTCTTCTTGATTTACAAGGTTTCGGTTTGCATAATCAATCTCTAGTCGCATTGTGAACCATGTACCTGTTTTTGTGGACCTTGATCCTCATAACCTAAGAATGTTGTTTAGATGTGAAAGGTTTCTTTTAAACAAAATTAGTTCTTGTTCAGTAACTTTGATTCGTGATTCGATTTGTGTTCTAAAATGATAATGAAGAATTTCTTCTTTGAGGTTCTATTTAATATTGATTTTGTTATTGCGCAGGATAAAAACATCAATATCTGAGCTTCCAGGTTTGAACTAAAAGCAGTTTTTCACAAGGGTTTCTTAAAAAAATTGAAAATACATGTAAGTAAGGAAACATCCTTTAGACAAAAAATACACTTTTAGAAAAAAATGTTTTAACATTTTTACAAATGATTGCCATACTATTAAAGCGACGCATCAATATATAAATGTCATTCAAACAGGTGTCATCTTCAAAGCAATAATGAAGTGCTTGATATTGGAAAAAGGAAGTTGGTCATCATATAAAAATCTTCTGGATGACCCTTACTGAAGCAAAATTGGAAGGTGGAGGAGAAATCAGGCACTTATGCTGTATGTCTTGAAAGTTTTACCACCCCCTTTTCAACATTGCAGATGTTATGTATATGAATAGAAACGATAAGTTTTATTCAAGTCTATTCTATGCAACAAGTTCCATCAACATTCCTAGTTTACACGACATCTGTACTCTTCTGAAGCTGCATGTTAGGTGAATAGGAGCAGGAGAGATAAAGTTATCACAAATGTGCATTTTATTCATTATTGTTAACAGTATTTTATATTCTTTATTATATTAAGAATGTTAAAAAGAATAAAATTTGGATAAATTGTTACATGTTCTTCTTTACAGTTCAGGATTTTCAATTTTACCTAATTTCAATATGATTTCGGTGGAATCATTTTGATATGACATGAGCGATATCACTCATTCACAAATTGGCGATTTATTGTTATTATGGTTTTCTTTGGGCCCATTGAAATCTGAATGAATAATAGCCTATGTAAACAATAATATTGTTCACATTCCCGCAAGCCTTGTTTTAATAACAATAATCCCCTCTGTTGGAAAAATAAGCCTAAAAACTTTTAAATATTTGTAAATGTGATGATGAATGTATCATATCCTGCATATACAAGTTTCTGTTTGTTCATTATAACGAGCTGTTAATAAATATGATTTACCATGTCTCAATCATGAAACACTGTAGTGGTTTATGAAGGATTTACCTCTATTCTTTTGTTCTCAAACAGGGACATCACTATTTCGATATTGGTATTTACAAAGTGTATGATTGTTTGCTTTAATACAGGTATTTGTTGAGCTTAGTAAGTGGAGCTTCTCTGTAGGCGTTATGTTCTCAGAATTTACTTTGTCAATTGTTATGAATCTCAACACTCCATTGTGATGAATATAGATTAGTTCTTAGAGCAATATTAGCTTCGTCAATACAATAACTACTCTTTAGACTTAAGTATGCATTGTTTACATACCACATATAATGCAGATATTTCTGTCTCCGCCAATTTCGGTCTAAACATTCGAGGTCGTTACCCAAGGTATTTTGAGTGTTTTATTAATTGTATCCCATGATATTTACAATACGGCAATCTGAAAACAATTCTTCCTGTTTTGAAATATTCTAAAATCATATGGAACGTTGTCTACAAATTTCTTATACTGACGGACGACTCAAAGGACAGAATTACAGAATGTAAGGTATAAGTATCTCTTTGACATAGCAATTGCAATTAAAAGATCAAACTTAAGCTTTTTGGATGAATTGTGAACCATTAAACCATTTACCTCAAACCTAAATTATTTTGCTTTCTTGTATGTTTCTTATACGTCTTGTTTTCCGTATATTTGTCGTAATTTTGTGGGATCAATTACGAGAAAGGATTACTGAAAAGTGCTCCCTTTTTAGAAGTGATCATATCGTCCTAAACGCTGGAAACAACTTTAAAAAACTACAAAGTCATCCTCTTTCAGCGACTAGGGAAAAGGGGAATCATGTTGATTTTGTAAACCTTCTATGTACCATTTTTCTTTATTGAGTTCTAATAGTTGTGAATAAAGGAGGTAAAGTAAATTAGGGATTTCACAGTGTAAAATAATTTGTTTGCTTTATACATTGAAATATGGGCCTTAAATAACAACAATTGTCATTCCGAAGTAAAAATCAAAATTCTTGATTGAAACTTTTATCAATTTATCACACAAATTATTTGGCTTGATGATTATTACAGTTAGCAACAGGTGTTTTCTACGTCATTATTTGTCACTTATTGGTTTATTTTATTAAATCGTTTAACAATCAAAAATTCTACAACCATATGTTTACTCATTTTTGTGAACGGTTATTAGTTGTCAGCATGTGCATGTGTTTTAAAGACTCATTTCATTGACCTCACAATATAATCGTTCATCCTCGCAAGCTCGCTTGATTCAGACGAATCTGAATATGAATGTTGCTTTGACATCTTCATTTTCCAGTGCAAACACACAAACTGACATTCACTTCTTACATCAAAGTCTGACGTAAATGTCTGCTCTCTATGAACCCATCAAAAGTCTCTTGGTATTTATCTTTACAAATTCAATCATCATCGATTTACACTGTCATCTGATTAGTCTGTTGGAGATAAGAAGCTATTTCTTGGATTAAGTTTATTTATCAACCAATGTAATGTCTTTCTTGTTTGTATGTAGACTAAAATCACATTAATCTCTAAACAAGTACTATGTTGCTTATGTGTATACAGCATTGACTGTTTTACCTGAACGTGTTGTCAATTAAAAATGATTATTTATTGTGAACCCATCCCAGTTGGATAGAATGTATAAACGCCCGAAGCTGCACTAACATTTATAAACCAAGCACTTAACTATTTGGAAGCAAGATCTAAGCTTCTCTAATTGTGATACAGGTTTTCTTTCTAAATTGTATCAGGAATGTTACACTGAGATGAATAACACACTTTCTGCTAACACTAAATCTATTTTGTTACTACCACCTAACTTAACCATAGCGATTAGTAATAAAACTAATTTGCATACTTATATTGACCCTTTTCCACATCCTTAGACATGCTCAAAGCGGTTAATTATTACTCTGAAAGAATGTATTTTCTCAGCTGCTAAAAAGCGCTAATCACGGATACATCTTTCATAAACCATGTTAAATTATATCGTCAGCACTCTGTGATAAGTGATGTGCTGCTAATGAAAAAAACAAATGATGATCATTAAAGATGAAGGGGGGGATCTTGTTATTTTCAAAGATCAATGTTTTGATATAACATTTTAACAACTATCGTGGGATGCAAACCAAACCTTTATAATCACCTGAACCTTCAACCTGGAGAAAAGTTAGAAGACGACCAAGTAATTGATAAATTGAGCTGCTTTGTCTGTTTGGTGTGAAGACATCCTTTGTTTTCTTATTCTACAGTCTTAAGTGAAGAAGACAGCTAGCATAGGACCTGTAATCACTTGTTATTCTATCATTTCCCCATTCATTTGTCCATGTTAATTCGAAAGTTGAGATAGTCATAATGCTTAAAGGTTTATAAATAATTCAAGCCGCGAGAAGCAGAATCAAATAAAAAGTACAGTAATGCTTCTGAGTAAAAATGTTTAAGGAAAACTATTGGTGAAAAATAACTTATGGTTTTAAGATACTAATTTTGTCAGCAAACAGGGAATATAGAGCAAAATCAATCATGTAATATGGACATACATATGTAGGGACATGTCTACCTATTTCGAAATAACATTGTGTTTCAGTGACTGATAAAAGTTAAAGTAATCAACCCATCTGATGGGAATGGATATTTTGTAATGTTTGTCCATGGCGCCTCAAGGCTGGTGTTGGTGAAGTGATTAATTCAGGATTAGGGTATTGGTTAAAAGCATTTATCACCTCGGAAAAACGATGTGTTTTGTATTCAGTTTCAAAACAATAAACAATAAGGGTTTGTCTGATAAAAGTGTGAAGGAGTCAACATAGCCTTATGTGGTTCAATATACAGTTTTCGTGTTGTGAAATGTTCCAAATTACGCACGGCAGGATGTTGGGAAATTTTATTTGAAAAGGCATTATGTTTTTCACCATATCACCTAGTCGCTATTTGTTGAGTTTTGAAACCAATCAATTCATTCTCGGATTGTCTGGTCTCGTAAGCTTTTGTTAAAAATTTTGGCATGTTTGATTAAACAAAAATGGCTATATCTTTTAGATTCTTTTGATGAACATAATCTTAACGACTCAGTTAGAAAATATAATCGACACATTTCATTGACATTATTACTTACGACTTGTGGTTAAAACTATCAATAATTATGAAGGATTTTGTAGTAAAATAGAAATAAGAGTTCTGATCCCCAGTCACCTAAATGCCAAAATAGTTACGGATAATTGTTAGGTAGGTAAACTGTTAGGTATGATACGCAGTTATGTTTACAAACTAAAGGTACGCGGGTTAATGCAAACAATTATAATATTAAAATTATCAAGTAACATCCACATCAAATTATTAGTTATGAATTGATATCGTTTTCTAGTACTAACTCTTGAGTTTTAGCCAAAAATTGATCTCTTGAATATTGATTTTAGATAATGACTTAATTCCAACGATTAAAATTGAGCTCGAATGTAACAAGGAAGATAATCTGCCAATAAACAGCTCGTTCTTTTACAACTTGGTACGTACAGGATATTTACAGTCGTATTGGTTAACTCAAGGATATCAGCAAATGTTTGCATATTGTGTTTTTGCAAAAAGTGTCAACATTGAGACATGTAACACTCTTTGGTCCGTTGCTCACTCTTTGATTGATATCTCAGCAGTAGAGGTTCATCTCAGATTTTCAATTTGACTTCGTTGCATTGGAACTTGTTTACAAATCCGTACAAATTTACCAAATTAGTTAATCAAAGATAATCGGCCTAAGAGTAATTGAAGGGTCCTGATGATGGGGTATCAAAAAGGACTGTTAAATGCAACCTAGCTCTTCAAAAAGACTCACCTTAGAATTTTCTAAAAGCTGATTGAATTATTTATACTATGATATATGGAATGACATTATTGAATTTGGTTGCAGAAAGATTAATCACCATGAAATCGCATAATTTCCGAGTTTGGTTGCAGTGTTCTATAGGAAACTGCAACCAAATTTTTTTCCAAGAAAATACACATTTTTATTAAACAGAAGAGCCTTGGCTTGGCGAAATTTGGTTGCTGCTGGAAACTATGATGATTTGACAAATGTTGACAACTTACTGATTGCTAACGAGTCTGGTTTTCTATCATGTCACGAAATGGTTTTTGACAATATGGATATAAATTTTTCACTGACCTTGATAATTTTGACAATGTCTATCATAAAGAATGTCATGGTAGGTACATTTGACATTGTTTGACCAAATTAACCCCTAAATTCCACATCTGTGTACATTATGCTTCCGGGGCTGAATTTGAATTGTTGTCATATATCAAAATGATTCTCATTGGCTGTCATATATCCCTTTAATTGCAAAATGATTTTTATAGAAAATAAACATCAATTAGCAAGTTTAAGGAATAGTTTCTATCCCAAAACAGAACAAATCAATTATAAATCAATTAAATGGAAATTTATAAAAATTGTTGGAAATGAATTAGATTGAATCAACCAATTGTAGGACACGTTAAATATAGCATGACATTACGTCACACATAGTGCAAGAGAAAAACCTGTCTAAATTGAACTGTTGATTTGTTTTGTTTTCCCGTCAAATAAGGTTAATTATAAAACTTCTGAAACCCAACTTGTCTCGTTACTATTCAACTCGCAACAACAATCTCTGCAACCAAATTAGTGTTTGTCAAGACTCGTAAATGATGGATATTTGCTATAAAATAATTTTGTTGCAGTTGCCAATAGGGACTGCAACCGAATATACCTCGAAATCATTGTGATTATACGTTCTGCAACCCCACTCAAGGTTTGAAAGACAGAGATGATTGTAGTAAATTATTTCAGCTGTCCGAATATCTTCATTTCAATCATTATTAAGGAATAGATTGCATTTTATTGATGTTTTAGATACCCCGTCATTCGGACCCATCAATTACTCGTAGGCCAGATAGTCAAACGAAATATCACATTGATCACAATAGCATCGATGCAACCGCCATAAGGTTGTTGTTTGCATCATCTTAAAATATATTATCAAACATGTACACTTCTTAAACATTGGTTGATGGCAGCAAATGAGTTGTTAATATATGGAATCATGAACGTAAATGCAACAATATTCATTACACCTAACTACATTTGTTCTGTGCCATAGAAATTCTAAGTATATTGGGGTCAAAATAGACACTAAAGAATTACACTTTTATTGTTTATAGTCCTAAATATTGTAAATAAGAAAACATAGTTTTAAATAAGAAAGAATCTGATTACATCAGAACTTTACGTGATACCTCTGTTGGGACAGAATGGCATGTCACATGTTTAGAATATTCCACGCAGAGGCCATGTTCAAATGTGATCGTATATCTTATGTTCATGCGATGGAATTGAAACTTTTATGAATTTCAAATTGTGCCTGACAACCGTTCCTTTGCAAATAATCCTATCAATATTTTGAATCACTTTACTAGTGATCGATCCTTCATAGTGTTAACAGTGGAACAGTTAGTTATAATTTGAATATTTGCTTTAACTTGATAAACTTTCAAACAAATTGTAAAGTTTTACAGAAAGTCTTTCATGAAGAACTGTTTATTTTGATTTTAACTTTTGCTAGTTTTAAAGATTGGCTTGCCAGAAATAAAGTTGTCATTCTTATAATTACCATTCTTTTCATTTTGGAAATGGGACATAATCCCTTAACATGACGGTGTGAAGAGTCATCAAACTGAATGGTGCTAAATTGCTGAAGCGTTGTAATAGGAAAATGCTTTTAGACCGTCACTGGTTAACGGAAGTCGGAAATAAAAATGTTTTTCACAAGATAACATGTACATTAACGTTGCTTCCCTAGTTCTCCAAGCTAGCATTCGACATTTCCGTTTTTTACCATGCCGATTGACACATAGGCTCGATTGTATCTGAATACACTTCTTGACGCCATGCAAATTAGCAACATATGCTTTCAATGTATGCTGGAAAGTAAATTAACTGAGAACCTCTACTTGCAAGGGTAGACTATATATAGACGTTTTGAAAATTTACATTAGCAAAAGTTTTTAAAAAGATTTGAACATTTGAGTGACATACCGAAAAACATTGGATCTACACATTAATTTCCATACATACATTTTATGGATAGCCAACGTCAGTATATGACATTATTCATTATTATCAATCAAAGGTAATCAATCTCTTAGCCTTAAATCATTAAGCAATTGCCACAATTGAAATACTTCTCTGGTGTTTAAGTGGTTATTTCAAGGAATTGGTCTTTCTGAAATTCCTGCAATGTATGCCAAGTTTTTAATAAGTTAAAAATACAATTCCACTATTCGTCACAAATCAGATCATCGATTTTAAAATTGGCGTAACTTTATTTTGCTGTGTAAGTAGCTTTCGTATGATTAATTGTGACTCTTGTATATCCAATCAAAATATCAGATCGTCAATTGTTCTTATATTATTTCCAAAGGGATTTTACATAATGCTTACACCACATATTGTTACATTACTTGCCAGCTCTCCAATGCTTTCACATATTCAAATTATGAAGACATGTTTCCAAGATATTGGAATGTATCCAAAACTTGAGACATCTCGTGGAAAATTTCCTAATACAAAATCCTGTTTACACCTATAGTGCATGTAACCAAATGTGTTAACAAACATATTTCATATAGGAAATTCGAAACTAATATTGTGCATCAGGAATTTGATGTACTTACCTGCGTAATTGTTACAAAATAAAACCTCTCTAAACTTGCCCCCTCTTATTTCTAAAGTAACATAAAATGCATCTGAAAGGTCACTCAAATCCTGAGAATGGATTCCACTACCACAGCTGGAGTTATGAATTAACCAGTAAGAAGAAGGCCAGACATGCAATCGAATGCCATCTCACCGATCTCTGTCTGTAGTGGGTGAAAGATTTCACTTGAAGTGAACTCGTGTAGAAATATGAATTTGTGCAAGACTTGTTAATTATAATTCTTCTTACAATGTGCCCAGGGCACTTAAGTATTCCTTTAAAATTACTTACATTAAGTTTTTTCTCGGGGTTTAACATGTTTAACATGAACAACCTGGTTTTACTAAGTAAATATTGCTATAACAAATAAGTAATTTTAAAAGATCCACAGTTATTATAATATTTTTGCATTAAGATATTTGGCAGTTGATTTGTTATTTACAAATCTATCACCTCATGGAAATAAATTAGATTTCATTTTCCATTATTTATTTAAAATCAAGTTATTTATTAAGCTTGGCATATTTCGTATTTATGAATGTTTGAATAAAAGAGAAATAATAAACTAATTCACCTTTTTTTGTAAATTGAGTATCTCAGGGAACATGTGATTGGAAAATGCTTCACTGTACCTGGAATAAGAAAGATTTGCATAGTTACCTCTGTTTCAAAAACAAAGAAAAAAGACTATGATTGTGTTGTACTCAATGTGCAAATGGAATTATCCATCCCTCGCGACACTTTGTATTTTCACATAATTCATTCTGTGTACATGATGTACAATAAGGTCTTAAATGTCAAATCGAGATTTAGCTCTGAGCACAAACGTGAAAATCATTTAGTAAATTAAAATCTGGTTGAATTTTATCCTCTTGGTTTTAAGCCCAGATGTTATGATCACTTACATGCAATTCATTTATTGTACAACTTACTATTGACCACCTTGTTCATCAGGAATCTATATTATTCATTATTGTAACAATATCATTCTGTGTAAATGAGATACAATAAAGTTCCTAAATGTAGAAAGTGAAATTTAACTTTGAGTACAAACGTGCAAACCTGCGTAAGTGTTACAAAATAAAACCTCTCTAAACTTGCCCCCTCTTATTTCTAAAGTAACATAAAATGCATCTGAAAGGTCACTCAAGTCCTGAGAATGGATTCCACTACCACAGCTGGAGGTATGAATTAACCAGTAAGAAGAAGGCCAGACATGCAATCAAATGCCATCTCACCAATCTCTGTCTGTAGTGCGTGAAAGATTTCACTTGAAGTGAACTCGTGTAGAAATATGGACCTTGTGCAAGACTGGTTAATTACATTCCTTCTTACAATATGCCAAGGGCACTTAAGTATTCCTTTAAAATGCCAACAAGCAAACTGCGACCAGATCATTCCTATCATTACATGTAAATGAACCATTTACAGAGGTTGATTGAAATATGTTGGGGGAAAATGATGAACAGTTTGGATGCAACGACGGGCTGAGAAAAAAATAAGGACTAGACCATTGAAAATTGCAATGGAAATTCATATCAGTCCTCAACGATCAGCAAAATACCTTCTGGTGGATGTTGATACATGAGCATTTGACTGTAAAAGCCCTTGATTTGAAATATACAATATAATAAAATTTTCTCTCTTTCTCGTTTATAAATTAGGAATTCTATTTATTTTGAACACAGTAAGGACATGTTTGAAAGAAATATTAGATAAATCTATCCCATTTGCCTCATGGTTAAAAAACAAATGAAGATATAAAATCATAACAATGGGTTGTAACATTGAACAGCTAATATTCAGTAAAAGGTCCTTAAAACAAGAGAGAGTAACTCAAATCATTCTGCTATCATCAATCACGCAAGACCTGTGACATTATTCAATCACGTCATAGAAAAAACATTTAAGGTTGTTTTTTTTCAGAATCCTTTGTATTATTGAAATTTGTTACTTACAACATCACAGTAACACATTTCTTTGGATCCATAGCTTAACAAGTTTATACATATTTCATTGTATTATTTGATGTTATAAACCATATCGAACCATACTAACAATATATCATGTTTACTAGTTTGTAGGAAATATTTTTAAATGTAGGTGTAAGACAAATAACCATGACATGTTATTAATTATCATTGTTGATGGAAAGATACAATTAAATATAAATGGCTGTTATAAAGGAAAAGTAATTTGAACTGAATAAAAAACGATAACCATTATATCAAGTTATACTATCTCAATATCTGGAGGTATATTTGTATTGATGGTATTTAACAAAACATAAAACAAAATATAATCTTAGTAACATAAAAGACTACATACCTGAGGAATGATTTTAACAGTTTATTGATTCAAAATAAGTGATATTATTAATCAATTGTATCCTTAGCCCAAACTGTTATAACAATATAATTCCTTGGATGGTTTATTGTTTGATTGCTTAGATTTCGATCAATATCATCGACTTGTTACTTCTCCATTAACTGTAAATGATTGGCAAAAAAACTGTCACTTTTGTATTGACACACACTGATTAAATATTTGCAGGTATCAAGACGTGCTGGGATTGAAAACTTGAAAACTTTTTTTAATTCTATAGTAAAAACCGTGATGATACTTTCTTCGGAAAAAGCTGGTAAAACTGGGTAAGTAGATAAGTTAGTGATTAGCGTGACTTTGGCAATATTTCAGCAATTTGCAGCATGCTGAAATTCAAGTAATGTTTTAATGTTTAAAGAAATTTTCCTTTCTATTGCTTACCGCATTGAACTCTCTTACTCGAGGAAGAGTTGAACAAAACAGCGTTTTGAGGTTAATATGTAATTTACGAATTGAATAAGCACTTGTCACTAACTGTATCATTTATTTGGTCACATTGTAACTTAATTGGGGTATACATTTCAGTAAGTTGATTGTGTTAGTATTGGGTATATAATCAACCCAAAACTGTTTAAAATAAAAAAGGTATAGTTGTATTAATAAATATTAGCAACTCCATTTGTAATCACCTGGCATGTAAAAGTTTCAGTTTGAAATAATAATGAAGGTAATGTCAAGATGTAGAGAAAAAACTTTGAGAATACTTCAGTTTAAAGGGGTTTTTTTCACTTTGAATTGTGTTTTTCATTTCGATCACGTTTTACTTGAACACAAAACTAGCTTTAAACCAGAGAGAAGTATTTTCATGAATACATTATACTGATAGCATAACGAATTGTTTTGTTGTAATCTTTTCAAAGATTTTATGACAACATGTACTGTTAATCGTCTTCGAATCTTTAGACATGTAAAAAGGCGTAATTTTCTTTTTAAATGTGTGTTAATAAAGTGTCTAATTTTTTATATTATTGATTTGAAATTATTAATCGTAAAAGTTCTAAACTGTATCTTTATTTTCTCCATAAATATTATGAAAACACCTGCCATATGGCTTTCAATAACCTAATATGAAAAAAATGAACCTGTTTAATTATTAACGCATCATAACTCGCTACCAGAATTTGAAACTGCAGAGGCTCCTAACAAGAATGTATAAAAAAAGAAGTAAACTAAACATGCCAATCCAAGAATTTAATCCTCAAATATTGAAACAAGAACATTATGTGACAATCACACACGTTCAGTCTATAGACAGTGCATTGATTCACTAAGAAGGAATATTGAATGTTTGAACACTGAGCTCTCTGAGAAAAGTCAACATTTGTGCTTCGTGAAATATGATGTCAATAAAATCTGATCACTCGAAAATTCCACTGGTATCTAGCTGCGTTCCTAATTCTAGCAATGTTTCTTAGGGATCATATTGGGTATAAAAACATTCTAAGATTTATGTAAAATGCCACCTAACAGTGTCACTCGATATATGAAGTGATTGCCATTTACATTAGTTTTACTGTTAATGCATGGTTTCTTATCTTATGTACATAATTGAAATCGAATTGAATACAAAATCTAAGACAACTTTTAGTTTTCAATGAACATCAAGCAGCGGTCTTTTACAAGTGAAAAAACAAAATGCACAATTGACAAGCTTACTCAAATTCGAATACAATTGAAACATATAGCTCATTTGCCAAAATATATAAAGGTTGTTTATGTTAAGCGAATATAACACCAATAATGTCCCTCAATGTCCCTGAAGGAAGGGATATAACATCAGGCTATAGGAATAGCTTGTGTTCCTCAAAACTGAATACCCCAGTGTTCAATGTTAATACTCGATGCGCGACTGCACATTACCCAACAGGTGTCAGTGCAATGTATATATCCCTCCATTACTATTGTAGTTTATGTATTTGAATATCCATAGCGTAACATACGAAAAGCTTTCATGCTATATTATTTTCGTATTATACCCTTTACATGAATAAGAACACAACATGCAGTGTCAAAATTGGTAGGCACATGAGTTATCCCTAATTTTATTCAAGGTGACGCTATACCCTCAATAAATGAAAATCACGATCAACCAACATAACCTTGCATCATACTTTGTTGAGCGATCAGAATTTGTTTGGGAAAATGAAGAGGTGACCAAAGCTTTTGATAAAAAGAAAAAACATGTCTTTTTGGTGAGACTGAACGAGTGTTTTAGATAGTTTTATTATTAATATTAAGTTGTAATTTAATGATATGAAAATGATCTCAGAAGATTAAATGTTTAGTTCTTTCTGTAACAATGGAGACGAATGATAATCATGTAATCTGAATGGCTGTTCACTATTTATTGGAGAAAAATTTTAGTTGTTTCAAGAACCATAAAACCATTGTCATTGACGGTTAATTGTATCACCACTAAATGACAAATTCTTTAAATGATATGATGCAAATATCACCAGCATTTTTGTTGAATAATGCAAGTTGACAATATATGCATTGTTCAATGTTCTCATCGTTTTAAGCTGCTTCTCGCGATAAGGATACAAAAAGAATTTTTTTTTACTAACTTACATTGGACTATCAGGACTAATAACAGCCCTTTATGATAGTTTTTATTAGCAATTTTATAAATCGTTAGCGACAACTATAAAAGTAACATCATCAAAGTCAAATGCTGTTTACTGAATAAACACAGTCAGATCACAGAAACTAGTTGATGTATTGTCTGGGTGAAAGATCACACACCTTAATCAAGTATATCACACACTAAAAACTGTTGAAGACAAGGTCACTTCCCTGAAGCTAATAAAATTGATATCGTTGTTGAAATCTAGTGTGATACCATGGTACCTTTGATGTAAACCATGTTCATTTAGGCCGTGGACAACTTCCTACATCATTATCATTATATTGACACTCCACAACAAGACTCTTCTAAGACATTTTAACCTACAATCTGTCTATAACTTGCTCTTGTCACCAGGGGGCAATGTAATAGTAGGCAGGAAGAATTACCGATTAGAATCTTGTCTACAACGTTAAGCGGACATCAAGGGTCTGTGTGATTGATGAACATGTAATGAAATGGAAGTTTCGCTAAAAGAGCTGAAATGATTACAAAGTCTGATTCCTCAGATTTATTATCGAAATGCTTAATCTTATCTTTCTTCAACCTATGTCTTATTCCTTAATAAAACTATGGTATGACCAAAGTAAACTGAACTGAACAAAATGGATTAAACATAAAACAGCCTGGCAAGTTGTAGTAAATGTTGATAACAATACTTGACACATCAATGACTGACTGGTAAAATGATCACTTTCTAGATTAATATGTTTTAAATTTTTCACTTGTCTATACAGTTTTATTGAGTACATTGGTGTGGCGCTGCTAGGTTACAATGCAATAACATCATCAGAATGAGCTGATAACTCTGGTCATACTGTCAGCATTTTTTAAAGGTAAAAGGGATAAAACTAACCTATTTATAAAGTGAAAGGTAATTGCTAGGTCAGTTGAGGTTGGGTTATGTTTTTGTATTGCAAAAGGATAGGGAAATAACAAACAAGAAGACATAGTCATCAACATCCCCCGCCAGATTTATTCTTATTTTATGTTAAGTCAGAACCTTCTCCTAAATACTCGAGTGTATTTAAAAATATCATGACACCAAACTCCGGAAAAATATTTGCGCGGTTCTGATTTTCGAACTCCATCAAGGTATTGATACCTTAAAGGCACACATCAAATGTGATGATCCTATCTGTAACAGTTTCTGAGAAAAATTGGCTCCTATGAAGACGCCTCGAACAGAGTCCCAAAAACGCAACAAGGGCAATAACTCCGGAAAAAATATCTGCGCGGTTCTGATTTTCAAACTTCATTAAGGTATTGATACCCTGAAGGCACACATCAAATTTGATGATCCTACCTTAAACGGTTACTGAGAAAAATTGGCTGCTTTGAAGACACCTCGAACAGAGTCCCAAAAAAACGTAACAAGGGCAATAACTCGGGAAAAAATATTTGCACGGTTCTGATTTTCGAACTCCATCAAAGTATTGATACCCTGAAGGCACACAAAAAATTTGATAATCCTACCTTTAACGGGTTCTGAGAAAAATTGGCTCCTTTAACTCGGACGCACGGACGGACGGACGGACACACAGAGCTCAAACCTTTATCCCCCTTCCACTTCGTGGCGGGGGATAATAAGCTAATATATTATCACATGTTGATAATAAACCATTGATATGGGAAGGCATATTAATATGTCATTTTTATTTCAATGTCAAGTCAAAATAGATGTTCGTGATTAACACCAGAACAAAATATAAATGCATGTATTAGTTAAACAATTATACAATTACTATTGCCCATCCAGTAACACATCTTTTTTACAGTAAAAGCTAACAGGTTAGATATAAGCGCTAAGGGGAAATGCACATAGCTTATATCATACCAAAACAAATTTGTAAACTATTTCAAATTCAAGTTTCCCTGAGGGAAGTTATTAACGTGCATCGTTTTAAAATTGAAGTCTCCCTAGTGGCCTCAACCTTAAAAAGCAAACTCATTTGTATTCACCAATTGAAACCTAAAGTATTGACGATGAAACGTTTTTGTATTCTAGGGAAATTAAAGATATGACTGAACTTTTTACATAAAAGCTGTCAGTTTATTTTTGGAAATGACAACAACTGTATTGTAACCTGACATTAGAATATTTTGCAGTAGAGACTAAAATTTATCTAAACTTATAAACCTTTACCAATTTTGAAAAAGCAACACATTTTAGAAATTTCCCCAAGAGCAGTTTTCTTTTGCACAATATTGACCTAGTATCTATCTCTAGTGGCTTCAAGGTAACAAAGAAATTCATTTGTATTCACCGGCTGAACTTCCAGTTAAAATCGATTTTATTTGCTGAAAATGAATGAATATAATTATTGTACCTGGACTTCTCTTTGAGTAAAAGCGTCCATTTAACATCTGCCTGAAATGCTAACGAAACATTATTTGCAACTAGAAAAACTTAAATTTTAAAAGAACACAGGCTTGAATTCGCCTAATTCATGTTTAGTTTCAATTGATGCAAAGTTAACTATACTAAGTCATCGAGGTTCGTTCCTATAGACCAATGTTTCCCTAAAAGAGACAAAATATTCCGCTGTCAATGCATTAAATTGCTATACATGTCAATTACGTGCGTCATCATCTCAGAGATTACAGGAGAAATCCATGTTTGAGAAATTGTTTTTAATGTTGAATGTAGTTGATAAAATGTATGTTTGGGGAACCCTTGATGTATGTTAATTAGAAGATAAATAGTTGCGTTTGTGAAATTTTCGGGACTCATTGTTATTCAACACCCTCAAATTTTGTTTCAAACCAACTGACAATGATCATAAACTGTTTCACAGCAAAATACTCATTGCACACAAAAAGTATTCTTCAGTTATCTTTTCATTATCCCACTATCCCACAGTAATATTTTAGCCATTAAGACATATTTCATATATATTAATCATAAATAATCTCTTAGATTACAAGACATATCCATGTTTCAAGAAAATATGTTTCAAACGTAAACCTGAACGTGACGCAACAATGACCTGACGTCATCAAACAATGCTCTGACGAAATGACACACTCATGAGGTTTTTTCTTTGAGGTTCTCTTTGGAGCTGACTCAACGTTAATGCGCATCAATTTTGATAACGATTTAAATTAAATATTAAAAATAATAGATAAGTTGTCTTTTCTTGAGAATTACCATGGTTATCTCATCTCTGCGCCACTCATGCAAATATAGAAAGTCTTCCTCACTCAAAACTTTTTATGCGTTATGCTACTGTGAACATTTGCATTTCGATTTAGTTTATTAGAATATCATGTACTCAATGTAGTAATTCACCGTCTATCACCTATTTTTGTTAAATCGCTCTTTTCCCAATACATGCTCCGGGCATGCAATCTCCAAGAAAATTGCACCTAATTTACCAATATATCTCTCTTCAGATTCACCAGCTGTTGTACAGACCTTCTCTCCCATATCCATAATCATACATTCTGCTGCTATGAAAAGGAAACATATCTCATTTTGGGAATCAAATGACCCAATACGTATCAATAATGTTTTTTAATACGATCCTAAATGCAGACACTTCTTGTATTCACTACACATACTTGTTACATACAAATCTTGAACGGAAATTGGGAAAACACATATCCGTATAATTTGATTTTTTTCATAATGAACTGCTTACACACATTTGAGATTGGTGAATTTGGTAGGATTTTTTATGTGAATGATATGAAGATGATGGTTAAGAACTTGAACCAACATGAGCGAACAATACCAAACATAACAAGAGAAACTCTATTAACAATATGATTTCTGACACACCAACTTATCTCAACTTAACTTATCAAATTCCTAATAAGAGCTGAATAGTATATTAATCCAAAATTAAATGCTTTAAAAATAGATGAAATGTTGTTAGGATATTCAAAGTGAATAATAAGTCTAACTATTCATTTCAAGTGCTTTTTCTTTTCCTTGATAAGATGGACTATCACAAAAACAAATCAAAGAGACCTACTGATGTGTAGTCATGTTTAAAGTCACACACAAGTGTGTCAAGTGTGTCAGGCATTCAGACCTAATTGTAGACTAATTCACTTTTTTGACAGGTGATATCGTTGGTCTGTGACTCATAAAGCACAAACTTTTATTTACGTCTATTCATATAACAGAAAGAATGGGCCACATGTCCTTCTTAAAAGAAGACACTCAAAATTAGGCATTCATGATCAGTATCTTAATTTCAATCAAAGATATAAAAATTGAAAACTATTAATTAGTTATAGTAACACAAATTTTACGTTATGAGTAAAATGTAGCTATTACATAAATGCTTAATTATGACTAATCTATACCAAACTTTGTAAGGTTATTCAGCACAAAATAAAGAAAACATAATTCTCTCCTCTCCAGGCCATCAGACGTACAAAGACCTACATGTATTACAGGCTCTTTTTCGTCTACTTTAGTCTACTTTCCAATCAGTCCTCTATGCTTAGCCCTAGTCAGCATGAGACAGTGGTATGGTGGATTGGGAAGAATTAGAGATAAGAGTATTGTCTACAACATTAAGCCCGAATGAGGTGTCTTTGTGAATGATGAACAGGTTGTTATTTAAGTGGTTTAAAAGGTTTAGTGAAAGTGACCATAAGATTATCATGTCTGATTCCTCAGGAAAGATTTGACTTCTTAATGATTAACCTTTATCATATCTTCCTAAAACTTTGGTGTGAAAAGAGTAAGTTAGAGAACAATATGGATAAACTTTAAGCATAAAACATTAAATGATTAAAGGTTTTTCTGTCATATTTAAGTGCCGCAGATTGTGAATTACACGTTTTGCCAAATCATTTTCTTTTAGTGCCTAATATGATCAATTGGGTAATTCAGATTTCTCTATTTTGAGATAATGATCTAGAGTTGGTGATAGTTTGAAGAGATTTATTCACAACATGTCTAAACCTATATGACAAAATATTTTATGTGATTAGGTTACATTTTTATTTACATAAATTTAAAATAAAGCTGCCCCCCTGATAGTTACATTGAACTTATAATACATAATTTGCTGATTGGAAGACAAGGGATGCCGTCAGAGGCTGGGCAACTTTGCTCTGCAGTAGAGAACTGTACTCCAAGTAACGCTTATATTTTGCTAGTCCCAATTGTTAATCACAGGTTTAACCGCAACGCAAATGCTCGCAGGTTTCACCGCAATGCAGAGTCACAATAGTATTGCGAATACCCTGCAATGAAAGTAGCTGCCAAGTTTAATACTTTTGAAAGCAGCATTAAGACCAAAGATTAAAAAAACATGTCTTGATTTATAAAACAAAAGTAACAACCGTTTTAGGATTAAGGTTTGGACCGTAAATATGACATGTAAATTTCTCCAACCAAACCTCTGTCAAGTATGTGAGTTCTAGTGAGGTTAATGACATAACAACATAATCATTACGAAGATTAGAAGTTGATAGCCTGTTTCAAAAACATAAATCTTAGGTGAATAAATTATCATTCATAAACAACATGGTAGGATATAATCAAAGAATACCAATGTCATCAACGTTTTAACACAAGTCAACAGATTGTATTACATTATGTAATTTCAATAAAGGAGATGTAACTCATTAACCCAACAACAACTGAAACCATAGTATTGGTAATCTACATTTTACCATTAGAAATAAAAGTCGTGTCTCACATTCTTAACTATGTTTCGTAATACTCAATGTCAGGAACTTGTTTACCCAATGAAACCCCATTAGACCAAAGATAAACATCTCTAGCAAGAGCAACTCATCACTGACTCTTTGTCGTTAAATGAATGTGAAATGTGAAGCATCGTCTTGTTTCGTCTTGTTTCGTAAATGCCGGTAGCCGAGATCAGGTTAAAGCAACAGTAGGCACTTTCTCAGTCTGTTAATTCTGAGCTATGTCAAAAAGTTCACATGAAATTTACAAAGTTTGGTAAAACTCGTGGTCTGTTAATTTGATAGCATTTCAAACAAAATGTTATATAGCAATTGGGAAACAGTAATATCATAGTATGTTTTTTATGACTACAACAAAACGTGATATGAACATGCATATCCCTGTTCCATTCTGTACATAATTGAAGATATTAATCACTGTGTTCCCATTAACCGCATCTTATATCACGTTGAAAATACATTGATTAGTAATTTCTTTTCAATTTTTGAATCACGTTTTCATAAAGATTTACCAAGTACAAAGATTTATGAAAAAAAGCTGTCTTGAAATATATTTTTTCACAATTTTTCTTTTAACCAAAATAACTTACTTGCGCTTGCTCTTGCGCAGACAGCATGTGAATACAAATCACCCTAATCCCGGACACAGTGCTCGTATTGATGTCTTAAATGATCTTATTAGTTCTGTAACGACCACATTAACTATATCCTGTGAATTGTGACGGGTCGGTTGAATGAATTCAGTGGATGTAATAACGCAACACATTGACTTCTACTTGATTTACAAGGCTTTGTTTGCATAATCAATGTCTGGTCGCATTGTGAACCAAGTACCTGTTGCTGTGGACATTGATCCTTATAACCTAAGAATGTCGTCTAGTTGTGAATGGTTTCTTTTAAACAAAATTACTTTGATTTCTGATTCAATTTGTGTTCTAAAATGATAATGAAGAATTTCTTCTTTGAGGTTCTATTTTATATTGATTTTGTTATTGCGCAGGATAAAAAAAGTTAGGAAACATCCTTTAGAGAAAAACATACACTTTTAGAAAATATTTTTTTAACAAAGCACTTTTTTTTTACAAATGATTGCTATACTAATATAGCGACGCACCAATATATAAATGTCTTTCAAACCGGTGTCATCTGCAAAGCAATAATGAAGTGCTTGATATTGGAAAAAGGAAGTTGGTCACCATATACAAATCTTCTTAATAACACTTACTGAAGCAAAATTGGAAGGTTGAGGAAAAACCAGGATGAACATTTACAAGTGGCACTTATGCTGTATGTCACGAACGTTTTAACACCCCTTTTTTCAACACTGCAGATATTATGTATAAGAATAGAAACGTTTATTTTTATTCAAGTCTATTCCATGCAACAAATTCCATCATAATTCCTAGTTTACAAGACATCTGTACTCTTCTGAAGCTGCATGTTAGGTGAATAGGAGCAGGAGAGATAAAGTTATCACAAATGTGCATTTTATTCATTATTTTTAACAATATTTCATATTCTTTATCATATAAAGAATGTTAAAAATAATAAAATTTGGATTAATTGTTACATGTTTTACAGTTCAGGATTTTCAATTATAACTAATTTCAATATGATTTCCGAGGATGATATTCATGAACAATTATGGAACGTTAAGGCAACTCTGTCTGACCTATCTATATGATTCTTATTCCGTGGAATAATTGTGATATGACATGAACGATATCACTCAGTCACAAATTGGCGATGTATTGTTATTATTGTATTCTTTTGGTCCATTAAAATCTGAATGAATATTAGCCTATGTATACAATAATATTGTTCACACTCTTGCAAGCCTTGTTTTAATAACAATAATCCCCTCTGTTGGAAAAATAAGCCTTAAGACTTTTAAATATTTGTAAAGGTGATGATGAATGTATCATATCCTGCATATACAACGTACACGTTTCTGTTTGTTCATCATTAAGAGCTGTTAATAACTATGATTTACTATCTATCAATAATTAAAATCACTGCTTTATCAGCGATTTACCTCTCTTGTTTTGTTCTCAAACATAACAGGGACATCACTATTTCGATATTGGTATTTACAAAGTGTATGATTGTTTGCTTTAATACAGGTATTTGTTGAGCTTGACTTAATTATTTTTCCAACAGTTAACCTACCTTAGTAAGTGGAGCTTCTCTGTAGGCGTTATATTCTCAGACTTTACTTTGTCAATTGTTATGAAGCTCAACACTCTATTGTGATGAATATGGATTAGTTCTTGGAGCAATATTAGCTTCGTCAATACAATAACTACTCTGTAGACATAAGTATGCATTGTTTACAAAACATATATAATGCAGATAATTCTGTCTCCGCCAATTTCGGTCTTTACATTCGAGGTCGTTACCCAAGGTATTTTGAGTGTTTTATTAATGAGCTTAATCATTGTATCAAGTAATACGGCAATCCGAAAACAGTTCTTCCTGTAAAATCCTCTTTTGAAATATCTTAAAAATCATAGGTAACATTTTCTACAAATTTCTTTAACTGATGGAGGACTCGACGGACACAATTACAGAATGTAAGACGGGTTTTAAGTATCTCTTGACATAACAATTGCAATTAAAAGATCAAACCTGAGCTTTTTGGATGAATTGTAAACCATTTAACCATTAACCGTAAACCTCAGTTATTTTGTTTTCTTGTAGTTTTCTTATTTTTCTTGTTTTGCGTATATTTGTCTCAGTTTTGTGGGATGAATTACGAGAAAGGATTACTGAAAAGTGCCACCTTTTCAGAACTGACAGATCATCGTAAACACTGGAAATTACTTTAAAAACCAGGAAGTCATCTTCTTACAGCGACCAGGGAAAAGGGGAATCATGTTGATTTTGTAAACCTTGTATGTACCATTTTTTCTTTATTGAGTTATAATAAATGTGAATAAAGGAGGTAAAGCAAATTGGTGATCTGACAGTGTAAACGGTATGTGGAATTTTTTGTTTTATACATTGAAATATGGGCCTTAAATGACAACAATTGTTTTTCCGAAGTAAATGCAAATCAAATCAAATTTGTAAATCAAAATTTTTGATTGAAACTTTTTATCAATTTATCCCACAAATTATTTGGCTTGATGATTGTTACAGTTGGCAACAGGTGTTCTCTACGTCATTATATGTAACTTATTGGTTTATTTTATTAAATCTTTTAACAAACAAAAAATCTACAACTAGATTTTTAATCATTTTTGTGAACGGTTATTAGTTGTCAGCATATGCATGTGTTTTAAAGACTCATTTCATTGACCTCACAATATAATCGTTCATACTCGCAAGCTCGCTTGATTCAGACGAATCTGAATATGAATGTTGCTTTGACATCCTCATTTTCCAGTGCAAACACACAAACTGATATTCACTTCTTACATCAAAGTCTGACGTAAATGTCTGCTCTCTATGAACCCATCAAAAGTCTCTTGGTATATATCTTTACAAATTCAATCATCATCGATTTACACTGTCATCTGATTAGTCTGTGGGAGATAAGAAGCTATTTCTTGGATTAAGTTTATTTATCAACCAATGTAATTTTGTTCTTGTTTGTATGCAGACTATAATCACAATACATGTATTTTCTAACAAGTACTATGTGCTTCAGTGTATACAACATTGACTGTTTTACATGAACAATTTGTCAATTAAAATGATTATTTATTTTTAAAACCAACCAGGCTACATAAAATGTATGAACGCCCAAAGCTGCACCTAACATTTACAAACCAAGCACTTTACCATTTGGAAGCAAGACCTCTAACTGTGATACAGGCTTTCTTTCTAAATTTTATCAGGAATGATACACTGAGATAAATAACACACTTTCTGCTTACACTAAATCTGTTTTGTTACTACCACCTAACTTAGCGAACATTAATAAAACTTATATTACTTATATTGACCCTTTTCCACATTCATAGACTTGTTCTAAGTGCTTAATTATTACTCTGAAAGGATGTACTTTGAAAGCTGCTAATACATGCTAAACACGATCACATCCACTTTTCAGGTACCCAACTAACAGCTTGGTAGACTGAGTGCAATGTGGATGAAGTGCCTTACCAAGGAACACAACACAGGATAAGACCAAAGTCACAATATTTTGGTGTTCCCACCTGCATTTAAACCCGGGTCTCCGGCATGAGAGGTCAGCATGCTAACCACTACACCACTGTACTCCACGAATAAACGCACTTCTGTTTTTATTGAAGGAGAGGTAAATGAATCCAAGATCAAAGATATCCTTTAAGTTTAATGTAACAGGCTTAAGAGATTTATGATACATCATAATCTAGAATGAAAAGTAATCGAATATCCAAAGTTATCGAAAGGTATATACGAATAAACTCTTTTATATCAGTCCATTTACTGTGTTCTATTAGTATAAAATAGTGAAAAGGGATACAAATTTGAATTTCACGTATATGCAGCAATATGCATTACACCTAACAATTGAAAATAATGTTTGACTACATTTGTTCTGTGCTATAGATATTCTAAGTATATTGGGGTCAAACCAAACTCTAAAGAATTCCATTTTTATACTTTAAAGGGGCAGTAGCACGTTGTTAGAGGGAATATAAGGTGATGTCAGGAAGATGAAAATTAATGGTACCAATTGAAAAACAATGTATTTAAACTAAATGGAGCAGTAATAATTGAAATATATAATGTAAAGTTTAGCCATGCGATACCTTTTTTCTTACACAAAATGAACTATTTACAGGTGTTCACACAAAATGGCTGAATCTTCATACTTTGTCCTCTGACTATGGATGATTGGCTTATGAAATGAGATTTGTGACAGTGTCAAAATAATACATTAAGCATTAATTTGCAACAATCAGTGAACATAATAAAATATAAAATTATATAATTGTGTAATATTATATATGTCCCTTTTACGCTTATGATGAAAAATTACGAAATATGGTAAATAAGAAAAAATAGTTTTGAATAAGAAATAATCTGATTACATTAGAATTTTATAATTTGAGATACCATTGTGGGGAGAGAATGATGTGTCACGTGTTTAACATCTTCCATGCAGAGGCAATATTCAAATGTGATAGTAAATGTTTTGTTCATGCGATAGAATTTAAACTTTTATGAATTTCAAATTCTGCATGACAACTCTTTCCTTTGCAAATAATCAAATCAATATATTTTACAGCGGAACAGGTAGTCTTAGTGAAATGTCATTTGAATATTTAGCTGTAACTTGTTAAACTTTCAAACAAACTGTAAAGTTTCACAGAATGTCTTACCTGAAGAATTGTTGATTTAAATTTTAACTTTTGCTAGAATGATGTGAGTATGTAATTATCCAACACATGTCAGAGCTCAAGTCTTTAAGATTGGCTCGCTAGATATAAAGTTGTCACATTTATAAATACCATTCTTTTCATTTTTGGAAATTGAACATAAACTTGTAACATGACGGTGTGAACAGTTATCAAACTAAATTGCTAAAGCCGTGAAATAGGATAATGCTTTTAGAAATCTCCAGGTAACGGAAGTCGGAAATAAAAATGCTTTTCACAAGATTCGTAAGTTAACAGGTACATTAACATTGCTTCCCTAGTTCTCCAAGCTAGAAACTCGAAATTTCCGTGTTTTACCCTGTAGATTGACAAATGGACCAGATCGTATCTGAATACACTTCCAGGCGCTATGAAAAATAATCACCATATGCTTTCGATGTATACTATAAAATGAAACTGAGAACCTCTTCTTGTAGATTTATGTAAACGTTTTGAAAATTTACAATTCCCAAAAATCTAACATTAATGGTTCTATAAGGTAACTTTCCTTATATGCATTTTATGAATTCCAAACTTCAGTATATGACATCATTCATTACTATCAATCAAAGATAATAAATCCCTTAGCCATAAAAACCATTATTCAATAACCAAAATTGAAAGAGTTCCCTGGTGTTTTAATGGCTATATCATGCAAATGTTGTTTTTCATTTCTGAATTTCCTGCAATGTAGGCCAGGATTTTAATATGTTACAACAAAAATTTCACTATTCGTAAGAAGGCAGATTATTGTTATTATTACTTAAGTTTGTGTATGTTTTTTGCCTTGTAAATAGCTTTCTTATGATTAATGGTGTCTCTTGTATATCCTATTATGTTATCAGGTCGTTAATTGTTCCTTACATATTAATTCCAATGGGATTTTACATTTTTCCTCGAGTAAAAAGGATAATTCTTGCGCCACATATTGTTACATAACTTGTCAGTTCTACAATGTTTTTTCACATATTCAAACTATGAAAAAATATTAAAGATATTTAAATGAATTAAAACTTTGTCACACCTACCTCGTTGAAATCCTGTTTTACTGATTATTGTACGACATATATTGTTTTGACAGTGTCAAAATCTTATTACACAAACAAACCATCCAAAGTCAGAGTACGAATTATAAAGATTCACATAAAGGCCATAGGCGGCCATTTTTTAACATCTTTAACTCATTTGTGTTACAAAAAGGAATCTCATTGCTGAACTTTGCATTATGTTTCTGATTTATTACTGCTTCATTTAGTTGACATACATTGTCTTTTATTTGGAACCATTTATTTTCTTTTTCCTGACATTAACTTATATTCCCTCAGTACAGCCCTTTTAAAGTCTGGGAACTATTAGTACAAAAACAGCCAACGGTACAATTACATACATTACGTTTTGTTCGCGCAGTGTAACATGTAGTGAATAAACCTTACAAACTTTAATCAAGATAAGCAATGATCCCAACATTTAACATTTGTGGGTTTCAATTTAACCACGTTTGAATTTTCATGTCCCTCTCGTAAATCCAATGCACAATGCAATGACTGATATAGTTTTGTTTAACAATTACTCTAATGCACACATGTAGGCGTGAAATTCATTATTTCATTCTCTTATCGTAATCTTTAATCTCAGGGTGCAGTTTGTACTCTTTATCTGAAAAAATCTCTAAGATTGATTAATTGATACAATTTTGGAATATGTTGAAGAAATTAGTCAGCACCCCATTGATTTTAGGCACAAAACGATCATGTTACTCTAATGAACAACATTTTCCAAATGTCAAAACTAAAATATAAATTAAAATTATTAACAACATTTTGGATATACTATAAGTTCTTAAAATAACACCTGAATTCATTTGAAACAAACTACTTTTTCAACATATATGTATAACAAATCTCAACAAGTAAATCAAAACCAAATGTTTTCATCAGATGATCTCCAAACCTCTTTCTAATAAATGCCAAAACATAGACATTTGCACTGACATGATATTGACTATGCTATTGGTTCAGGGCGTGGAACGATCTTCCTATTCTACCTCACACTTTTTTATCTGCTGATTTTATCTCAAATCATACTCGTTATTTTGGTATTCATTTAAGAAATTTCTAGAGAATAATGTATTTAGTTAAGCAATCAAGATCTAAAACTGAATAGGTGTCTATTCAAAAACTCTTTTGTTACATCATATCAAAATCACGGTAAGAATCAAGTTACAACCTGGTTGCACTGAGTAAATATTGCTTAAACAAACATTGATCTCAAAAGAGTTATCAATTGATATAATATCTTTACATTAAGATAATTGGCACTTTATTTTTTATTATCTATCATCTCAATTGAATAAGTTAGATTTCATTTTCCATGATTTATTTTAAATTAAGGATTTTATTAAGCTTGGCATATTTCGTATTTGTGAATGGTTGAATAAAATAAACATTACAGACAAATCTAACATTCTTTTTCTTTTTAAATTGGGTATCTCATGGGAACACATGATTGGAAAATGCTTTACTCGATAGTTTATTATGCCTGGAACAACTAAGATTATTTTAGTTACCTTAGTTTCAAAAACAAAGAAATCAGACATTGATTTTGTTGTACTCAATGTGCAAATTGAATCTCCATCCCTTGCGAGGCTTTGTATTTTCACATAACACAAGTAACTTGTACCTTATCATCAACTCACGCCAATAATTTATATACGTTTATACAAGATATCAAAAATATATAAAATTGATAAATATTGTTTCTTTTCATGATCAAAATCCTTTTGAGGATATTTCAATTCAGTATTATGTGGTCTTGTTTGTGATCAGAAACTAGCATTTAGTCTGTTATACAAATTAAGTATATATTCATGCTTTGATAAAAAAGATAGACATGTTACACATATTATTCTGTGTACAAGATATACAATACATTCTTAAATGTCAAAAGTGAAATTTAACTTTGAGTACAAACGTGAAAATCTGCTTAAGTGTTACAAAATAAAAAGCTCCAAACTTTCCCAATCTTATTTCCTAAGTAACATAAAATGCATCTGTAAGGTACCTCAAGTCTTGAGAAACGATTCCAGTACCACAGCTGGAGGTATGAATTAACCAGTAAGAAGAAGATTAGACATGCAATCGAATGCCATCTCACCGATCACTGTCTGTAGTGCGTGAAAGATTTCACTTGAAGTGAACTCCTGTAGAAATATGAACCTTGTGCAAGACTGGTTAATTACATTCCCTCTTACAATATGCCCAGGGCACTTAAGTATTCCTTTAAAATGCCAAACTGCCAACTGTGACAAAATCATCCATATTATTACAAGTAAACAAACCATTTACAGAGATTAATTGAAATATTTGGAAAGGAAACTATGAAAATGTGGGATGCCATGAGGGGGGATTTACGACGAGACCATTTTCAGTTTCAATTGACATTCATATCAGTTCTCAACGACCAGAAAAATACCTTCTGATGGATTTTGATAATTAAACAGTTGACTTTAAAAGCCCTTGATTTGTAAAATACATAATCATAAAATGTTCTCTCGTTCTTGTTGATAAATAAGGTATATATAATTCTTTTGAACCCATTAAGGACATGTTTGGAAGAAATATTAGATAAATCTATCCCAATTGCCACCTTCCAAAAATACAAATGAAGACATAAAATAATAAAATTTGTCGTAACTTTGAACTGCTAATATTCAGCAAAAGGTCCTTAAAACAAGAGAGAGTAACTCAAAGCAATCTGTTATTATCGATCACGCAAGTATTCAATTCTGTCGTAGAAAAATGTTTACCTTTTTTTTCAGAATCATATGTATTATGGGCACTTCTTGCTTCGTTCATCTTCACAGTAGCTATCCTGTTGGGTTCCAAGAAGCGTTGCAAACTCATAAGCGTTTCATTGTACTCATTGATGTTAAAAAAAGATATTCAACCATACTAACAAAATATCATGTAAACTTATCTCTTGGAAAAATGTCTTTAAATGTAGGTGTGATAAAACAGAAAGCCTTGATGTGTTATCTTTTCTTCGACATCAGTTGCATCGAAATAAATCAAAGCTTGTCATTATTTACATGTATAGTACTCAAATGACAAACAATGAGATCATTTCAACATGAATGAAATCATGATTTGAAAGAAACCCAAACGTGATGTGCGTCAATCAGTCAACTGTAATTTTAGAAATTAACTAAAGCAATAATATTGATAGTTACAATTTGATAGTTGAACCAATTGTATTCAAGCCTAATCTGCTATAATAATATAATTCCTTTTGCTTGAGATATATCGACGAAGTAATAATACTTCCATATGAATGAGAAATTAACCAATTTCGACTGATGTCATAAAATAATACAAAATAGAAGAGAATGATTGTATCATGATGCTGAAGCGATTTCTTGACTAGTCAGTTTGAAGACTGTGACTGTAGTAAACTTACGTAGATATATATTCAGTCTCTGAAAAATTATAATTCCCAAAAGCAATTAATTTATGAAATATAACAAAAGGGCTCGGAGAATTGGAAATCTAGATATTGTTCTTTGAAGATGGATTTGTTTTAAAATAAGACTGAAACCTTTACGAATTCTCATAGGTGGCTTAGCAAGTAAAAGGCCATATATAATGATTTAATTCAATCCTGCGCATGTTGCTTAGATTTATTAATGAGTGATTAAGTAATGGGGTTCATTCAATGAGGTATTCAGTTATTCAACTTGTATGCGAGGTTTGAAAGCCCAAGTCCTTACAACCAACTGACCAGACATGAAATTCCTACTCTAATGATTAAACATTCTTTTCACTTTCAGAAATTGGACATAAACTGGAAACGTGTTCGTGTGAAGAGTTATCAAACTGAATGGTGAAATTGCTGAAGATTGGTAGTAGGAAAATGCTTTTAGACGATCCCAAGTTAACGGAAGTTGGAAATAAAAATGTATTTCTCAAGATTCTTAGGTTAGATTGTCCAATAAGGGTGGCTTTCTAGTTCTCTGTGCCTTTCCGCTTTTTAAATGTAGACTTAGTCAATCGTCTCTTGCTTTTTCAAAAATATAAGAGAAATATTAAAACCCTTCACTTCTATCTAATACCATACAATGTACAAAATTAGTGTGCCGAACAGACTAAACAAATATGAGTTGTTCAGAATTAATACTCTTCTTGACGCAAATGCACCATTTATCATATACTTTCAATGTATGATATTACAAATCCCCCTAAGTTTATTTCCTTCTTGCATTTTCAAATCCTTAAAATTAAAACATACCATTGAACATCTCTGTACAACCTTTTGTATCTCGTCTTAGGTGACAACATTATCATAATTCCTTTATTCTTCTAATCCTGATCCTCTGCGTTCTTTAATGAGTTTTTTACTCACTCAGCAGTGTCTTGATGACTGATATCTCATGATCAACGGAGAACTAAAGCGCATTTAAGCTTGAAATTACAAATATAATTTTAAATTAATGACAAAAAGTGAAAGAAACCAAAACTGTTAATATTGTTTATTGAAGAACACATTACAGAATTAACTAGTGTAATTAGTTCTATAGACATTGTTGTAAGGTCTCTGGATGTCTTTGATTTACTGTGCTGTAGGACGCACACCCACCTTATTTGCAGCAACAGAATCATTGAAAGTTCATAAAGGAGCACATGCATTGATAGTTTGAATTAGTTTATTTTTATTAGTTTAAAGTGATATTAATATGCTATTTCTAATTAGTTCCAATTAATATGTCAATATAATTCAAAACCTATTCTTTCTTTTGATAGGCATACCTTTTATTTCACCCTAAACTATAAACAATAAGCAAAACAACTGTTGCATTTGTGTTGACATAAACTATTTCATCAAAGTATTAATGTTTCTCAGTGATTTGAGCATACGAAACAAGTATTCATAATTGACAATAATCTGAAATCTGCTATTAAGGATAAACATCATTATTTCTATAGTAAGTTGTTGGTTGATTAAGTTATTGTGTGATAGAGGACGCTGATATTTTTAATACAAACTAACATGTCTACTGACGTCTGAATGTTTTGGGTTTCGAAATAATTGTTTTGTCCTCCAATTTTGTGTAACCAATAATCATGGCATGGAAAGTAACACATGATGATTACTGAATATTTTTAAAAAATACATTTTAAAATCGTAATGAATTAATTTTCTTTAGCAACTCAGGAAATACGGACAATAAACAATAAATGTTACATTTTTTTTTAGTACATGTATTTTGTATAGCCAAATATAAACGCTAATGGTAGTTAACAAAAACCCTATTGGAAACACTAGGGCATCGTTTAGGCACTTCCTCAAAGAAACGATTCACTTTCACAGCTCAAGGTATTAGTTAATAAGTCAATAGAAGCAAGACAATTAGATGTCTGTTAAATGTGAGAGATTCCAATTTAAAGTATCTCTAGAGGGTAAAGCGTCTGTTATTGAAGACAGTTCATTATATATTTGATGTGTTTATAATGTACCTCTTGATATACAAGACATAGTGTCTATGGTGTCAGTGAGAATCATTTCTGATCTGTTTGCAAGAAGCATTGTAACATGTATTATAGGAAATAATTGTGATAAGTGGTTTGTATAACTGATACAGGGACTATCTTTATGAACGTGCTAGGTTCCATTAAGCTACCCTCATCCATTTCCCTTTCTTGTGTGTTAAATGGTTAACACTGTATCACCACTAAATGACAACTTGTTTAAATGATATGATGCAAATATCACCAGCATTTTTGTTGAATAATGCAAATTGACGTTATACGAACTCTACAATGCTGTCATCGTTTTAAGCTGCTTCTAACGAAATGGATACAACAAGAATACTGCTTTCCTATCTTAAATTGGACTATCACAACTAATAACAGCGCTTTATGATAGGTTGTATAAGCAATTTTTTTAATCATTAGCGATGGTCATATAACTAACATCATCAAAGTCTTATGCTAAACTAAACAAACACAGTCAGATTACAGAAACTAGTTGATGTATTGTCTGGGTTAAAGATCACACACCTTAATCAAGTGTATCACACACTCAAAACTGTTGAAGACAAGGTCACTTCCCTGAAGCTTAGAAAAGTGATTTCGTTGTTTAAATCTAGTGTGAGATCATGTCTCCTTTGATGTAAGCCTTGGTCTACTTGACACCATTTTCATTTATGCCATGGATAAATAGAGAATACCAAACGAGTTCCCTATGGATACCGTATTTATTATAACGAGTGGCTTGTAAACATATCTAACGAGCGTAAGCGAGTTAGATACGTTTACAAGCCACGAGTTGTAATAAATACGGTATCCATAGGGAATGAGTTTGGTATTTCATTTATTACACACGAATTAACGACCGTAATTTATTGACATAACAACGAAATATTCTTTACATTGTGTTGAGGCGCGTATGAATACAGCTTGATTTTGCGTCAGTGACGTCACAATGTGTAACTGTAAACGATGTAATCGACAGGAAAATAGTTTGTGACTTTAGCGCTTAGATTTTAGATGAAGTGGCTGATAACTGATAACTGATTAACATTTTGTTAACAGTCAAGTTCACGTTCAAGAAATACATAACACAGATTGAATTTTAACAACTTTAATAATACTCAAACCTGAAATTTTATTAGTAACAACAGCGTGCACGCTTTTCGTCAAATTCCGTCCAGCTTATACTTAACAGTCATCATAATCCGTGAGACGAGGTCGCTTTGCATTAAGTTCACATTAATGATTCCTCCGTATATTGGAGTCGAGAAAAGGGAGTGCACTGAACCGAAGCGAGTGACGGCGGTCCGAGATTGACTCGACATAACGTTGACGGTGGAAGGGAGGTCACTCGCACTCGCTGTTGCTGTGTGTGACGGAAGTACAAGCGTACCAGGCTGGTCGTTGTTGCTGCTGACGATACATGGAAATCTTGCTGTAACTGTTGGTGCTTTGCACGTTACGATGTCCTGATATCTGCATGATTTCAGTTGGAAGAATGTTCTGGCCAGTGAGCTGCGTGCTGAATGGTTCGTGAATCGTTTGACCATTCGTTTCGACGAGCAGACGAAATATGTTGCGTGTTTTTTTAATAGAGAAAATAAAATTGAATTACCACCACAAATGTTTATATTATATGTTTAAATGACTTTCAGTGGTGTCTGTAGTAAAAAAGGTCGTATGTTTGTCTATTTTAATGGCTACATTCTACCTGCTCGTGAAAGTAATGAATGAAGGTTAGTTGTAACTTATGAATGACAAAAGTAGTTCGGTCATTGTGACCTCGGGTCATCACCATGGATTGACCAATCAGAGGCGGCGCTCGCAGTATCTGACATATGTTAGATACCAAAAATATCTCGAATTGTTCTCTCTCACATGTGTGTAATGACTTCCTTTATTATTATCATTATATTGACACTTCCAATATAATATCCTTCACCATATCCTCCCAACAAATACACGATTATACAAAATGGGATTTACTAATTCAGATTTATGTGATTTGTGCTCCCGAAAAATAGATACTATGTGCCACCTATTCTGGGATTGTGACTTTGTAAGACCATTGTGGACAAAACTGGAAGATTGGCTCAGAGAAAAAGCTCAAGTTCAAATACATCTCAATAAGGAAAAGATACTCCTTGGCTTCCCGGACAGAAATAATGATCCACTCAATGCTATTATCCTTATCTGCAAAAAAAACCATTTTCGATTTTAAACCAAAAAAGCCTTCCAAACACTAGTCTATATAGTCCATGATTATTATAATATTACCAAATGTGCAGCTGAAATGTCAAATAGAATTGATACTTTCTTAACATTCTGGTCATTCTGTCATTTATTGTTTATGTAAACATGTTGTGTGATTGATACTTATGTATTTCTGAAATAAAAGTGTAAATAAATTTTTTTTATTGACTCTGCTTTATAACAAGACTCGTCTAAGACGTTTTACCCTGTTATATGTCTATGGTTTACCTTGTCACCAGAAGGCAATGTAATTGTAGGCAGGACGAACTACGATTAGACTTTTGTCGTTAAGCGGTTATCACTGGTCTAAGTGATTGATGAACATGAAATGAACTGGTATTTAAGTTTCGCTTAAAGAGCTGAAGTGATTACAAAGTCTCATTACTTAGGACATATGTGTTATCGAAATGGTTAGCCTCATCTCCGCTCTATGTCTTATTCTTTGATGAAAGTGTGGTACGATGAGAGTAAACTGAACTCAACAATATGTATTCAACATAACCAATCTGACAAGTTGTAGTTAATTTTGATAACACAAGAAATTGTATTGACTTTGTGGTCCAGATATTTTACATATCAATAACTTACAGGTTAAACAATCACTTAATAACATCATCAGAATGATTAGATAACACTGGTCATTCTGACAGGATTTTTTAAAGGTAAAATATATAAAACTTAACTAAGCTATTCATAACAGTGAAAGTTATTTGCTAGGTCAGTAGAGGTTATGCTATGTTTGTTTATTGCAAAAGGGTAGGGATATAACAAATAAGCCAGTATATTATCACATGTTGATAATGTTCAAAACATTGTTTTTTGAAGGCATATTGATAGCGAACTCTTATTTCGCGATAGACACCAAAACAAAATATAAATGCATGTATTAGTTAAGGTTTCTCAATAGAGAATAGTTTTATATATTAACAAAACAATTTTACAAATACTATGGCTCATCTAGTAATATATAATTTTTTACAGTAAAAACACACAGGTTAGATATAAGTGCTAAGGGGGAAATGCACATAGCTATAAATCATACCAAAAGAAATTTGCTAAACTATTTGAATTTCAAGTTTCCCTGAGGGAAGATATAAACATGCATTCTATTAAATTGAAGTCCGCCTAGTGGCCTCAACTTTAAAAACCAAACTCATTTGTATTCACCAATTGAAACCTGAATAAATAACGATAAACAGTTTTTGTAATCTAGGGAAATAAAAGATAGGACTGAACTTTTTCAATATAAAACGAGGAGTGTTTTTTACATAAAAGCTGTCATTTAATTATTGAGAATGTCAACAACTGTATTGTAACCTGAAGTAAGAATAATTTGCAGTACCGACTAAAGTTTTTCTAAAGGTATAAACCTTTACCAATTTTGAAAAAAACCCACACTTTCCCCGAGAGCAGTTTTCTTTTTTCACAGTTTTAAACTAGTTTCTGTCTCTAGTGGCTTCAAGGTAACAAAGAAATTCATTTGTATTCACTGGCTGAAAGACTTTTATTCATTGAAAATGAATGATTAAAATTATATACCTTGACTTTTTATGAGTGAAAATGTCCACTAAACATCTGCCTGAAATGCTAACGATAATTATTTGCAACTAGTAAAACTTGAATTTACACAAAAGGTTCAATGTATGAAATTTCAATTATTTAATCATCGAGGTTGGTTCCAACAGATTAATACTTACCTAAAAGATAAAAAGACAACAAATTTTGTTGTTCATGCTTTAAATTTCCATAAATATCAATTACTTGCGTCATTATCTAAGATATTACATGAGATAACCATGTTTCAAGAAACGATTTCGTGCAAACGTTAGGTAGCCTTGAGTCTGAAGTGGATATTCAACAGTGCCGGTAAGTTATAGCCCGTTTAGAAAGATTTTCAATTGCATTATCGTGTAAAACAGAACATTTTGCTACAAGGTTTGATATCCTTATATCTAGATCCTGAAGAAATGTTTTTTTTATAATATGATTGGCGATTTACAGATTTATAAATGAGATTTTTTATGTGAATCATATCGTGATAAAGAATATGATGGTTAAGAAATGTCAGACTTGAACCAATATGAGTGAATAAGTACTATATATAACAGGACAAACACTATTAACAACAATATGATTTCTGACAAACCAACAATTACTTGATTTATCTCTTTTATCTAATATATTAGCCCAAATTGAAATGCTTTAAATAATAAATCAAATGTTGTTATGATATTGCAAGTGAATAACAAGTCTAACCATCTATTTAAGGCATATGGTGTTCCTGAACTATCACCAACAGATCAATAACGCATATTGATGTATAGTCAGCGTTAAAAGTCACACACAAGTGTTTCAAGCATTCAAACCTTATTGGTTGATGGCCAAAGCCAGTTTTGGGTATACAAAGTAAAGTGTTTACATGACAGGTTTGCCCCCAGGGGTATTTATACCCCCGAGGGTATCTGATTTGCCCTACCTCCAGACCAGGGGTAAATATTTCTCACATTGCCCCCGGGGGTAAGTATACCCCTCTTAAAAATTGCGTTTACATGACAAAATTTACCCCAAGGGGGCAAAAAAATGCCTTTACCCCCGGGGGAAACCGCACATATAAACGGGGCTAAAGAGAAGCATTAACAAAATTGATTAAGCTTTAAGCACTCAAATAATGTTTTATGATTAAAGGTGTTATACTTTCCTTTTTAAGTACCACAGATTGTAGACAAGGGGTGATGAAATTTTTCCAAATCACTGTCTGATGTGCTTAACATGATCAATTTGGTAATTCAGACTTTTCCATTTTGAAGTAATGGTCTAAAGTTTGAAGGGATTAATTAAAAAAAATCTTAACCATTATGACGAAATAAGTAATGTGATTAGGTTAGATAATTATTTACACGGATTCAAAATACTTTTTTAAGTATAAAGCTGCCTCAATGAAGGTTGAACATTGAATTTGTGAAACATTGTTTGCGGATTGGAAGAGACATCGGTTGCCGTCAGGGGCTCGACAACATTGCTCTACACTAGAGAACTGTTCTACAGTGTTCATCCCATCACCCTCATGTTTTCATAGTCCAATCTATACTCGCAGGTTTAACCACAATGCATATTCTCGCAGGTTTCACCAAAATGCGCAGTAACAATAGAGTTGCAGATCTCCTGCACTAAAACTAGCAGACGTGATATAAATTAGATACTTTTGAAAGGGGCATTCAGACCAAAGATAAGGATTAGAAAAAATAAATACATTTTGATTTATAAAACAAAAGTTATAACCGTGTCAAGATTAAGGCTTGACATGACACTAAAATTGTCTCCAACCAAACCTCTTTCAAGTACGTGAGTTCTAGTGAGGTTTATTTCATTTATAACACAATCATTGCGAAGATTAGAAATTGTCAACCTGTTTCAAAAACATAAATCTTAGGTGAATAAATTATCATTCAAAAACAACATGGCAAGAATATAACTAAAGAATAACAATGTCATCAATATTTTAACAAAAGACAAACGATTTCATTATGTTATTTCAATTAAGGAGATGTAACTCATTAACCCGAAAACTATTGAAACCATAGTATTGGTAATCTATTACTGTTAGAAATAAAAGTGGTGTCTTCCATTCTTAACTATGTGTCTTATTCCTTAATGTCAGAAACTTGTTTACCCCATGAATCCCCATTAAACCAAAGCTAAACATCTCTGGTAACTCTTTGTCGTTAAATGAATGTGAAATGTGAATCATCGTCTCGTTTTGTAAATGTCGTCTCGTTTTGTAAATGTCGTTAGCCTAGATCAGGTTTAAGCAACAGTACGCACTTTCTCAGTCTGTTTATTCTGGGCTATGTTAAAAGGTTCACATGAAATGTACAAAATTTGGTTAAAAATTGGTCTGTTAATTTGATATAATTTCAAACAAAATGTTATATAGCAAGTTGGAAACAGTAATATCATAGTATGTTTTTTATGACTACAACAAATGGTGGTTGAATTTAGTCAATATACTAAGACATATGTCTTGTTGGTTATTGGATTGACAAATGGGGGAATTAGGGGAGGAAATATATATTCAAGTGTCAAAAAAAGTTTACGAAAAAAATTTTTTTGTAATAAATACATTGGGTGAATATTCTCAGCCTACAATGATCGATTATGAATCGGACATACTCTTATTAAAAGTTACTTTATACGCTGCATAGTGAATGGTTAACTACAATAGATAAAATATGATATCTGCTGAATTCAAAAAAACGATATAATCAGGACAGATCGAAAATGCATGACCCTGTTTTTATGTTATATATCTTCTAATTTTCTTTTAACAATTGCTAACATTTTCTTGTCATTGATCATGATTGAAGGATATGAAGCTTTTAGTTTACTTGACTTAGGTTCACGAAGGATAGGATTATCCTGCTAACACATTGCTCTAAGACAAAGCTAAAGAGGTATATTGATAGATAGCTTTTAATACGTTATGATTACGGCAATCAGTCGTCTCATATCTCACACACGTCAGAGTAATCCAGTTTGAACTACAATGATTAATTGAATCTGTACGCAGAAGCAGACGTTCTAACAAACACACATACGTACAGCATCACATAAAAGGAATGTCATTTATTAAATGTTGATCGATTTGATAATTCTAAAAAATATTGCATAATGATTCGTTTAACTAAACTAAAAAATAGCCTTTCAACAAACAAATATTATTTGTTTTTGTGAAGACGTTGACATGCCCTCAGAACATTTAAAATGACTCATGGTGGGATTTGATGTTGTGTGATGTGATATGATGTGATGAACACTTTCCTTCTAGTTTCAGCTAATCAAATGGCCACTCTGCATTATAAGGGTTTATGCATTGTGTGACAAAATTTCCTTAAATATATCCATCAATAAGTATTTATGATTCATTTATGTCATGGCTGTGAAACCAGTGTACAGTGTACAGTGTACATGTTGAATTACATGACATGTTTCTAAATATACACTGTAAATAATGACAATGTGTTATGAACATGCATATGCCTTTTCCATTCTGAACATAATTGAAGATATTAATCACTGTGTTCCCATTAACTGCATTGTTGTTATCAGCATGATCTAATCATCTTAAATTATCTTGCAAACACAGTGATTAGTAATTTCGTATATGTTAATGAATCACATTTTGAGGAAGCCTTACCTATCACAAAGGCAAAGATTTATGAGCAAAAACTGTCTAGAATATATTCTTTTTTCACATATTTTTCATATACCGAAAAAGCTTACACTCGGTCATGCGTACACAGCATGTGAATACAAATCACCCAAATCCTGGACACAGTGCTCGTATTGATGTCTTTAATGATCTTATTAATTCTGTAACGACCACATAAACTATATCCTTTAAATTGTGACGGGTCGGTTGAATGAATTCAGTGGATGTAATAACGCAACACATTGATTTCTACTTGATTTACAAGGCTTTGTTTGCATAATCAATCGCTGGTCGCATTGTGAACCAAGTACCTGTTGCTGTGGACCTTGATTCTCATAACCTAATGCCTGAGTTACACCAAGGTCGTTCTCACTACGTCCTACTCCGTTCCAAATTATTAGCAAAACGGCCTCGGACGGGATGGAAACGAGTAACGATTGTTTATATTTTATCCAAATATGACGCCAGTTCGTTCATACACAGTTCTCAGCACGTTCATCTAGTCTTTATCCTGTCCTCAGTCAGTTTCTAAACCGTTTAGATTGGATCGTATTGCCCGTTCGCCTCGTTTTCAGGACGTCTTCAACCAGTTCAATTCCGTTCTGAGACAGTTCATATCCGTTCTAAAATCTCGTTCTTGATACGGACAATTCCGTCCTAGCTGCGACCAAGTCGTTTTAAGACCGTTCTTTCCGTTTTCACTATGTCCTGATTCCGTTCTAAGTGCGTCTTAACTGTAAAATCATCCAGTTCTGGCCCGTTTTCTACAAATACCCAGCACGTCCTTGCCCGTTCTCATTAGCTTTCTAAATTTCAAGGTGAAAACATCATGCCTCCAAAGAAGAAGTATGGTAAGAGGAAGGTTGTTCACAGGAAATCAAATACAAGATCCACTAGCCCTGTAGAAGCCATAGAGGCAGAAGCTGTTGTTCCAGAGATAGCCTTATCGCCTGCTACTACTGAATCTTCTGTCAGACAGTCAGAGACTAATATGTTTGAGACAGATCCAATTCAGAAGAGCAAACAAAGAAAACGAAAACTCACATCAACCTCAAACCCGAACAAGAAGAAAATACCGAACTGCAAACGTAGTAAGAACTGTGTGAGAATTTTGCAAAGGCACTAGGAACGAGTGAAACGCAATGAGGAACTTGTTAGAGCTTTTATGAATGTGTAAGGATGTACTACTAACTGAATCTGAATTTTTTTACTATTTTTACACTTATTAGGACGTACGAACAACTGACTATGGTCGTACTGAGAACGCGTTAGACCTGGCTGAGGACGAAATGGACGGGATGGAAACTGTGCACAAACGTATTGCAATCGATTACCGACTGCGCAACGTTCTTACTCGTCCTTAGTCAGATCGAAGTACGACAGTTCCGTTCGCAGTACGACAATCCCGTTTTCAGTACGTTTGTACTCCGTCCATTTCGTCCTCATACAGTTCTCAGACAGTTCTAGCCCGTCCTGAAAAAACCCAAGAACGTACCGAGAGCGGGCTTGGTGTAAAGGGGGTATTAGAATGTTGTCTAGATGTGAAAGATGTCTTTGAAACAGAATTAGTTCTTGTTCAATAACTTCGATTTCTGATTCGATTTGTGTTCAAAAATGGTAATGAAGATTTTCTTCTTTGGTGTTTTATTTTATATTGATTTTGTTATTTTGCGCAGGATAAAAACAATCAATATCTAAACTTCCAGGTTTGAACTAAAAGCTGTTTTTTCACAAGGGTTTCTTAAAAAATATAAAATACATGTAAGTAAGGAAACATCAAGTAAGAAAAAACATACACTTTTAGAAAATATCTTTTTAACACATCACTTTGTTTTTACAAATGATTGCTATACTAATAAACAGGTGTCAATAATGAAGTGCTTAATATTGGAAAAAAGAAGTTGGTCACCATATACAAATCTTCTTAATGACACTTACTGAAGCAAAATTGGAAGTTTGAGGAGAAATCAGGATGACGATTTACAAGTGGCACTTATGCAGTAAGTCACGAACGTTTTACCACCCCTTTTTTCAACACTACAGATGTTATGTATAAGAATGGAAACGATTATATCTATTCAAGTCTATTCCATGCAACAAATTCCTTCAACATTCCTAGTTTACAAGACATCTGTACTCTTCTGAAGCTGGATTTTAGGTGAATAGGAGCGGGAGAGATACAATTATAACACAGGTATATTGTTAACATACTTAGCAAATAAAATTGCATTTTATTCATTATTTTCAACAATTTTTTATATTCTTTCTAATATCAAGAATGTTAACTTGAATAACATTTGGAGAAATTGCAGTTCGGGATTATCAATTTTGCCTAATTCAATAAGATTTCCGAGGATGATATTCATGGAAAATTATGAAACGTTAAAGCAACTCTGTCTGACCTATCTATATGAATTAAATAAAACTAATTTTATTCTGTGCAACCATTGTGATATGACATAAACAAAATCACTCAGTCCAAAATTGGCGATTCATTGTTATTATTGTATTCTTTGGGCCCATTAAAATCTGAATTAATATTAGCCTATGTTAACAAAAATATTATTCACATTCCTGCAAGCCTTGTTCTAATAACAATAATCCCCACTGCTGGAAAAATAAGCCTAAAGACTTTTAAATATTTGTAAATGTGATGATGAATGTGTCATATCCTGCATATACAAGTTTCTGTTTGTTCATTATAACGAGTTGTTAATAACTATCATTTACCATGTCTCAATCATGAAGCACTGTAGTGGTTTAAAGGGGATTTACCTCTCTTCTTTTGTTCTCAAACATTACAGGGACATCACTATTTATATATTGATATTTACAAAGTGTATTATTGTTTGCTTTATTACAGGGATTTGTTGAGCTAGACTTAATCATTTTTTCAACGGTTAATCTACCTTAGTAAGTGGAGCTTCTCTGTAGGTGTTATGTTCTCAGACTTTACTTTATCAATTGTTATGAATCTCAACACTCTTTTGTGATGAATACTGATTAGTTCTTGGAGCAATATTAGCTTCGTCAATACAATAACTACTCTTTAGACTTAAGTATGCATTGTTTACATACCATATATAATGCAGATATTTCGGTCTTTACATTCGAGCTCGTTACCTCAGGTATTTTGAGGGTTTTATCCTAACTTGTAAGCATAATTATTGTATCCAATAATATTTACAATATGGCAATCCGAAAAAAATTCTTCCTGTAAAATCCTCTTTTGAGATATTATAAAATCATAAGTAACATTTTCTACAAACTTCTTGAACTGTCGAACAGAATTAAAGAATGTAAGATGGGTTACAGGTATCTTGTTGACCTAACATTTGTAATTGAAAAATCAAATTTGAACTTTTGGGATTTATTGTAAACGATTAAACCATTAACCTTAAACCTCAGTTATTTTGTTTTCATTCTTGTTTTTTGTATATTTTTCGCAATTTTGTGGGATGAATAACGAGAAAGAATTAATGAAAAGTGCCACCTTTTCAGAACTGACACATCATCGTAAATGCTAGAAACCATTTTAAAAAACTACATTTTTATCCCCTTTCAGCAACCAGGGGAAGGGTGAATCATGTTGATTTTGTAAAATTTGTATGTACCATTTTTTGTTATTGAGTTCTATTAGTTATGAACACAGGAGGTAAAGTGAATTGCTGATTTGATAGTGGAATTAACTGTTTAATACATTTAAATATAGGCCATAAATGACAACAATTGTTATTCCGAACAAAGTGAATACAATAAAATTAAATTTCTAGAGGTCCAAATTCTTGAATAATAGATCACACAAATTGTTTAGCATGATGATTGTTGCAGGTAGCAACAGATATTTTATTTTCTTAAACGTCATCATTTGTAACTTATTGTTTTTTCATGGATATTTTATTAGATTGTGAACAAACTATATTTCTACAACCAGAGGTTTACTCATTTTTTGTGAACGTTGATTAGTTGACAGCATGTGCCTGTGTTTTAAAAGTTCAATTCATTGACCTCACAATAATATTATAATCGTTTATACTCGCAAGCTCTCTTAGTTCAGTCGAGTCTGGATGTTGCTTTGACATCTTTCATTTTCCAGTGCAAAGAAACAAACTGACATTCACTTCTTACATCAACGTCTGACGTAAATGTCTGCTCTCCTTGAACCCATCAAAAGTCTCTTGATATTTATCTTTACAAATTTAATCATTATCGAGTTTCACTGTCATCTAATAAGTCTGTGGGAGATAAGATGCTATTTCTTGGATTTGGTTTATTTATCAACCAATGCCATTTTGTTTATGCAGACTACAATCACATTTACCTCTAAACAAGTACTATGTTGCTTAAGTGTACACATCATTGACTGTTTTACGTGAATATTTGTCATTTAAAATGATTATTCATTGTGAACCCAACCAAGCTAGATAGGATTTAGTATACATTCAGACCTTCATACTTAACCTTTACACACCGAGCACTTTACCATCTGAAAGCAAGACCTAAGCTTCTTTAACTGTGATACAGGCTTTCTTTCTAAATTTTACCAGGAATGATAAACTGAATGAATCCAAGATCAAAGATATCCTTTTAGTTTAATGTACTTATAGCGGGCTTAGGATGTTATGATTTTCTGTAATTCCTGCTTTATCAGGTCTGTGTTCTGATAGTAAAATAACAAATGCGATTTTTTTTAGTACCCGATGATACCCTCATCGAGTGCAACTATAAGTTTTGGATCTTTTTAAAAACAAAATACTAACCCTTGAAGATGTTATCAAATGTTATCGTATTCTTATACTACAGATAGAAGAGTGTAATATATAATGAGTTTGACACTTGTATTAGGAAATGTCGCACAATTGTATTCAGCGTGATTTCTCATTCTGACACCAAAATTTCTTGTAATCTTTAAAAAACAATAGTTTTTAAATCTTCAGCACTCAATGATATGTGATGTACTGATAATGAAAAAACAAAATTAAATGATGATCATTAAAGACGGAGAGGGATCTTGTTATTTTCAAATATTAACCTTCCAACATTGAGCTAGACAGCTAGTATAGGACCCGTAATCACTTGTTATGCTATTATTTCCCCATTCGTTTCTTCAGAATAATTCGATAGTTCGCATAGTCATAATGCTTAAAGGTTTGTAACTAATTCAAGCCTAGAGAAGGAGAATCAAATTTAAAAGTACAGTAATGCTTCTGAGAAAAAATGTTCTAAGGAAAACAATTGGCGAAACATTAGTTCTGTTTTTAAGATAATAATTTTGTCAGCAAACAGGGAATACAGAGCAATATCAATCATGTTTTATGGACGTAGGGACATTTCTTGATAATTTGAAATAACATTATACACATTTTGTGTTTCTGTGACTGATACAAGTTTAAGTAATCAACACTCAAATGGGAATAGACACCTTGTAATGTTTTTTCATGGCGCCTCAAGGTTTGTGTTGATGAAATAAGTAATTCAGGATAAGGGTATTGATTAAAAAAACTTTTCACCTCGGTAATTTTAAAGGATAATCTTATTTGTGTGTTTAGGATTTGTTCTAAAATAAGAATGAAATCTTAATTAATGTATGTATAAAGCAAATAATCAATATATGTCTGAATAGTTGAACAAAATAGCATTGACGCCATTTTAGGAAGCCATTGCTTTTTTCATAAATTTATGAAAAAGATACCTGTATTTAAGATCATATAATGAGGTTTCATATAAACAATAAAGATCAAATAAATGCTTAAACAACAAGAATCCTCATTATTTTTGCCATGTTAATTGGTAAATATGTACAAAAAATACTGTCAGCTTTAAAATACACCAAAAAACGTTTTCATCGGTCCTCTAATAACAAAGATATCGCCCTTCAAACTGCGCGAATTATAGGCTTATCAATTTGACAGTCTGAAAAGGGATTCTACCGGATGAACGATATTGCCTTTACTGCGCATGCCCGGATTGTTTTATGACATCCCTGTGACGCCCAGGTGTCAAAGCACTAGTCATTCATTGGTCAACAATAGGTCAAACTAGATCCAATCAAAAATTGAATTTTCAGAATTGATCATTTGAAATGTATGAGGCTTGAGATGAACACATTGAGCACTGACATAGTAGATGGAGAATTTGGCATTGACTACAGTCATTTCGACAAGGTAGGTTTTGTTCATTAACACTTATATAATAATAATGAATTTGTAGAGCGCCTAATTTCCACCATTAAGATGCTCAGTGGCGCTATGACAATAAAGAGAGAATTAAAGTTCAGTTGGAGGTACTAAAGGCAATAGTGAATAGGTGAGTTTTCAGCATTTTTTTAAAAGTTTCCTTTGATGAAATGATCCTCAATTCCTTGGGGAGAGCATTCCAAAGTTGAGGACTGGCAAAAGCAAAGGAACGATCTGTGAGTTGGTTTTGAGATCTGTGAGTGTTAAGGAGAAAGTCAGAGGAGGATCTGAGACTTCGCTGTGGTATATACAATGAAACAAGCTGTTTGAGATACTCTGGAGACTGTTCATTGTAGAGGGAGTCATGAGTTAGGATGAGAATCTTGAAGGAAATACGTGCAGAGATGGGCAGCCAGTGTAGAGATTGCAGGACTGGAGTGATGTGGTCATAACGTGGAGTGTGTGTAAGACATCTGGCAGCAGCATTTTGGATTCGTTGCAGTTTTTGGAGTGATTTTGAAGGCAGGTTAGCATATAAAGAGTTACAGTAGTCTAGTTTTGAAGTTACAAGGCAGTGCATCAGAAGTTTACAGGTGTCAATGTTGAGGTAGTGACGGACTCTGCTGATGTTGTGGACGCTGAAGTAGCATGCTCTGCTGACTGCTGTGATGTGGGCATTCATTGACATGTTTGAGTCAAGAACGACGCCAAGATTCCTGGCACTCTCTGATGGCTTGATGCATGTATCACCGATATGGAGAAATGGTGATGTGGAGCCAGTATGAATCTTTGTCAGTTGATGTTTTGAGCCAATAAGCAGGAACTCTGTTTTATCCTGATTAAGCATTAAAAAGTTTGAAACCATCCATGATTTAATCTCCAGAATGCAAAGCGTTAGTTTGTTGATTGTGAATGACATGTCATCTGACTCAAACGCAACGTAGAGTTGTGTGTCATCTGCATAGATATGGAATCCGATAAAATGTCTCCTAATTATGTCCCCAACAGGAAGAATGTACACTGTGAACAAGAGTGGGCCGAGAACCGATCCCTGGGGAACACCATATAATAGGGGCGACCTTGATGATTGTACGTCTCCAACTTTGACAGATTGCGTACGTCCTTGCAAGTATGAGGAGATCCATTTGAGTGCAGTTCCTGTTATACCAATGCGATGTTCCAGTCGCTGAAGTAACACAGTGTGATCTATCGTATCAAAAGCACTGGATAGATCAAGTAGCACAAGTGCTGTCACCTTCTTTCTGCCCATATTTCCAAGGATGTCATTGTTGATTCTGACCAAAGCTGTCTCAGTACTGTGAGAGGTTTTGTAAGCCGACTGGAAGGGTTCTGCCAGGTTATTATTTTGAAGATGTGTCTTCAATTTGCCAGCAACTACTTTCTCAACACATTTAGATAAAAACGAAAGGTTTGAAATGGGGCGAAAGTTTTTTAAGTTGTTTTCATCAGCTCCAGGTTTCTTTAATGCTGGTGTGATAATTGCATGTTTGAAAACACTTGGAACAGTTCCAGAGGACAGAGATGAATTAATAATATCCCACACTGCAGGGGCCAGATGCTGTAACACAGACTTGAACAACCAGGTGGGGACAGGGTCAAGAGGGGAAGATTTGGATGGAGCTTTCATCATGATAGTCTGTAATTGTTCAACGGAAACATGTCCGAAGCTTCCAAGAACAAGGCCAGAGAATTTGCTATCCTCTGTAGCAGGATTAGATAGACTCGAGCCTTCATGAAGATTAGTTCTAATCCGGCTTATTTTGTCCTGAAAGAACGAGGAAAACTTGTCAGCAAGGTCAGTTTTATTACTGTGTTCTGGAAGCTTTTGTTCCGATTTGCCGTTTAGGAGTTGGTTCAGCATCTTGTACAGTTCTTTTGTGTTGTTCTTATTATTTGTAATGCTTTCTGATACAAATTTTCGCTTTGCTGCTCTCAGTCCTGAGTTAACTTTATTTTTGGCATCCCTGTATATCTGGCGGTGAACTTCAAGTTTGCTCCTTCGCCAAGTCTTTTCAGCAGATCTACACCGATGTTTCAACTCTCTGATTTCATCATTATACCAACTTGTATTCGGTCTGACAATGATGGAACGTTTCCTGATAGGGGCGTGTCTGTCAAGAATTTCTACAAGACTATCATATAGTATTCCAAATTTGGAGTCAACATGCTCTGCATTACAGACACTTGATGTTATGTCACAACTTTGCAAGTCATCAGCAAATGAATCTACATCAATGTTTCTTGTTTTGCGATAAGTGAAAACTTTCCGCACTGGTTCAGGCTTTGATAGGTCAAGGGTAATGTCAAGCAAATAGTGATCCGAGATCTGTTTATCTGAAACATCATTGATTGAGATGAAATCATCTTTTTTCTCTTGTGATAACAAGATCCAAAGTATGGCCATGTTTGTGAGTGGCTGTGTTCACATGTTGATGAAGATTAGCAGATTGTAAGAGCTGAAGGAAGTTCTGAGCAAATTTGTCATATGTATACATTTTATCATGTCAGACAGTTGTTTTGCGTAAGAAGTTGAGAATTGAAAAACAACATAATCTCAAAAGTGCATGATGAAACATGGTGTCAAAAGGTGTATCGAATTGTATTAGTTTGCGATAGGATAATCGGATACAATTACATGACAAGTTGCCTAAACGACACTCATTGTTTTGCAATTATTCGTAGTGTGAGAAAGCAAACCTCATTCGCATAACATAAATCACTTCAGTATTATTCATAATTTCTTAAAAATATTATTTATTTAAAGGGTTTAACGTGCCTTCAACTTTATATAGCCACCCAGGCTCATCACAAAATGTAAACGTAGCGCTACTAAAGTCAGTACACCATGATATCGTAATATCTAAGATATTTTCAGATTTGACATGACTACAAATATTTTCATTTCATATATTTTCAAAAACCATTCTGTATCTTATGGTGACCGATCTGTCAATAAGTACGTTACGTCACTATTATAATAAATATAATAACTGTTTTTTGGCTAGGGAGCAGCATTTATATATGCATTATTTGCTTGTTTGGTAATCCTGCTCCTTTGTTTTAGATGAGTTTAAATCACAATTTCTTTTATAATGAAAAGTTTTCTTTAGAGAAGAATAGGCCATCTAATCATTTGCGAAATAAAGAACCAAAACATACCATGTAGTTTCATATTGATTAATTGGATCTCTCAGTAAAAGCCATGATAAAGCTGTCACCGGTCTTAACAAATCAACAAAAATAAGTAAATACCTTTATTATATGTCTCACTATCATACTGTCAAGTTGTGTTCCTTGTTTGTGTATTAATTAAACGCCAAGTAAGTAAGTGTCCGCTTGACTTATTACTGTAAACAATAGCAATAGCCTGACCAGTAAGGGCGATGTGATGTGGCAGGCTGTGATTGGCTGAAAGAAGTTTTCACGACTTAAAATATGACGTTTGTTTTTAAAGCCATTAAATGACAATTTTTCGCATGTTTTTGAACAAACAAAATATCGATGTTGTATAATCATATCCTTTTGAATTCATTTCTGCATTGTGTACCCCCCTCGGGGTTATCTGATGTTTAAAATATACTGTAAGTTACTTAATGAAAACACGATTTTGTTTCTATAATACAGTACATGTGTGGTATGTTTTAAATTATTAAATGGGAAGAGAAAAGGAAGGTCAGGTATGTATTTTATGACTTTCAATTAAAAATGTGCTGAAATTTTTTTTCTGATGGTAAAAAACGTGTTGTTTCTTTATCTTTTATGATAGAGTGATGTTTCCTAAAAACATGATTAATGACTTGTTGATAGGACTTCAAGCGTCTTCTATTAGGATCAATAGACACAAGAAATTATTCCGATTTCAGGTTTAAGATAGTTCAATAATAATGAAAAGATAGGATTAAAATTATCTCCCAATTGAAAAGAATCAGAATATGCACGCATTGTACTAACAAAATATTAATTCACGAAGTAAATATCAGTTTCCCTTATAGAAACACGTTTCACTGTTGACTTCTATGTTGTTAAAAAATGTGTTTAAGATAAGCTAGTAGACAAAAGACACATGTTAAAGATGGTTGTACAAGATGATAAAACATCTCCTGTGAGGCAATATTGTTGAACAAGTTTCCTTTTCTTTTTCACATGTGACAGTCTGAATTAGTGACTGATTTATTGCTGTTCAACTCTAGCCCTAACAATTGCTCTTTGCATTTCACTTAATAGGTCTGAGCCCTCGTTTATAGATCACCCAGGGAAAACTAACAATGCAGAGGTCAGAGAGGTGAGTCTGTGATCCTCGTTTTATAGTGGAACAGGAGATTGCTTCTGATCTTTGACTCGGACAAGTACTAAATCTAGTAAGCATCCATCAACTGCTTATGATGTAAAACAACGATCAAAGACCGTTTTATTGTTACCACTCAAGCTACTTGCCTCGATTTAACTTAAGCAATGACCCAACTGAAAAGCTGTCAAAAATTATCAGCATTAGAGGAGTCATAGTCAATGCAACACCATGAAAGATGGGTGCAAGTGTTAATCATCATATATAATTCAATCAGTGCAACACAATACGAAAATAAGTTGTTATCATGTGGACATTTCCACGCAGTTATGTGGATGTGTATAACATTATGTGTTAGTTTTGTTTTGGTCTAGCTATCTGTGAAGTCATATTACATTAATACAAGTAGTCTGTGTTTTGTATGGGAAATAACTCCCTATATTACGTTCTTGTAAAATTGCGAAAAGTTGATACTGATGTTAACAAACATTGAAAATCAAAGTATACACTGGAATCAGAAGATAATTATTGATCAAGACATTTCAAGAGAGTCACTTCCCATGGAGCAATAATATGTGAAGTTCTGGCTGAGGATATTAATGCAAGTGACAGCTCATGTCTGTGAAGTTGAGACCTCCCACTAATAGATTGATGTTTTCAGCGAGTAATGAGAGGTCGCTTTGGCAATATCTAAGCCGTTAGCAGAAGTAAAGTTAATGAAAAGAGATTAAAAAGGTGATAGCAAAAGCAGAAATTAAGGGAAGCAGCACATAAGCTTTATACTATCAGCAACTATGATAAAGTTCCTTAAGATAGGTAGTAAGTTCGGATAAACACCTCTTCCCCTTAGTTTTTTACTTTCCCCTTTTGTATGATAAGAAATATGTGTCCATGCCATTTGCTTAATCTATTACGAAAGTCCCATTATTTAAAACATTTACGATAACCTCTACACTTAATTGGATTCTATGGTCTCTTACGCAAAACTAAGAAATAAAAAAATATAATTGAAACAAAAATTTTACAGTTTGGATGAATGATATTTCTGGATTCAGCAATAGTCGTTTTTATAAGCAAAGTTGGGGCAGGTTACCGCAGTGGTTAGCGCGTTCGGCTTCAGACCAGGAGGTCCTTTGTCTTCAGTAGAGATTCTCGCAGGTTTCAGCGCAATGCATAGCCACTATAGTGTTGCAGACTTTCACCATGCAATAATACAAGGAGCCGCAATATAAGGGAAATACTTTCGAAAGCGGTGATTTGGGGATAATCATCGCTTTCGAAGTATTTCCCTTATATTTCACCTCACCTATAAGGGAAGGAAATATATATATTTTATAAGATTTGCACAAAGAATTAAACAGAGATATATATATAAATATTAATTCGACGAAGTATTAATATTTTGACATTCCGATAAGATTAAGAAAATAAGAATTTCGACTGGTGAAATAGAATAATACAAACAGTCACATCTATGTTGTATTAAATTCATTAAGCTTAAAGTGCTTCATTTGAAAACTTACTTTCAGTCCTTCGAGAGAATGGAGATACAGATAGCTACACCGAGTGTTACTCTCCATACAGTGTGCATATACAGACCACCCCCATCAAAAGCTAATGGTTTAAGATACTCTCAATTTCATGATGAACTTTCATCGCTCTTAGAAACTACCTCACACCAAAACTTACTTAACTTGGGAGACTTTAACGTGCATATCGACAAAGCAGACCTCCCAGACGTGAAGAAGCTACTGAATATGCTTCAAAACCATGACCTTATCCAACTAGTTAATGAACCGACTCACAAGAATGGACACACTTTGGATTGGATTGCTGTGCGGAGCAAGAGTGGTCTTATAAAGAATTTGTCTGTCTTGGACAGGCAAATGTCGGACCATTTTCTAATTCTTTTCTCGATATCCATCCAAAAGCCTCAACCTGAAAAGGTAGAAGTGAAGTGTCGTAACTTGAAGAATATTGACCATGTTGCATTTAGAAAAGACCTTGGTAAATCTGTGCTTGTTAGAGATCCACCGTCTGACTTAGATGATTTATGTGAAGCCTATGATGATACGTTAGCTGGACTGTTGGACAAACATGCCCCTTGTGTCATCAAGAAGATATCACAGAGATCTGGTTCTCCCTGGTACAACGAGGATGTCGTCTGTGCCAAGAATCAAAGACGGAAAGCTGAGCGTCAGTGGCGTAAGTCAAGACTGGAGGTGCATCGGCAAATTTTCAAACAGGCAAGAAACGCTGCAACTATGCAAATAAGAAAATCAAAATCAGACTACTGTCATTCGAAAATAAATCAGTGCACCAGTGATGCCAACGCTCTATATGACTTTGTGTTTTCACTGATGGGTAAGAAGAAAGAAATAATTTTACCCAATGCAGATAATAATGATGAAATTGCAAATGTATTCAACACCTTTTTTGTGGAAAAGATTGAAAATATCCGTCATTTTCTTGCATCTGAAAACACTGATCAAGCACAAGACCCCCATTCTAACTTCAAAAAGTTTGCAGGTGATGAACTACATTCCTATCGTGTCTTTACAGACCAGGAGATATGCAAAATCGTCACTGAGAGCAAACCTACAACTTGTGAACTAGACCCTATACCGACAAAGATTCTTCTGATGCATATGGATGTTCTGATTACAGTTATCACACGAATCGTTAACAGGAGTCTGTGTTCAGGAACAGTTCCTATGTCCATGAAAAAAAGCCATTGTTAAGCCCCTCATCAAAAAGCATAACTTAGACCCGTCAGAATTGAAAAACTACAGACCAGTGTCCAATCTGACGTTCCTATCGAAAGTTCTGGAACGCTCTGTTAAGATCTGTCTGTCTTCACATCTGCGTCAGTATGACTTGTTGGACAAATTTCAGTCTGCATACCGACCTGGCCATAGTTGTGAAACTGCACTTCTCTGTGTACTCAATGATCTGCAAGTTGCTGTTGATGATGGACAAGTTGGACTCTTGGTTCTCCTAGACCTATCTTCAGCATTCGACACCATTGACCACAGAAGACTTCTTAATACTCTTGAAAGTAACATTGGTGTGACTGGAATTGCTCTGGGCTGGATTGAGTCCTATCTGTCAAACCGAACACAATCTGTGATTGTCAAAGGCCACTCTTCTGACCTCACTGTTCTAAAGTATTGAGTGCCTCAAGGTTCAGTCCTGGGCCCTATTCTATTCACCTTGTACACATGTGAACTAGGTCAACTGATTGCAGTCAATGATTGTGGTCGTCACTTTTATGCGGATGACACGCAACTGATGAGGATGTTTCGCGCTCTGTATGCTGAGTCCAATGTACTGGGTATGGAGGAATGTATTGATAACGTAAAGCAATGGATGAACTTTAACATGCTCAAGTTGAATGACAACAAGACTGAAGCATTACTGGTTGGAACGCGTTCAAATCTTGCAAAAATGACAGAGACTCAGATACGTGTAGGGACATCTAGCATTCCTTTTTCAGCCAATGTGAAAAATCTTGGAGTGCTATTTGACCGCGATCTCTCCATGGAACCTTACATCAGTCAAACAATCAGGTCCTGCCACTACCAGCTTAGAAACATCGGAACTATCAGGCATCTCCTTCCAATACATGCAGCCCATGCTCTTGTGCGATCCTTGGTGCTATCACGCCTTGATTTCTGCAACAGTCTATTGGCCAACATACCAAATGAGCAACTCCAGAGGTTGCAACGTATCCAGAATACATCTGCCAGGATTGTAACGAGGACCAAGAAATCATCCCACATAACTCCAAGTCTAATCAAACTCCACTGGCTCCCTGTTCAAGCAAGGATTCAATACAAAATTCTGTCCATAGCTTATCAGTGCTACCATCACTCTGCCCCTGCTTATCTTTCGGAACTGACAAGCCACTATCAACCAACACGACAACTTCGATCTGCAGATCTGTGTCTCCTCTGCGTCCCAAAACCAAAACTTAGACGGTTTGGCAAGAGATCCTTTTCTTTTAATGCTGCAATACTATGGAATGAACTGCCTGTTGATATGAAAAGCATTCCCACTCTCGACAGTTTTAAAAGGACTTTAAAGACCTACTTGTTCAGAAAATATTACAACTCTGCATGATATTCTTGACAACTACGAAAATGTTGACAATTATTGACACTATGTTTAGCGCTATGAGCATTCACCTAGTGAATGGAGTTTAGCGCATAATAAATGCACTTATATATATATATGGCGCTGAAGAGATTTTATGGTTGTAGGCCCTTTGAAGACTGTGAGTTTAGTCAACTTGCGCAGCAGGATAAAAAGAACATTGAAGGATAAAAACAATAAAATTTGCACCTATACTTTTAATAGACACTAATTATGCTCTACATTTACCTGGTACTGCCTAACTATGTACTACATTGAGCACTGGTAAACAAGCCGATAAGTAGATTTAGTAGATGGAATGAACAAAGTCAATTAATCATCCAGCAACTTAATTATTCATGATTCGGCTAAGTATGTGTCGACATAATCAATAGTACTTTGTTTACCACTGAAACATATGTTATAGATGAACAGATATACAGGTTGATTTGTTATACCTTGTAAACAGACAATTATAATGTGTAGTTTGAAGCCAAGTTCTGTAAGGCATTAAAATGATTGTCCATAATCTTGTAAAACTATTTATGAATAAAACACATTATATAAAGAGTCATTCATTTGCCTCATGGTCTGCACTCGCTCCACTGAAGGGAACTGTGATATCAGAATTAATCATTTGAAAGCAAACAATTCAACATAAGATGGATCAATATATGCTATTTTTTTTTGTTTTTCAAAGAACTTCAAATTTGTAAAAATTCTGCATGATTTGCAAGGTTTTCATGTCGGCAACGTTCTTATCCCATTTGTCGTCCTGGTGACAAAGAAACCTTAAAACATACTTTCTTCACTTTGCGCATTTTCATGCAGGGAGGCAGCACAATAAAGATATGACTTTATCATTATTTTATTATCATACTTTCTATTAAACAGCATTTATCGTGATACATGTATGCTAAAATACAGGCATCTACTTGTATATACTTTCTGTATTACTGTTTCGTTGATTGCTAACGCCTTACAATTCAATTAACAGTTGTACAAAATTATCTTATAGAGCTATGTTGAACAGTAATGTCATATGGAGTAAACACGACTGACCATATTTAGTTGGAAAATGTATTCAAGTTAAATTCAGTTGACTAAAGGTTAATTCAGGAAGCCATTGCTTTTTTCATAAATCTAGATCTATGATAAAGATGCATTGTATGTAAGATCTTATGATCAGGTTAAACATCACGACACTTGTGTGTCAACTCATACGTAAGTTCCTATAAAATGAGTAGTTGTGAAATCCTTTCTAATTTTTTAGTTTTAACGTTACAAACCCTAGCTTAGAGACCATACATAATGATTAAATCCAATATTTCGCATTTAAGAGGTGCATGTGTACTAACTGTTTTGGATTTAAAACTCCTTGCATTCCATGCATTCCAATGTCTTCTCTTTTCATAAGTATTGCAGAAAATCTTTCATGTAAAACTTCCTCTTTTGTAAATCTTGTGCAATGTTTGAGTGAGGGATTGAGTTCCTGGGTTCCTTCAACACTATTCAGTTATTAATGTCCAGACATTGCTACTCTAATGAAGTTGCTACTCAAATGATTAACATTATTTTCACTGTTTGAAATTGGACATAAACTGTGAAAATGTTCGTGTGAAGACTTATCAAACTGAATGTTGCTCAATTGCTCAAAATTGGTAATAGGGAAATGCTTTTAGACTGTACGAAATTACCCGATGTTGGAAATAAAAATGTTTCTCAAGATTCTTAGGTTAAATTGTACAATAAGAGTGCCTTTCTGGTTCTTTGTGCTTTCCGTTTTATTCAATGTAGACTGACACGTTGACTAAATTGTCTCGTTTTATCAAAAACATAAGACAAACCTTTAAATCTATTTTGAGCTATTGATGTCCTGCACATATCCATTTACTTCTAGGTCATACCTCAAAATGTTCAAATTTAAATATGCTTAATAAACTCAACAATTATGATTTGTTTAGATTGAATACTCCTATATACACCATTTATCAAATACTGTCAACGCATGATATTAAAAATCCATATAAGTTTATTTTCTGCTTGCAAATTCAAAATATATAAAACACACTTGAACATCTCCGTACCAAAAACAACTAGCAAATGCTATGATGAGTGACACAAACAACAAATGTTAAAAAGTAAACTGAACAATTGTGCTTATGTTTAGAAATATTAACTCTTTCCCATTTCACATACACCGAGATCATCAATTCTATGTTCATATTTTTCAGACGCTTTTTTACCTGCATAAAGATGTGATTCAGTTGTTTCTTGTATATCCTATGATAATGTCATGTCTTTTAGTTGTCTTCATATATTTGTATTACATTGTTTTTAGTATATTGTACAGGCAAATACAACGGCTAATGGTATTCTACAATTACCATATCAGAAACACTAAAGGGCATCTTTTAGGCACTGTTTAAAGAAACGATCCACTTTCACATCTGAAGGTGTTAGTAAGTAAGCCAATAGAAGCAAGACAAGTAGATGTCTGTAGAATGTGAGAACTTCCAATTGAAATTTTCTCTCGGGGGTAAAGCGTCTGTTATAGAAGAAAGTTTATGTTATATTGGATGAGTAAATAATGTACCTTTTGATAAATAAGAAATAGTGTCTATGATATGAGTGAAGAGTAAAACCAATAACATTGTGTAAAACACTAAGGACAACACTAAGAAAGATTTAAATATTTATATTATCAATGTATTGTTTTTGGTGTTTTTAATCAAAATAATCCCATCGGTATGACTGGAAGACCTAGCTAAGTTGAATACAGAATGCTGATCTATCAACATGCATGGATGTGCGTTCTGGGATTTTCAACATTTTATCATTGCCCGTTTTCCTGGAAACATAGGTCTAGAATTATTAGAGAATTATTTTGAAAGTTTTAAGAAAGAAGGTTGTTTTGGACATACTTTTTTACTTCTTTTAAGAACTCTTTTCTGATCTGTTTGTAAAAGACATTTTAACATGTATTATAGGAAATCATTTTAATAAGTGATTTGTATAACTGATACAATGACTATCTAAATGACCGTGTTAGGATCGATTAAGCTACCCGCATCCATTTCCCTTTCTTGTGGGTTAAATGGTTAACACTGTAGTATCCCTATTCAGTTTTGTCTTATTATGTTATAACTTATTATGTGGCTACATATAACCGTTTTTGTTTTGCTACTGTTCTACTCTACAAGTACGTTTATTTTGCATAAGCTGTATTTTAAATAATGGAATTACAAAAATATAACTACAAAACGTTCTTTTAAGATTAAAATTTTTGAATTTTTTTAGCAATTAGAAGACTTAACTGATTGTGTCTCTCAATGTAACTCAATACCAGAATTATCTTTTTCCATGATTTAAGTTGTTTATCTTCTCTAGCGAGGTAGAAAGTAGATGATTAACTTGGTATTGAGAAATAGTATCTATGTCAGACCATTGTTTCATGAGTTAAAACTCTTATGCTATGGTCGTCTTTCCTCTGCCTTGTAAAGATGTCATATTCTATTCACGGTTGAATGAAAGTTGAAATAATTTATCATATGGCGTTCTATGACAAATAACCGGTGCAAATTAAAAAACTTTCTATCTACTAACTATCACGTGTATTTAATCAATGTTATAATTGTTATTTTTTAAAAACTTCTATGTAATTTCATCTCCACCCTGCAGAGACAATGTACTGAATGTTTTCAACGTTAAATAGCTTTTTCTCCACTACATGCAATTGCAGCTCTAATTCAGACAACCACCTGAGATGGCTCTTAATCTCTGATCTATTTCTTTCAGATTCTCCATCGGTTGAGAAACCCACTCTCAAATGCCTATTTTATGAATTTTAGATTGTTAATAAAGGAACATTGTCTTGCCTCAAGCTGCTGAAGCTGTGTTTGTTTTGTTCTATTCTAACCATGCATTCTTATCATTTATACCATCGACAACGAGGCAAGATGGTCAGATGATAACAGAAATTTTAATGTTTAGTTGTTTCTCTGTCAATGGAGACGGATGAAAATCATGTAATCTGAATGGCTGTTCACTGTTTATAGGAGAAAAACTTTAGTTGTTTCAAGAGTCACTAAACATCTTTAGCATGTCAAAAGGTATGTTAATGTCAGTGAAGGTAAATTGTATTACCAATAAATGACAAATTCTTTAAATGATATGATGCAAATATCATAGCATATTTGTTGAATAATAAAAGTTGACTATATTTAAAGTATACAATGCTCTCATCGTGTTAAGCTGCTTCTCACCATAAGGATACAAAAAGAAAATTGCTTTCCTATCTTATATTGGACTATCACTACTAATAACAGCACTTTATGATAGGTTGTATTAGCAATTTTTTTAAATCATTAGCGATGGTCATATAAGTAACATCATCAAAGTCAAATGCGGTTTACTGAATAAACACAGTCAGATCACAGAAACTAGTTGATGTACTGTCTGGGTTAAAGATCACATACCTTAATCAAGTGTATCGCGCACTCAAAACTGTTGAAGAAAAGGTCACTTCCCTGAAGCTAATAAAATTGATATCGTTGTTGAAATCTACTGTGAGACCATGGCACCATTGTCCACATGACACCATTTTCATTTAGGCCATGGACAACTTCCTTTATCATTATCATTTTATAATGACCCTCCTTTATAACAATACTCGTTTAATACAGTTTAACCTATTATCTGTCTATGTTTTGCCTTTGTCATCAGGAGGCAATGTTATAGTAGGCAGGAAGAATAACAAATTAGAATATTGTCGTGAAAGCGGACATCAAGGGTCTATGTGATTGATGTAATGAAATAGTGATAAAGTTTCGCTAAAGGAGCTGAAATGATTACAAAGTCTGATTCATCAGGACAGATGTGTTATCGAAATGGTTAACCTTATCTTTCTCCAACCTATGTTTTATTCTTTAATAAAACTATGGTATGACCAAAGTAAACTGAACTGAACAAAATGGATTAAACATAAAACAGTCTGGCAAGTTGTAGTAAATTTTGATAACAATACTTCGTGGCAAAGAACTTGACACATCAATGACTGACTGGTAAAATGATCACTTTCTAGGTTAATAAGTTTTAAATTTTTCACTTGTCTATACAGTTTTGTTGAGTACATTGGTTTGGCGCTGCTAGGTTACAATTCAAAAACATCATCAGAATGATCTGATAACACTGGTCATACTGTCAGCATTTTTTAAAGGTAAAACGGATAAAACTAAGCTATTTATAACAGTGAAAGGTAATTGCTTGGTCAGTAGAGGTTTGGTTATGTTTTTGTATTGCAAAAGGATAGGGATATAACAAATTAGCAAATATATTATCACATGTTCAAAATGTATAAAAAATGGTATGGGAAGGCAAATCAATAGGTAATTTTTATTTCAATGTCAAAATATATGTTTATGATAGACACCACAACACAATATAAATGCTTGTATTAGTTTAAGTTCAATAGGGGGGGGAGTTCTATATACTAATTAAACATTTATACAATTACTATGCTCGTCCGGTAACACATCATTTTTACAGTAAAAACAGTAAAGATATAAGCGCAAAGGGGAAAATGCACATAGTTATCAATCATACCAAAACAATTTGCTAAACTATTTCAATTTCAAGTTTCCCTGAGGGAAGTTATTAATGTGCACAGTTATAAAATTGAAGTCCCCCTAGTGGCCTCAACCTTAAAAAACAAACTCATTTGTATTCACCAATTGAAACCTGAAGTAATGAAGATGAACATTTTGTTGTATTCTAGGAAATTAAAGATATGACTAAACTTTTTCAGTAACAAATGAGGGTTTTTTTTTCACATAAAAGCTGTCAGTTAATTTTTGGAATTGTCAACAACTGTATTGTAACCTGAAGTAAGATTAATTTCAAGTAGCGACTAAAGTTTATCTATAGGCATAAACCATTACAAATTTTGAAAATAAAGTACACATTTTAGAACTTTCCCCGAGAGAGGTTTCTTGTGCACAATATTAAACTTGTATTTATCTTCAGTGGCTTCAAGGTAACAAAGAAATTCATTTGCATACACTGGTTGAACTCCCACTTACAATTGAAGTAAAACAATTTTTCCAATCGTTGAAAATAAATAAATGAAATTATATATGAGTAAAAGGGTCCATTTAAAGGGGCAGTAGCACGTTTTTAGGGGGAATATAAGGTGATGTCAGGAAAATAAATAACGTAAGGTTCAGCCATGCGATTCCTTTTTCTTTAAAAAATGAATTAAAGGTGTTCACAAAAAAATGGCCGCCAATGGATTTTATGTGAATCCTCATACTTTGTCCTCTGACTATGGGTGATTGGCTTGTGTAATGTGATTGTTGACACTGACAATATAATACATAAGGCATTTACTTACAATTATAAGTGCAAGTTTTAAAATATAAAATTATCAAAAAACGTGCTACTGCCCCTTTAACATCTGCCTGAAATGCTAACAAATATTATTTGCAACTAGCAAAACTTGAATTTTAAAAGAATTGTTAACACTGTATTAAGCACACCTAATCCAAGTTCTGTTTCAATATGCAATGTCAACCATATTAAGTCATTGAGGTTAGTTCCTACAGACCAATTATCCCCCAAAAGAGACCAAGACAAAGAAGTCCTCTGTTCACGTCTTAAACTTCTATTCATGTCCATTACTTATAATCTTAGAGATTACATGATAAATCCATGTTTCTTTCACAAGCGATATCTTCTATGGAACACAGTTTTGGATGATAAATTATGATGTCTCGATAGCGTTTGATAATGGTAATTAAGTATTGATTAATAAAACAAAACATATAACCGCGTCAGGATTAAAGCTTTGGTGGTAAACATGACATTAGAATTTCATCTTAAGGATAACCATACCTCTCTTAAGTACGTGAGTTCTAGTGAGGATTATGCCATTTATAACATAATCATTACGAAGGTTAGAAAATGATAACCTGTTTAAACATAAATGTAAGGTCAATAAATTATCATTAAAAACAACATGGTAAGATAATAATCACATACTACCAATGTCATCAATATTTTAACACTAGTCAAAAGATTGTATTTCATTATGTAATTTCAGTTAAGGAGATGTAATTTATTAACCCAACAACAACTGAAACCATAGTACTGGTAATTTATTACTGTTAGATAAGTTGTGTCTCACATTCTTGACTATATGTCTTATTTTTAAACGTCTGAAACTTGTTTACCCCATGAAAGCTCATTAAACCAAAGCTAAACATCTCTGGTAACTAATCACAGACTCTTTATCGTTAAATGAATGTGAAATGTGAAGCATCGTCTTGTTTCGTAAATGTCGGTAGCCGAGATCAGGTTTAAGCAACAGTAGGCACTTTCTCAGTCTGTTTATTCTGGGCTATGTTCAACAGTTCACATGAAATTGTCAAAGTTTGGTAAAACTCTTGGTCTGTTAATTTAATATCATTTCAAACAAAATATTATATAGCAATTGGGAAACAGTAATAGCATTTTATATTTTATGATTACAACAAATAGTGGTAGAATTAAGTCAATATACTTATGTTTGACTTATGATGTGCTTGTTTGTGGATTAAAATTTAGGAGAGTAAATAAATATGAAAGGGTCGCAAAGTTTACACAAAACAACAACATTTCATAACAAATACATTTGGTCTATCTCCTCAGCCAACAATGATCGTTCATAAATCTGTTACTCTTATTAAAAGTAACTTTATACACTGTAAAGTAAACAGTAAACTACAATGGATAAAATAGTATATTATATGAATAAAACTAAACGAATTGATCATGTATGACTGGTTTGATGTTGTATATCTTGTAATTCTCTTTTCACTATTGCTAACATTTTCTTGTCAGTGATTGAAGCAGATGAGGCTATTAGTTTACTTGACTTACATGCAGGTTCATGACGAAAAGCATTATTCTGCTAGCACATTGTTTTAAGAGGTAAATTGTTATATAGCTTCTAATACTTTAGGATTATGGCACATAATGCACACACGTCAGTTTGTATCTTTATTGTTATCCATAATAGAACTACAATTATTACTTGAATCTTTACACAGAAACACACGTTCTAACAAACAAACAGTATAACAAATTGGCAGGAATGTGATTGATTACATTTGATCGATTAGATGATTCACCTTTTAAATTACATTATAATACGTGTGCATAAACCATGATGCATTCAACTAATCGAAAATATAGCCTTTCAACAAACAGTCATATTTGATTTCGAAAGTTGTAATTTCATGGTAATGATGTTTTTTTGTTTTGTCGCTGACATGCCTTCAGAACATTCAAAATGACTTATGATGTGATTTGATGTGATGTGATGAACACTTTCCTTCTAGTTTTAGCTAATCAAATGGCCAATCTGCATTAAAGGTTTTATGCATTGTGTGGCAATATTTTCATGGTTTTATAGTAGTTTTTCTTAAATATATCCATCAATCAGTAGTCTCTTATTATGGTTCCTTTATGTCATGACTGTGAAACCATAAACACGATGTACATGTTGAATTACATGGCATGTTTCTAAATATACACTCTAAATAATGATAATGTATTATGAACATGCATATGCCTGTTCCGTTCTGAACATAATTGAAGATATTAATCACTGTGTTCCCATTAACCACATTGATGTTAACAGCGTGATCTAATCATCTTAAATTATCTTGAAAACACAGTGATTAGTAATTTCGTTTATGTTAATGAATCACGTTTTTAGGAAACCTTACCTATCACAAAGGCAAATATTTATGAGCAAAAACTGTCTAGAATATTCTATTTTTTCACATATGTTTCATATACCGATAAAAATTATGGAACGTTAATGCAACTCCGTCTGACCTATCTATATGAATTGTTATTCCGTGGAATAATTGTGATATGACATGAACGATATCACTCAGTCATAAATTGGTGATTTATTGTTATTATTGTATTCTTTGGGCCCATTAAAATCTGAATAATATTCTTCACACTCCTGCAAGCCTTGTTTTAATAACAATAATCCCCTCTGTTGGAAAAATAAGCCTAAAGACTTTTAAATATTTGTAAATGTGATGATGAATGTATCATATCCTGCAGATAAAAGTTTCTGTTTGTTCATTATAACGAGCTGTTAATAACTATGATTTACCATGTCTCAATCATGAAACACTGTCCTGGTTTATGGAGGATTTACCTCCATTCTTTTGTTCTCAAACAGGGACATCACTATTTATATATTGATATTTACAAAGTGTATGATTGTTAGCTGTAATACAGGTATTTGCTGAGCTTGACTTATTTATTTTTCTAAGGGTTAATCTACCTTAGTAAGTGAAGCTCCCTGTAGGAGTTATGTTCTCAGACTTTACTTTGTCAATTGTTATGAATCTCAACACTCTATTGTGATGAATATGGATTAGTTCTTGGAGCAATATTAGCTTCGTCAATACAATAACTTCTCTGTAGACTTAAGTATGCATTGTTTACAAAACATATATAATGCAGATATTTCTGTCACGCCACTTTTGGTTTTTACATTCGAGGTCGTTACCCAAGGTATTTTCAGTGTTTTATTAACGAGCTTAATTACTGTATCGAATAATATTTACAATACAGCAATCCAAAAAACAAATCTTCCTGTAAGTCTTCTTTGAAATATTCTAAAATCATACTTATCATTTAACTGACGGACAGAATTACAGAATGCAAGACGGTTATAAGTATCTTGTTGACATAACAATTGCAAATAAATGATCAAAAGTGAGCTTTTTGGATGCATTGTAAACCACTAAACCATTAACCATAAACCTCAGTTATTTTGTTTTAATTCTTGTTCTCTGTATTTTGGTATAATTTTTTGGGGATGAAGTACGAGAAAGAATTAATGAAAAATTCCACCTGTTAAGAACTGACACATGATCGCAAATGCTAAAGAAATCATTCTAAAAAACTATGAAGTCATCCCCTTTAAGCGACCAGGTGGAATCCTCTTGATTTTGTAAAAGTTGTATGTACGATTATTCTTCCATGAGTTCTATTATTTGTGAACAGAGGAGGTAAAGTAAATTGCTAATTTGATGGTGTAAAAGGTATGTGGAATTTACTGTTGTATACATTTAAAATATAGCTTAAATGACAATTGTTATTCGGAAGTGAATGCAAATCAAATCAAATTTGTAAAAATTAAAATGTTTGAATGAATTTTTTATCAATTTATCACACAAATTATTTGGCTTGATGATTGTTACAGGGTGCAACAGGTGTTTTTTCTTTTACGGCATCATTTGTAACTTATTGCTTTATTTTTATTATTATCTTTCAACATACAATGATTCTACAATCAGATGTTTACTCATTTTTGTGAACGGTTATTATTTGTCAGCATGTGCATGTGTTTAAAAGAATCATTTCATTGACCTCGTAATAAAATCGTTCATACACGCAAGCTCGCTTGATTCAGACGAATCTGAATCTGGATGTTACTTTGACATATTTCATTTTCAAGTGCAAACACCCAAACTGACATTTACTTCTTACATCAACGTCTGAAGTAAATGTCTGCTCTCATGATAACCTCTATTTATCTTATGATGGTTATTCATTTGTAATGGACAATGATCATAAAGAGTAAAAATCAAACTGACTGACGACAGGTGTTTCTTTAAGTTCAGATATTGCTGCATGTAACAAATACAAATACAAACAGGTTCAATAAACTGCCATAATTTTTAGAATCAATGTATCACAAAAGGTCGATAGAACTAAATACTTGGGTGTAACAATAGTGGGTATATCAATAACACAAACATTTTTTGTGTAGACTAAAAATATGAGTTTTTTACTATAAAAGTTCATCACTGAAGTGGTGGTAAATATGATAAAACAAATTATTAGCCACAACCCATTTAAAGCTATCATTTAGCAATCGTTAGATAACAATACACTTCTTGATAAAACAGTTTGATTACTTGTTCAATATTTGATGAAATGTTAAATGCCATCCCTGGAGCTTAACTGCGTGATAGTCCATTTGCTTTGATAACTGATATCACGATACATAAATGGTGTTATGTTGCTTTGGTAACACATTTACACAAATCATTAACTTTATGATTTAAGCCAATGAGCAATTCGAAATTTTTTTTTGATAAAGTATCGGTAAGGGCAGTAAATCATTCTTTATTGATGTATTTCTTTTTATTGTGATCAAATGTTGATCAAGATTAACAAGACAATTATCTGTAGTTATGACTAATACAGTGTGTCCTGTAAAATGTCAACAAATCGAGTTAAGTATAAAGTTTATATTGTCACGAGTGAAAATAAATGGTTTTGTACCTCATGAGATTGGTAGTGCTTTAAGTCATATAATATTTTCTATTCTTTAATCACATTAGTATAAGAACAAGAAAAAGAACAGCACTACAATGATATATGTACTTAGCACATGTACATGTACAAATTTGTTTACCTACGTTGTATATTAAATTGTCACATCAAGCCATCAGATAAAACTCCTGACAGTTTGTTTTGCACAATAACTTGAGCAGAAGGCTTTTTGTGACAATGTTAACTTTATTTCATTATTACATTTGCTCATAGTTCCACAAACCATGGATGATTCTGCATTAATGAGATATACTCTGTTTAACAGTCATTGATAGAAATGTTAAATATGAAGTAATAAAAAAGGATAAAGGAAATGTAGTTTGTAAGAATATTAAAAAATAAGGTTGTTGCATTTCGTCTGTATCATTGTTATGACTACAACTTTTCCTGTATGTTTTTTTCGTTCAACTGGAAGACTTGACTTGATTTGAATCAATTTTGTCCAGATACATATTTTGTTCACGAAATATTCCTTGCTATTTCCTATTTGGCAATAAAGTCGGTCTTGATTGTACACTGGCTTTATGGCTGTTCATCTCCAACCTATACAGGGCTCTATGGAATTTAATTCAATCAGATATAGAGTACACCCGGGGAAACTAACAATGCAGAGGTCGATGAGTTGAGCCGCTGATCCCCGTTTTATTGTGGGACGGGATATTGCCTCCGATCTTGGACTCAGACAAGTAATATATCTAGTCCGCTTCTGACAGTTGCTCTCGCTGATGGAATCATCAACTTTTCCTATTCGGTCATGTATGGCTTAAATGTACTACTGGAAATTGAAATTATAATTACAGAAATACACACAGAGTTTATGCTGGATCGTATAACAAAATTGAAAAAGTCTGTACCCAAAGATGTAAGACCTGATGAAAGACCAATGTACATTTCAAAACGGAAATTGTTCTCATCATTGAATCTGCATTTTACTTTTGACAAATAACCTTTTCTGTTTCTGTGTTTTTATGCTACTTCATCTATATAGATCCTTTGAAAATATACTTTGATATCTTTTAGTTTTAAGGGTCTTTGTCAATGAAAAAAAATATACTATTTTTATAAATTTGGTTCCTTTTAACACAAGGTTTAGTAGATCACGAAATGAAACATGTGTACGTTACAAAAATGATAATATAGTTTTGTTTCCACAAATGAATATCATGCAATGTCATGTGCAGAGAGTGTCATAACCTTGAATACTAAATTGTCTTTACAATTAAGACAATCAATCCTTCCTGAAAACTAAAATTTATGTTTTCTGTTCTTGTCCTGACGAAATAGCAACCTTTGGTTTTATATTTCCGTTAATTATGAGTTGTTGCTTTTCCTAACTAATTTTTAGCTCATCTGGCCTGTAAGGAAGGTCTGATGGGCTTATGGCATGGCATGGTGTCCGGTGTCCGTCCGTCCATCGTCCGTCTGTAAACTTTGTGGAATGTCGACTTCTTCCCCAGAACCATTAGACCTAGAAAGCTGAAACTTGGTGTACAGACTCCTTGACTACGTGAGGATTACAAATTGTAGCTATGGTGGCCCTGAGGCCCCTAAACTGGGTCAAATCCAATCCTCAATCCAATAGAAAGCTGAATCTTTGTGTACGAACTCCTTGACTAATGGGGATTATAAATTGTAGCTTTGACAGTACTTTAATTTAATTTATGTATGGGTAAATAGCAAGATACGTAAATATTATAGTTGTTGATAAAATTGACTTATAATTTATCATTTAATCATATATCTTTATGGTTAAATGCCCGAGAAGCCAATTGTGGTCTGTCTCAAAATTGGATTAATTTTACTGATAGGAAGTTAAACCATTTTTACATATGTCAATTCTAAGAGATTACAGATCCAGTTATAATACCTCGTTCACTTTAGAACCATGAGTCAGGTGTGTGATTCTTAGCAAGGTAATTATATATTTTGAGAGTAATTATTTGACAATACCAAATCTTTGATTACAATATTTTATTGTAAACATTATCCTTTAGATCTTGACGCTCATAATTAAAACCTTTCTGCCCAAAGGCCTGTCAGGATATCAACTCATGTCACCCATTCAATACAACCAATAGTTTTCTTTGAAATCCTGTCTTTGATGTTGAACCTAAGCGATATGAATAGAAGTCTTTGTCATTTAACCTATGAAAGTAACAATAGCTATGATAAACATAATTTATTATCATGTACACAGCGAATGGTGTTTATGAGCGTCATTATAATGCCAGGGAGTAATCTTGGAACATGTTGGATGAGCCTAATAAAAGATATGAGGGACGTTCTTAAAACATGTCAATAAAATTCTGGTTTCTAAGGAAGATAATGCAAGAATGTGACAACATTTGCAATACAAGCAAGGGTTATGGTAGGGCGACTAGCAGTTTTATGTATTGTCCTTTTGGATTAACTGCAGGCCTGCATTGCAATTTTAAACAGTTTTATTTCCTTTTCATTCTTGCAATTGGCATTGAGCACTGGCGACACACATCAGAGTTGCTCTTGTCTATTTAATCTTCTTGTGACATTTGTTGTGTATTCAGCAGTATATAAACAATTCTAACAACATAAGGAACACTGTTTTGTGGGATTTTGTGGTTTAGATACTTTTATTTTGCTGTGTTTGGACCATTCGACTTCAATCAGGACTCAATTTTGGTAACAACCATGACGCCTGGATTCAATATGGACGAGAAGTCCTACAGTCCCTCAGGAGTTACACAGATATATGTGCTTTGTAGATGGATATTCCTTTAGTATGAGAAAAAACATGGATATCAGGGAAAACTCACAAACGAGGTCAGAGAGGTCATGTTAGTCGTCTGTTACAATCTCGATCTCGACCCTTTTCCTCTACCCACAATGTTTCTATCGTCGGATCTCTCAGGAACAAACCCCCTGAACTCTCTGTCCGCTGCAATTACATGTTTGAGTATCGAGACCTTTGCTTATTTCACAGAAACGTGGCTAAATGATCATGTTCCTGACAACACATTAGAACTTCCCGATTTTGTACGCTCGTTTAGATTACATTAAAAAAGCGAAATCATTGGGAAGTTGACTGAAGGGGGAGTTTGCCTTCAGCCTAATACGAAATCGGCCTAGTTCCAAGGAATGAAATGTTTAACATATTAACTATACGGAATTCTAAAATTCCTCTGCACTAGGTCTGACTGCAACCCTGTCTCTCGCCTGTGTCCATTCTGTGAGCATATAGTTGTAAAACCGCTAACGGTGAGCATGTTTAAAACATGGTTAACAGGAGTTATTTGCCCTGAGCTTCTGATACCGAAGATGTTTGCTAGCGGCTTGTGAGTTAACTGAGTTAACGTCGGAACATGCGACATACAGGGCTGCGGTCGGACCAAGTGAAAAGGAAACCTATCAAAAAACATGTTCGACCTCGTTAGAATAGTTTAAATTTTTTAACCTTGAAACGTGAAACCCATGTCAAATTTTTAAACCTTGAAACGTGAAACCCATGTCTACTGCTCTTGACATTGAACTCTTAGGTGTTTCACTCAGGCATTTCTATCCCCCTTGTGAGTTTTCGGTCAGCAAGTAACTAAAGGCTTTGTGGTATTGATAGACAAAGATATTAGATATTTCAAAAGTGAGTCAACGCCTACGTACGGTAATGATGTCAAGGTTGAAGAAGAATTAAGCCAGAATAACTCTCACAAAGCTTGGAAGGGTCCAAAACTATAAATGAAAGTGAAAACAACAAACAATGTTCCATTTGTGAGGAGTTGGACTTTTCTGAAAACTATAGTGCAATTACTCTAAATTCGACGGTTTCTCCAGTGAAACGAATGAACTCTCATCTAATTTTATAACAGTGAAATAACAGCACAAACCTTGTTTTGGACAATTACATTTACAGATGCTTCAGGACCAGATGGTTTGAGTTGCATATTGTCTAAATAGTTTAAGAACCAACTACGTTTATGTTTTGCAGAATAGTACAACTGTCATTGAATAACAGATCATTTCTAGGATGTGAAAACTGTTTGTAATAATACCAGTACAAAGGAATCATAATCCAAGTGCTAACAACGGTTTTATTTTAGTTAAGTTTTCCTTTTCTAAATTTATAAAGCTGTAAGCTTGTGATTTATGAAATGATAATAATTCATTTGCTATATAATTTACAATGAAAAATTCATGTTGAAACATTTTCACAAACAAAAGTAATATGCAACTTACAAATAAGTTGAATACTTCTTAAATGTTAATCTTATCCGTTGTGTTGTGGACGAAATACAAAATTAAGAAATTCAACTGTATAATATATCAGGTCAAATTACTTTTACATTGAAATACCTCGTTGGAGGTGTAATTGAATAAATACAAATTGATGGTTGTATGTACACTATGAAGAAAACATTGTAACCCTCCTCAGTGAAAAGTTTACGTAACTGTTTTGAGATTGATGAATGCAACTGAAATGCACAAACTTAGGTATAATTACAGAATCATTGTAGTATGCTTTAAATTATAAGATGGACAGAGAAACAAAACAATAAATGAAGAGTTCTGTTATGAATTATACGACGATTGATAGTAAAAATTGTGAGGTTAATTTACTTTTTTATGATAAAGTGATGTGTCCACAAGCCTTGAATAATGACTTTGTTGATATGACCTTGAGCGTCTTCTATTATGATCAATGGACACCCAGAAACTATTCTAATTTTATGTTTAAGATATTTAGATAGTACTTAAATGATAGGATATATTTATATTTCAATTGAAAAAGAATCCAATCATGCACGCCTCGCACTAATAAAATATTATTTCTCAAAGTAAACGTCAGTTTCGTTTCGGTAAAAAAAAGCACAAAGGTGTTGAATTTCTTGTTCTTAAATATTTTGTTAAAGTTAAACTTGTAGACAAAAGACATATAAGAAAAATTTATGTACAAGATGATAAAACATCTGCTTTGAGGCAAGATTATTGAACAAGTTACTTAGAAATATTCTTGTTCTTTTTCATATGTGGCAGTCTGGATTAATAACTGATTTATGGCTGTTCATCTCTAGCCCAAACAATTGCTCTTTGGAATTGACTTAATAGGTCTGAGCCCTCGTTTATAGATCACCCAGGGAAAACTAACAATGCAGAGGTCAGAGAGGAGAGTCTGTGATCCCCGTTTTATAGTGGAACAGGAGATTGCTTCTGATCTTTGACTCGGACAAGTACTAAATCTAGAAAGCATCCATCAACTGCTTATGATGTAAAACAAGAATCAAAGACTGTTATACTGTAACCATTAAAGCAACTTACCTCGACTTTACTAAAGCAATGACCCAACTGAAAAGCTGTCAAAAAATTAGCAGCATCAAATGAGTCACAGTCAATGCAACACCATGAAAGATGGATGCGAGTGTTAATCATCATGTACAATTCAATCAGTGCAACACAATCACAAAATAATTTCTTATCATTTGGACATTTCTACGCAGGTATGCGGATGTGTATAACATAAGATGTAAGTTTTGTTTTGGTCAATCTGTGAAGTCATACAACATAGATACAAATAGTCTGTTTTTATGGGAAATAACTTCCTGTAATATGTGCTTGTAAGATTGTGATAAGCAGTTTCTGCTGTAAACAGATTTTGAACAGTCAAAGCATACAGTGGAATCAAAAGATAAGTAATTATTGATCAAGACATTTCAAGAGAGGCACTAACCGTGGGGCAATGACATGTGATGTTCTGGCTGAGGATATTAATGCAAGTGACAGCTCATGTCTGTGAAGTTGATACCTCCCACTAATAGATTGATGTTTTCAGCGAGTAAATGAGAGGTCGCTTTGGCGATATCTAAGCCGTTAGCAGAAGTAAAGTTAATGAAAATAGTTTTAAAAGGTGATAGCAAAAGCAGAAAATAAGGGAAGCAGCACATAAGCTTTATACTATCAGCAACTATGACAAAGAAAAGTAGTAAGTTCAGATAAACACCTCTTCCCCTTAGTTTTTTACTTTCCCCTTTGTATGATAAGAAATATGTGTCCATGCCGTTTGCTTAATCTATTACGAAAGTCCCATTATTTAAAAATTAACGATAACCTCTACACTTAATAGGATTCTAAGGTCTCTAACACAAAACTAAGAAATAAAAATATATAATTGAAACAAAAATTGAAAAGTTTGGATGAATGATATTTCTGGATTCAGCAATAGTCGTTTTTATAAGCAAAGGTGGGGCAGATTACCGCAGTGGTTAGCGCGTTCGGCTTCAGACCAGGAGGTCCTTTGTCTTCAGTAGAGATTCTCGCAGGTTTCAGCGCAATGCATAGCCACTATAGTGTTGCAGATTTCCACCCTGCAATAATACTAGGAGCCGCAATATAAGGGAAATACTTTCGAAAGCGATGATTATCCCCTAATCACCTCACCTCACCTAAAAGCGAACGAAATATATATATATATTTTATAAGATTTCCACAAAGAATTAAACAGAGATATATATATTAATATTAATTCGACGAAATATTAATATTTTGACATTCCAATAGGATTAAGAAAATAAGAATTTCGACTGGTGTAATAGAATAATACAAAATTGATGTGACTGTTGGTATTATAGTGCTGAAGAGATTTTATGGCTGTAGTCTCTTTGAAGACTGTGAGTTTAGTCAACTTACGCAGTAGGATAAAAAGAACATTGAAGGATAAAAACAATAAAATTTGCACCAATACTTTTAATAGACACGTATTATGCTCTACATTTACCTGATACTGCCTTACTATGTACTACATTGAGCAATGGTAAACAAGCCGATAAGTAGATTTAGTAGATGGAATGAACAAAGTCAATTAATCATCCAGCAACTTAATTATTCATGATTCGGCTTAGTATGTGTTGACCTAATCAATAGTACTGTGTTTATCACTGAAACGTATGTTATAGATGAACAAATATACAGGTTGATTTGTTATACCTTGTAAACAGACAATTATAATGTGTCACTCTTTAGAATATGTTCTGTAATGCGTTTCAAATGATTGTACATAATCTTCTACAACTATTTATAAATGAAACACATAATCAAAACAGTCGTTTATCTGCCTCATGGTCTGCACACAACATCTTCACCATTCAATATTCGCTTTACTGAATGGAACTATGTTATGATTATCATCAATCATTTTAAAGCAAACAATTCAACATAAGATGGATCACTACATGTGATGTTTTATGTTTTTCAAGGAATATCACATTTGTTAAAACTTCTCATGATTTTCAGTATTTGAAGGTTTTCATGTCGGCAACGTTCTTATCCCATTTGTCGCCCTGGTTATAAAGAAACCTTAAAACATACTTTTTGCGCTTTGAGCATGTTCATGCAGGGAGACAGCGCAAAATAAATGTACTTTATCATTATTATATTATCACATTTTCTATCAAAAATCATTTAATGTGATACATGTATGCTAAAATACAGGCACCACTTGATATATATTTTTGTATTACTGTTTTGTTGATTGTTAACACCTTACAATTCAATTATCAGCTAAGTTGAACAGTAATGTCATATAGAGTAAAAGCGGCTGACCATATATGGTTGGAATATGTATTCAAATTAAATACCTTGGTTCACATTTGTTACATTCATTTTTGATATTTTATCACATATATATTTTCGGCAACACATATTTTTAAAAAAGAATTTAAGAAGTGGATGAAAAAGTACATGTAGCAATATAAAAGTACATTGAGTGACAGTGTTAATATGTTGTCTGAACATTTATTTAAGAGTTGCAGATAGTAGGAAATCATTTCGACAACAGGCATTGTTCTTCGAAGATGGATTTGATATATAATAAGACTGAAACCTTAAAAAATGTATGTGTAGAGAAAGAAATCATGTCATGCCTAGAATTGTTGAAATCAACACAGGAAGTCATTGTTTTTTTATGAATTTATGATAAAGATGCATTGTATATAACGGTATGGTATCATGATTGGGTTACATATAACGACAATTTTGAGTCAACACACAAATATTCTAAATAAAATGAGTAGTTGTGAACTCCTCTATAATTTTTTCTAGTGACAATTTTACAAATTGTCACAGGTCGCTTTGCAAATAAAAGGCCATACATAATGATTTAATCCAAAGCTTCGCATTTAGCTTAGATACATTAAGGAAGTGTAAGTGTATTTACTCTTTTGGATTAAAAACTTTTCCATTTTTTGCATTCAAAAATATATTTCTTATAGAACTTCCTTGTTTGTAAGTTTATAAAGAGTTTGAGTGAGTGATTGAGTAAAATGGTTCCTTCAATGGGGTATTCAGTTATTCAACTTGTATGCTAAGTTTGAAAGCCGGAGTCCTTACAACCAACTGACCAGACATGAAGTTGCTACTCTAATGATTAAACATTCTTTTCACTTTCAGAAATTGGACATAAACTGGAAACGTGTTCGTGTGAAGAGTTATCAAACTGAATGTTGCTAAATTGCTGAAGATTGGTAGTAGGAACATGCTTTTAGACGGTCCCAAGTTAACGGAAGTTGGAAATAAAAAAAATTTTCATAAGATTCTTAGGTTAGATTGTCCAATAAGGGTGGCTTCCTAGTTCTCTGGGCCTTTCCGTTTTTTTCAATGTAGACTGACTCAATCGTCTCTTGTTTTTCCAAAAATATAAGAGAAATATTTAAACCCTTCACTTCTACCTAATACCATATAATGTACAAAAGTGTTAGTGTGCCTAACAGACTAAACAAATATGAGTTGTTCAGAAAGAATATTCCCCTTGACGCAAATACACTATGTATCATATACTTTTAATGTATGATATTACAAATCCGTCTAAATTTCCTGCTCGCATTTTTGAAACCTGGAAAATATAAAACATACCCTTGAACATCTCTGTACAATCTTTTGTATCTCCTCTAAGCTGACATCATTATCTGATTCCTTTATTGTTCTTATCTTGATCCTCTCGGTGCTGTATCAATACAGCAGAATCTAATAACATAGGAGAATAAACTAAATTGGTATAAACATAAAAATATCATTTTACAATTACTCTTTTTAACAGCAGTAACCTGTGACATATTTATGTTATATACGAAAGAACCTTGTATTCATTGAGGTAATCATTACATAAATGCAATACACTTATGTAAAAACAAAACATTGACAAGTAATTGCGAATGAAGACCTTATATTTATCAATCATTTAATCAGTTATATTTTTTAAGTTGTTGACCACAGTTAGTTAATTGTGAACCGATGTTTAACCTTCAGCATACTTTAAATTGAAACTAGCATTTGCAACTGTAAGGTCCTCAAGTCCTAAGAAAGGATTTAACTTCAACAGTTGCAGGTATGAATTAATCAGTAAGTAGAAGACCAGACATGGAATCGAATACCATCTCACTGATCTTTATCTGTAGTGCGTTAACAATTCATGTGTAGGAAACATACCATTTCCTACAACTGGGTACCTATAATATATAATCCTACAATATGCAAACGGGCCTCTCATCTCTCCCATCTTATCTATCAGGTCACACCTTGACAACATAAATGTTTCATCATGTTGACACACACACAGAAATGTTATGATAAGTTCATAAAACCCCAAAGTACTTGTCGATGTCCTGACAGTGTCTACAAACTTAAATGTCTACTGACATCTGAATGTTTCAGGTTCAAAAAGAGTTCTATTTTCCTCCAGATGTTTTTCTCAAATTATGTGTGACCAATTATCATAGCATGGAAGGTAACAAATGATGATTACTGAATATTAAAATAATGGCTACATCTTAAAATCGTAATGAATTTAACAACTCAGGGCATACAGACAATAAACAAAAATGTTACATTTGTTGTTTAGTATTTTGTATAGCAAAATAAAAACGCTAATGGTTCTCTACTATTATCATATCGGAAACAATAAAGGGCACCATTTGGGCACGTATTCAAAGAAACGATCCACTTTCACACCTGGAGGTATTACTTAATAAGCCAATAGAAGCAAGACATTACCGAAATGTTATCCCACTAGTGGAGGTCTGTAGAATGTCTGTAGAATGCAAGAGATTCCAATTGAAATAATCTCTCGAGGGTAAAGCATCTGTTATGGAAGACAGTCTATGTTATACTTGCTGTGCTAATAATGTACCTCTTGGTAAATAAGTAATAGAGTCTATGATGATGTTAAAAACTGAGGAAGACATTTATGAAGATTGAAAAAACATATATATACACTCAATATGTTGTTTCTGTAGTTTTTGATAACAAATAATCCCTTCGTTACGAATGGAAGACCTATGGAAGACCACTGTTAAATGAGCCTAATCTCTTCGACCGTTTTTCCTCTTCCGTGTTAAGATTAAATAAAATATATATATATACAATCAATATGTTGTTTCTTAAGTTTTTGATAAAATAATCCCTTCGTTACGAATGGAAGACCTATGGAAGACCATTGTTAAATGAGCCTAATCTCTTTGACCGTTTTTCCTCTTCAGTGTTAAGATGTGTAAAGATGCAGTGTTCCGAAAGTTGATATATTCCATCATATGGCATTCTATAACATATGTGCTTGGAAGTTTGTCACCTTGTTACCAAGTTAATCTGCAAATCTATCTAGTATAGTATTGCATTAAAATCTCAATAGTATTAAAAGTTGGATAGTTTTCTTTAACCTGCTCAAATCAAGTAAGATACAACAGCCAACATCACATTTAATCAATATTGTAATTTATATTTTTAAGAAGTTCAATGTAATTTCATCTTCATCCTGAAGTTGCAATGTACTGAATGTTTTGGACGTTATATAGCTCTTTCTCAACTACATGCAATTGCAGCAATCTCCTGAGATGGCGCTTAATCTCTGATCTATCTCTCTTCACATTCTTCAGCTGTTGAAGAGTACTCTACAATGCCTGTTTTAATAATTTCAGATTTGTTAGTCATGTAACATTGTTTTGCCTCAAGCTGCTGAAGCCGTCTTCGTATCGTTTCATTCAAACCATGCATTCTTATCATTAAAACCTTCTGAAATGCGGCAAGATGGTCAGATGATATCAGAACATTTAATGTTTTGTTCTTTTTCTGTCAATAGTGACAGGTTATACTCGAGTAATCTGAATGGCTGTTCACTATTTATAGGAGAAAAACTTTAGTTGTGTCAAGAATCATAAAACATCTTTATTATGTCAAAAAGTCTGTTATTGTAAGTGAAGGTAAATTGTATCACCACTAAATAATATGTGATATGATGCAAATATCACAAGCATTTTGTCGAATAATGAAAATTGACGATGTATGATTTCTACAATGCTCTCATCGTTTTAAGCTGCTTCTCACGATTTGGTTGCAAAAAGAACATTGCTTTCCAATCTTACATTGGACTATCAGAACTAATAACAGCGCTTTATGATAGGTTGTATTAGCAATTTTATAAATCGTTAGCGACGACTATATAAGTAACATCATCAAAGTCAAATGCTGTTTACTGAACAAACACAGTCAGATCACAGAAACTAGTTGATGTATTGTCTGGGTAAAATATCACACACCTTAATCAAGTATATCACGCACTAAAAACTGTTGAAGACAAGGTCACTTCCCTGAAGCTAATAAAATTGATATCGTTGTTGAAATCTACTGTGAGACCATAGCACCTTTGATGTAAACCACGTTCCACATGACACCATTTTCATTTAGGCCGTGGACAACTTCCTTCATCATTATATATTGACCCTCCTTTATAACAAGACTCTTCTAAAACATTTTAACATATTATCTGTCTATAGTTTGCCCTTGTCATCAGGGGGCAATGTAATTGTAGGGCAGGAAGAATTACAGATAAGAATCTTCTCTACAACGTTAAGCCGACATCAATGGTCTGTGTGATTGAGGGACATGTAATGAAATGGTATTAACGTTTCGCTAAAAGAGCTGAAATGATTACAAAGTCTGATTACTCAGATGTGTTATCGAAATGGTTAATCTTATCTTTCTTCAACCTATGTCTTATTCCTCAATAAAACTATGGTATGACCAAAGTAAACTGAACTGAACAAAATGGATTAAACATAAAACAGCCTGGCAAGTTGTAGTAAATTTTGATAACAATACGTCGTGGCACAGACCTTGACACATCAATTACTTACTGGTAAAATGATCACTTTCAAGATTAATAAGTTTTCAATGTTTCACTGGTCTATACAGTTTTATTGAGTACATTGGTTTGGCGCTGCTAGGTTACAATTCAAAAACATTATCAGAATGATCTCATAACACTGGTCATACTGTCAGCATTTTTTAAAGGTAAAACGGATAAAACTAAGCTATTTATAACAGTGAAAGGTAATTGCTAGGTCAGTAGAGGTTGGGCTTTGTCTTTGTTTTGCAAAAGGATAGGGATATAACACATAAGCTAATATATTATCATTGTATAATATATAGATAATAAACCATTGATATGGGAAGGCATATTAATCTGTCATTTTTATTTCAATGTCAAGTCAAAATAGATGTTCGTGATAAACACCAGAACAAAATATAAATGCATGTATTAGTTAAACAATTATACAATTACTATTGCCCATCCAGTAACACATCCTTTTTACAGTAAAAGCTAACAGGTTAGATATAAGCGCTAAGGGGAAAATGCACATAGCTATCAATCATACCAAAACAAATTTGCTAAACTATTTCAAATTCAAGTTTCCCTGAGGTAAGTTATTAACGTGCATCGTTTTAAAATTGAAGTCCCCCTAGTGGCCTCAACCTTATAAAACAAACTCATTTGTATTCACCAATTGAAACCTAAAGTAATGACGATGAAACGTTTTTGTATTCTAGGGAAATTAAAGATATGACTGAACATTTTACATAAAAGCTGTCAGTTAATTTTTGGAAATGTCAACAACTGTATTGTAACCTGACATTAGAATATTTTGCAGTAGCGACTAAACTTTATCTAAAATTATAAACCTTTACCAATTTTGAAAAAATAACACATTTTAGAAATTATCCAAGAGCAGTTTTCTTTTGCACTGTATTAACCTAGTATCTATCTCTAGTGGCTTCAAGGTAACAAAGAAATTCATTCGTATTCACGGGCTGAACTCCCAGTTAAAATCGATTTTATTTGCTGAAAATGAATGAATATAATTATATACCTGGACTTCTCTTTGAGTAAAAGCGTCCATTTAACATCTGCCTGAAATGCTAACGAACATTATTTGCAACTAGAAAAACTTGAATTTTAAAAGAACACAGGCTTGAGTTCGCCTAATACATGTTTAGTTTCAATTGATGCAATGTTAACCATATTAAGTCATCGAGGTTCGTTCCTATAGATGTTTCCCTAAAAGAGACAAAATATTCCGTTGTCAATGCATTAATTAAACTGCTATACATGTCAATTACGTGCGTCATCATCTCAGAGATTACAGGAGAAATCCATGTTTAAGAAATTGTTTTTAATGTTGAATGTAGTTGATAAAATGTATGTTTGGGGAACCCTTGATGTATGTTACCTAGAAGACAAATAGTGCGTTTGTGAAATTTTCGGGACTCATTGTTATTCAACACCCTAAAATTTTGTTTCAAACCGACTGACAATGATCATAAACTGTTTCACAGCAAAATACTCATTGCACACAAAAAGTATTCTTCAGTTATCTTTTCATTATCCCACTATCCCACAGTAATAGTTTAGCCATTAAGACATATTTCATATATATTAATCATAAATAATCTCTTAGATTACAAGAGATATCCATGTTTCAAGAAAATATGCCTAAAACGTAAACCTGAACGTGACACAATAATGACCTGACGTCATCAAACAATGCTCTGACGAAATGACACACTCATGAGGTCTTGTTGTTGATAAGGCGATGGGTTCTCTTTGGAGCTGACTCAACGTTAATGCGCATCAATTTTGATAAAGATAAAACAATTAAATAGAAAAAATCATAGATAAGTTGTCTTTTCTTGAGAATTACCATGGTTATCTCATCTCTGCGCCACACGTGCAAATATAGAAAGTCTTCCACACTCAAAACTTTTTATGCGTTATGCTTATGTGAACATTTGCATTTCAATTTAGTTTCTGAGAATTACATGTACTCAATGTAGTAATTCACCGTCTATCACCTATTTTTGTTAAATCGCTCTTTTCAAAATACATGCTCCGGGCATGCAATCTCCAAGAAAATTGCACCTAATTTACCAATACATCTCTCTTCAGATTCATCAGCTGTTAAACAGACATTCTCTACCATATCCATAATCAAACATTGTGCTGCTATGAAAAGGAAACATATCTCATTTTGGGAATCAAATGACCGAATACGTATCAATAATGTTTTTAAAATACGATCCCAAATGCAGACACTTCCTGTATTCAATACACATACTTGTTACATACAAATCTTGAACGGAAATTGGGAAAACATATATTCATATCATTTGATTTTTCATAATGAACTGCTTACACACATTTGAGATTGGTGAATTTGGTAGAATTTTTTATGTGAATGATATGAAGAAGATGATGGTTAAGAACTTGAACCAACATGAGCGAACAATACCAGACATAACAAGACAAACCCTATTAATAATATGATTTCTGACAAACCAACTTATCTTAAATTCAAATGAGAGCCATTGTTTGTCAGTTTACGCTGAATAGTATATTAATCCAAAATTAAATGCTTTAAAAAATAGATGAAATGTTGTTAGGATATTTAAAGTGAATTAGAAGTCTAACTATTAATTTCAAGTGTTTTTTTCTTTTCCTTGATTAGATGGACTATCATAAAAAGACATCAAAGAGACCTATTGATGTGTAGTCAGCGTTTAAAGTCACACACAAGTGTGTCAAGTGTGTCAGGCATTCGGACCTTATTGTAGACTAGTTCACTTTCTTGACAGGTGATATCATTGGTCTGTGACTGATAAAGCAAAAACTTTTATTTACGTCTATTTGTATAACAGAACGAATGGGCCACATATCCTTCTTAACAGAAGATACTCGAAATTAAGACATTCAGTATCTTAATTTCAATCAAAGATATAAAAATAGATAACTATTAATGGTTATAATAACATAAATTTTAAGTTATGAGTAAAATGTAGCTATTACATAAATGCTTAATTATGACTAATCTATACGAAACTTTGTAAGGTTATTCAGCACAAAATAAAGAAAAATAAATTCTTTCCTCTCCAGTCCATCAGATGTACAAAGACCTACATGTATTACAGTCCTCTATGCTTAGCCCTTGTCAGCACGAGACAGATGTATGGTGGAATGGGAAGAATTAGAGATGAGAGTCTTGTCTACAACATAAGCCCCTGCATGATGTGTCTGTGTGAATGATGAACAGGTTGTTATTTAAGTGGTTTTAAAGGTTTAGTGAAAGTGATCATGAGATTATCATGTCTGATTCCTCAGGAATGATTTGACTTCTTAATGATTAACCTTTATCATATAGACCAATGCCTTAATTTCTTCCTAAAACGTTAGTGTGAAAAGAGTAAGTAAGAGAACAAAATGGATAACTTTAAGCATTAAAACATTGAATGATTAAAGGTTTTTCTGTCCTATTTAAGTGCCACAGATTGTGAACTACCCATTTTGCCAAATCATGCCTAATATGATCAATTGGGTAATTCAGATTTCGCTATTTTGAGATAATGATCTAATGTTGGTGATAGTTAGAAGGGATTTTTTCACAACATTTCTTAACCTATATGAAAAAATAATATATGTGATTAGGTGTCATAATAATTTACATAAATTCAAAATAAATTGTAAAGCATAAAGCTGCCTCCATGAAAGTTACATTGAATGTATAATACATAGTTTGCAGATTGGAAGACAATGGATGCCGTCACAGGCTGGACAACTTTGCTCTGCAGTAGAGAACTGTACCACACTGTTCAGCCCATTATCGCTTAGGTTTTGCTAGTCCCAATTGTTAATCGCAGGTTTAACCGCAATATATATACTCGCAGGTTTCACCGCAATGCAGAGTCTCCTGCAATAAAAGTAGCAGCTGTGATATGAGTTAAATACTTTTGAAAGCAGCGTTAAGATCAAAGATTAAGAAAACATGTCTTGATTTATAAAACAAAAGTAATAACCGTGTCAGGATAAAGGCTTGGACCGTGAATATGACACTTACATTTTCTCGAACCAAACCTATGTCAAATACGTGATTTCTAATGAGGTTTATGACATTTATAACATGGTCATTACGAAGATTAGAAATTGATAGCCTGTTTGACAAATACATATCTTAGGTGTATAAACTATCGTTCACAAACAACATGGCAAGAATATAATCACAGAATGCCAATGTCATCAATATCTTAACACAAGTCAAAAGATTGTATTTCAGTATGTAATTTCAGTCAAGGAGATGTAACTCATTGATTAACCAAAAACAACTGAAACCATAATCTATTACCATTAGAAATAAAAGATCTGTCTCGCATTCTTAACTATGTATGTTATTTCAAAATGTCAGAAACTTGTTTAACCCATGAAACCGCATTAGACTTAAGCTAAGCATATCTGGCAAGAGCAACTAATCACTGACTCTTTGTCGTTAAATGAAATGTTTAGCATCCTCTTGTTTCGTAAATGTCGGTAGCCGAGATCAGGTTTAAGCAACAGTATGCACTTTGTCAGTCTGTTTATTCTGGGCAATGTTAAAGAGTTCATATGAAATTTACAAAGTTTGGTAAAACTCTTTGTCTGTTAATTTAATAGCATTTCAAATTTAATGTTATATAGCAAGAGGGAAAGAGTAATATCATAGTATGGTTTTTTTTGAGTACAACAAATAGTGGTAGAATTAAGTCAATATACATATGTTTATTTTTGGATTAAAATTTAGGAGAGGAAATAAATATGAAAATGTCGCAAAGTTTACACAAGACAACAAAATTGCGTAATAAATACATTTGGTCTTTCTCCTCAGCCAACAATGATCGTTCATAAATATGTTACTCTTATTTAAAATTACACACTGTAAAGTAAATGGTAAACTACAATGGATAAAATAGTATATTTCATGAATAAAACTATACGAATTGACCATGTATGACTGGTTTGATGTTATATATCTTCTAATTCTCTTTTTAACTATTGCTAACACTTTCTTGTCAGTGATTGAAGAAGATGAGGCTATTAGTTTACTTGACTTTGGTCCATGTAGAAAAGGATTATCCTGCTAACACATTGTTCAAAGACAAATTTAAAAAGGTAAATTGATATATAGCTTCTAATGCTTTAAGATTACGGCAATGATTGTCTTATCAGTCGTCTCATATGTCACAAATGTCAGGGTAATTCAGTTTGTATCCTTATTGTTATCCATGATAGAACTACAATGATTAATTGAATCTTTATGCAGAAACAGATCTTCTAACAAACAAACAGCATCACATAATGGGAGAAACGTGATTGATTATATTTGATCGAATAGATAATCCACCTACATGTATGAAATTACTTTAAGATACATGTGCATAAAATATGATGCGCTAAACTATATTAAGTAAATGCCTTTTAAAAAACGGTCATATTCGATTTCAAGAGTTGTAATTTAATGGAAATGATTGTTTGTTTTTGTTTTGTCAATGACATGTCCTCAAAACATTTAAAATGACTTATGATGTGATTGATGTGATTGATGTGGTGTGGTGTGATGTGATATGATGTGATATACACTTTCCTTCTAGTTTCAGCTAATCAAATGGCCAATCTGCATTAGAGGTTTTATGTATTGTGTGGCAAGATGTTCATGGTTTTATAGTAGTTTTTCTTAAATATATACATCAATAAGTAGTCTCTTATTAAGATTCATTTATGGCATGGCTTTGAAACCATGAGTACGGTGTACATGTTGAATTACATGACATGTTTGTGGCACGTGGTCCTGTGCAATGCTCAGTCGACCGCTATCAGAGTAGTTCAGCAACATCGGGAGCAGCTCGCTGGATGGATGGGTAACCCGTTGCTGGATAATCTGAGAGTTTGAAGGGTTGATTCCCTGCCCCACACTGAGACATGAGTTGAGAAACTTGTGGTGTCACCCTGGGTAAGTGATTTAGTTCGAAGCGTGCCTCTGTCCACCCAGCAGTAATTGGGTACCTGGTATGATACGATGGTAGTCTGAATTTGAACCTCGAGCGCCTGACAGGCGACTGGTTGTATTCTCCTTAGGGAGTGTTCTGTACTCGTTGACCAGGGGTAATATGTCACTGAGCGCTTTGAGCATGCAATGTGCATGGATATATGCGCTATATAAATGGACTATTATTATTATTATTATGTTTCTAAATACACACTGTAAATAATGATAATGTATTATGAACATGCATATCCATGTTCCATTCTGAACATAATTGAAGATATTAATCACTGTGTTCCCATTAACCACATTGATGTTAACAGCGTGATCTAATCATCTAAAACTATCTTGAAAATACATTGATTAGTAATTTCGTATATGTTAATGAATCATGTTTTTAGGAAGCCTTACCTATCACAAAGTCAAAGATTTATGAGCAAAACCTGTCTAGAATATATTCTTTTTTAACATATTTTTCATATACTAAAAAAGCTTACACACAGTCATGCGTACACAGCATGTGAATACAAATCACCCAAATCCCGGACACAGTGCTCGCATTGATTTCGACTTGATTTACAAGGCTTCGTTTGCATAATCAATCGCTGGTCGCATTGTGAACCATGTACCTGTTGCTATGGACCTTGATCCTCATAATCTAAGAATGTTGTCTAAATGTGAAAGGTTTCTTTTAAACAAAATGAGTTCTTCTCCAAGAACTTTGATTTCTGATTCGATTTGTGTTCTAAAATGATAACGCAGAATTTCGTCTTTGAGGTTTTATTTTATATTGAATTTGTTATTGCGCAGGATAAAAACACAATATCTGAGCTTCCAGGTTTGAACTAAAAAGTGTTTTTCACAAGGGTTTCTTAAAAAAGTTTAAAATACATGTAAGTAAGGAAACATCCTTTAGAAAAAGCATACACTTTTAGAAAATATTTTTTAACACAGCACTTTTTTTTTTACAAATGATTGCTATACTAATAAGGCGACGCATCAATATATAAATGTCTTTCAAACAGGTGTCATCTGCAAAGCAATAATGAAGTGCTTGATATTGGAAAAAGGAAGTTGGTCATCATATAAAAATCTTCTTAATAACACTTACTGAAGCAAAATTTGAAGGTTGAGGAGAAACCAGGATGAAGATTTACAAGTGGCACTTATGCTGTACGTCACGAAAGTTTTGCCACCCCTTTTTTCAACACTGCAGATGTTATGTATAAGAATAGAAACGATTATTGTTATTCAAGTCTATTCCATGCAACAAATTCCATCAACATTCCTAGTTTACAAGACATCTGTACTCTTCTGAAGCTGCATGTTAGGTGTATAGGAGCAGGAGAGATAAAGTTATCACAAATGTCTGTTGTTAACATACTGAGCAAATGGAATTGCATATTTCATATTCTGTCTTATATGAAGAATGTTAAATAGAATAACTTTTTGATAAATTGTTACCTTGTTTTTTTTTACAGTTCAGTGTATTCCATTTTGCCTAATTTCAATATGATTTCGGAGGATGATATTTATGAAAAATTATGGAACGTTAAGGCAACTCTGTCTGACCTATCTATATGAACTCTTTTTCCGTGGAATAATTGTGATATGACATGAACGATATCACTCTGTTACAAATTGGCGATTTATTGTTATTATTGTATTCTTTGGGCCCACTAAAATCTGAATGAATATTAGCCTATGTAAACAATAATATTATTCACACTCCTGCAAGCCTTGTTTTAATAACAATAACCCCCTCTGTTGGAAAAATAAGCCTAAAGACTTTTAAATATTCGTACATGTGATGATGAATGTATCATATCCTGCATATACAAGTTTCTGTTTGTTCATTATAACGAGTTGTTAATAACTATCATTTACCATGTTTCAATCATGAAACACTGTCCTGGTTTATGGAGGATTTACCTCTATTATTTTGTTGTCAAACATTTCAGGGACATCACTATTCAGATATTGATATTTACAAATAAGTATTTGACTGTTTGCTTTAATACAGGTATTTGTTGAGCTTGACTTAATTATTTTTCCAACAGTTAATCTACCTTAGTAAGTGAAGCTTCTTTGTAGGCATTAGTTTCTCAGACTTTACTTTGTCAATTGTTATGAATCTCAACACTCTTTTGTGATGAATATGGATTAGTTCTTGGAGCAATATTAGCTTCGTCAATACAATAACTACTCTTTAGACTTAAGTATGCATTGTTTACATACCATATATAATGCAGATATTTCGGTCTTTACATTCGAGCTCGTTACCCCAGGTATTTTTAGGGTTTTATCCTAACTAGTAAGCATAATTATAGTATCCAATAATATTTACAATATGGCAATCCGAAAAAAATTCTTCCTGTAAAATCCTCTTTTGAGATATTCTAAAATCATAGGTAACATTTTCTACAAACTTCTTGAACTGTCGAACAGAATTACAGAATGTAAGATGGGTTATAGGTATCTTGTTGACCTAACAATTGTAATTGTCAAATTTGAACTTTTGGGATCTATTGTAAACTATTAAACCATTTACCTTAAACCTCAGTTATTTTGTTTTCATTCTTTTTTTTTTTTTTTTTTTTTTCGCAATTTTTTTGGATGAATTACGAGAAAAAATTACTGAAAAGTGCCACCTTTTCAGAACTGACACATCATCGTAAATGCTAGAAACCATTTTAATAAACTACATTTTTATTCCCTTTCAGCAACCAGGGGAAAGGTGAATCATGTTGATTTTGTAAAATTTGTATGTAACATTTTTTGTTATTGAGTTCTATTAGTTATGAAGAGAGGAGGTAAAGTGAATTGCTGATTTGATAGTGGAATTAACTGTTTAATACATAAAAATATAGGCCATACATGTCAACAATTGTTATTCCGAACAAAGTGAATACAATGAAATTAAATTTCTAGAGGTCCAAATTCTTGAATAATAGATCACACATCTTTTTTAGCATGATCATTGTTGCAGGTAGCAACATATGTTTTATTTTCTTAAACGTCATCATTTGTAACTTATTGTTTTTTTATTGGATATTTTATTAGATTGTCAACAAACTATAATTCTAACTACAAACTACAACCAGAGGTTTACTCATTTTGTTTTGAACGTTGATTAGTTTACAGCATGTGCCTGTGTTTTAAAGGTTCTATTCATTGACCTCACAATAATATTATAATCGTTCATACTCGCAAGCACTCTTAGTTCAGTCGAGTCTGGATGTTGCTATGACATCTTTCTTTTTCCAGTGCAAACAAACAAACTGACATTCACTTCTTACGTCTGACGTAAATGTCTGCTCTCCTTGAACCCATCAAAAGTCTCTTGATATTTATCTTTACAAATTTAATCATTATCGAGTTACACTGTCATCTAATAAGTCTGTGGGAGATAAGATGCTATTTCTTGGATTTGGTTTATTTATCAACCAATGTCATTTCTGTGTATGCAGACTACAATCACATTAACCTCTAAACAAGTACTATGTTGCTTAAGTGTACACAACATTGACTGGTTTATGTGAACGATTTGTCATTTAAAATGATTATTCATTGTGAACCCAACCAAGCTAGATAGGATGTGTATACATTCAAAGCTTCACCTAAATACAGGCTTTCCTTCTAAATTTTACCAGGAATGAGAAACTGAATGAATCCAAGATCAAAGATATCCTTTTAGTTTAATGTACTTGTAGCGGGCTTAGGATGTTATGATTCTCTGTAATTCCTGCTTTATCAGGTCTGTGTTCTGATAGTAAAATAACAAATGCGATTTTTTTAGTACCCGACGATACCCTCATCGAGTGCAACTATAAGTTTTGGAACTTTTTAAAAACAAAATACTTACCCTTGAAGATGTTATCAAATGTTATCTTATTCTTATACTACAGATAGAAGTGTATATTCTTACCCAAGCGGGCAAGGATATGCCGGGTATTAAAGTTTGCATAATGGTCATGAGAATTACAGTTTTTCTAAAAATAACTCGCATTTTGATTGGTTGACGGAACTTTTTTGCATCCATTCATGAATCGCATGAATCTTCTATTTCAGTTGAGAGATATAGATGAAAAATCTTATACTTAAATTGCGAAAGTCACACATTACTAAAACATTTTTAATTGGAAATCAAAACCTTCTGATGTTTTCTTTGCCGTAAATAGAAGTTTAAATCTTCAAGGCGGCGCTAGGTAAGAGAGTAGCTGGCCGAACTGTCGTTACGTCATAGCTCTATGACGTCATTAATCATGACGTCAAACAGTGACGTCATACATTCCTCACTAGGCTTGTCAAACGTAACGAAAGCTTACGACGTCTTACTTTTTATTTTCGGGTGTGAGCGGTAAATAAAAGCGCTTTTTTAATGATATTAAACAATAATTTTTGGATAAAATGTGACATCAATATAATAAACTATTTCAAATAACATCTTGAGTTGCGAACTACTTAGAGACGCCCATCCTGAAGTAGTGATCAAATTTATGAATGGAGTATGAATACAATTTGTACTTTACCGGCCGAGCGTAGTTTTTTAATGTTTCTCTTTTTCTACCGTTTTTACGAATCAAAATTATCTTGGGTAAGAAAAAGAATAACCAGCTCTATGCTCGGAATTATGGATTATCTGTCCCTCGTGAATTATTGTGTCAAACTCCTCGCTGAAGCTCTGAGTTTATCACAATAATTAACTCAGGACAGATAATCCGTAATTCCTCGCAACTCATTGATTATTCTTATCATATATAATGAGTTTCACACTTGTATGAGGAAATGTCGCACAATTGTATTCAGCGTGATTTCTCATTCTGACACCAAAATTTCTTGTAATCTTTAAAAAACAATAGTTTTTAAATATTCAGCATTCAATGATATGTGATGTACTGATAATGAAAAAACAAATGATGATCATTAAAGATGGAGAGGGATCTTAATATTTTCAAATATAAACCTTCCAACATTGAGCTAGACAGCTAGTATAGGACCCGTAATCACTTGTTATGCTATTATTTCCCCATTCTTTTCTTCAGAATAATTCGATAGTTCACATAGTCATAATCCTTAAAGGTTTGTAACTAATTCAAGCCTAGAGAAGGAGAATCAAATCAAATAGTACATTAATGCTTCTGAGAAAAAATGTTTCAGGAAAACAATTGGCGAAACATTAGTTATGGTTTTAAGATAATAATTTTGTCAGCAAACAGGGAATACAGAGCAATATCAATCATGTTTTATGGACGTGGGGACATTTCTAGATAATTTGAAATAACATTACACACATTTTGTGTTTCTGTGACTGATACAAGTTTAAGTAATCAACACTAAAATGGGAATAGACACCTTGTAATGTTTTTTCATTGCGCCTCAAGTTTTGTGTTGATGAAATAAGTAATTCAGGATAAGGGTATTGATTAAAAACACTTTTCACCTCGGTAATTTTAAAGGATAATCTTATTTGTTTGTTTAGGATTTGTTCTAAAATAAGAATGAAATCTTAATTAATGTATGTATATAGCAAATAATCATTTTATGTCTGCAATAGTTGAACACAATAGCATGGACGCCATTTTAGGAAGCCATTGCTTTTTTCATAAATTTATGAAAAAGATACTTGTATTTATGATCATATAATGAGGTTTCATATAAACAATAAGTACAAACAAATGCTTAAACAACAAGAAACCTCATTATTTTTTCCATGTAAATTGGTAAATATGTACACAAAATACTGTCAGCTTTAAAATACAGCAAAAAACGTTTTCATCGGTCCTCTAATCACAAAGATATCGCCCTTCAAAGTGCGCGAATTATAGGCTTCTCAATTTGACAGTCTGAAAAGGGATTCTACCGGATGAACGATATTGCCTTTACTGCGCATGCCCGGATTGTTTTATGACATCCCTGTGACGCCCAGGTGTCAAAGCACTAGTCATTCATTGGTCAACAATAGGTCAAACTAGATCCAATCAAAAATGTTATTTTCAGAATTTATCATTTGAAATGTATGAGGCTTGAGATGAACACATTGAGCACTGACATAGTAGATGGAGAATTTGGCATTGACTACAGTAATTTCGACAAGGTAGGTTTTGTTCATTAACACTTATATGTATACATTTATCATGTCAGGCAGTTGTTTTGCGTAAGAAGTTGAGAATTGAAAAACAACATAATCTCAAAAGTACATGATGAAACATGGTGTCAAAAGGTGTATCGAATTGTATTAGTTTGCGAACAGGATAATCAATTCGGCTTCAATTTCATGACAAGTTGCCTAAACAACATTCATTGTTTTGCAATTATTCTTAGTGTGAGAAAGCAAACCTAATTCGCATAACATAAATCACTTCAGTATTATTCATAATTTCTTAAAAATATTATTTATTTAAAGAGTTTAACGTGCTTTCAACTTTATATCTGGCCACCCAGGCTCATCACAAAATGTAAACGTAGCGCTACTAAAGTCAGTACACCATGATATCGTAATATCTAAGATATTTTCAGATTTGACATGACTACATATTGAGATTTTGCGGTGCTGAAATATCCTTACGTTTACACCATCTTATTTTAACATGAGCAGGAGTCTAAATTTCAATGTCTTATATTTTCAAAAACCACTCTGTATCTTATGGTAACTCTGTCTATAAGTACGTTATGTCATTATTATAATAAATATAATAACTGTTTTTTGGCTAGGGAGCGGCATTTATATATGCATTATTTGCTTGTTTGGTAATCCTGCTCCTTTGTTTTAGATGAGTATGTTTAAATCACATTTTCTTTTATAATGAAAAGTTTTCTTTAGAGAAGAATAGGCCATCTAATCATTTGCGAAATAAAGAACCAAAACATACCATGTAGTTTCATATTGATGAATTGGCTCTCTCAGTAAAAGCCATGATAAAGCTGTCACCAGTCTTAACAAATCAACAAAAATAAGTAAATACCTTTATTATATGTCTCACTATCATACAGTTGTGTTCCTTGTTTGTGTATTAATTAAACGCCAAGTAAGTAAGTGTCCGCTTGACTTATTACTGTAAACAATAGCAATAGCCTGACCAGTAAGGGCGATGTGATGTGGCAGGCTGTGATTGGCTGAAAGAAGTTTTCACGACTTAAAATATGACGTTTGTTTTTAAAGCCATTAAATGACAATTTATCGCATGTTTTTGAACAAACAAAATATCGATGTTGTCTAATCATATCCTTTTGAATTCATTTCTGCATTGTGTACCCCCTCGTGGTTATCTGATGTTTAAAATATGCTGTAAGTTACTTAATGTAAACACGATTTTGTAATACAGTACATGTGTGGTATGTTTTAAATGATTAAATGGGAAGAGAAAAGGAAGGTCAGGTATGTATTTTATGACTTTCAATTAAAAATGTGCTGAACCTTTTTTTCTGATGGTAAAAAAACGTGATGTTTCTTTATCTTTTATGATAGAGTGATGTTTCCTAAAATATGATAAATGACTTGTTGATAGGACTTCAAGCGTCTTCTATTAGGATCAATAGACACAATAAATTATTCCGATTTCAGGTTTAAGATAGTTCCATAATAATGAAAAGATAGGATTACAATTATCTCTCAATTGAAAAGAATCCGAATATGCACGCATTGTACTAACAAAATATTAATTCACGAAGTAAATATCAGTTTCCCTTATAGAAACACGTTTCTCTGTTAACTTCTATGTTGTTAAATAATGTGTTTAAGATAAGCTAGTAGACAAAAGACACATGTTAAAGATGGTTGTACAAGATGATAAAACAGCTCCTGTGAGGCAATATTGTTGAACAAGTTTCCTTTTCTTTTTCACATGTGGCAGTCAACTTATTTATTGCTGTTCAACTCTAGCCCTAACAATTGCTCTTTGGATTTCACTTAATAGGTCTGAGCCCTCGTTTATAGATCACCCAGGGAAAATTAACAATGCAGAGGTCAGAGAGGTGAGTCTGTGATCCTCGTTTTATAGTGGAACAGGAGATTGCTTCTGATCTTTGACTCTGACAAGTACTAAATCTAGTAAGCATCCATCAACTGCTTATGATGTAAAACAACGATCAAAGACCGTTTTACTGTTACCACTCAAGCTACTTGCCTCGATTTAACTTAAGCAATGACTCAACTGAAAAGCTGTCAAAAATTATCAGCATTAGAGGAGTAACAGTCAATGCAACACCATTAAAGATGGGTGCAAGTGTTAATCATCATATACAATTCAACCACTGCAACAAAATACGAAAATAAGTTGTTATCATGTGGACATTTTTACGCAGTTATGTGGATGTGTATAACATTATGTGTAAGTTTTGTTTTGGTCTAGCTATCTGTGAAGTCATATAACATTAATACAAGTAGTCTGTTTTTTGTATGGGAAATAACTCCCTATATTACGTTCTTGTAAAATTGCGAAAAGTTGATACTGATGTTAACACACATTGAAAATCAAAGTATACACTGGAATCAGAAGATAATTATTGATCAAAACATTTCAAGAGAGTCACTTCCCATGGAGCAATAATATGTGAAGTTCTGGCTGAGGATATTAATGCAAGTGACAGCTCATGTCTGTGAAGTTGAGACCTCCCACTAATAGATTGGTGTTTTCAGTGAAGTAAATGAGAGGTCGCTTTGTCAATATCTAAGCCGTTAGCAGAAGTAAAGTTAATGAAAAGAGATTAAAAAGGTGATAGCAAAAGCAGAAAATAAGGGAAGCAGCACATAAGCTTTATACTATCAGCAACTATGACAAAGTTCCTTAAGATAGGTAGTAAGTTCGGATAAACACCTCTTTCCCTTAGTTTTTTACTTTCCCCTTTGTATGATAAGAAATATGTGTCCATGCCATTTGCTTAATCTATTACGAAAGTCCCATTATTTAAAAGATAGAGCCATTGGCTCTGTAGCTCATCAGGCTTCATCATCAATTATGCTGTAGAGTGTGGCCAATATGATTCCCCCTTTGTAGAGGCCACAGGGGCACCAATCATAAAATTAAGTATATATAGGTGACAAGTTTCAGTTTTCTAGGCCTTATACTTCAGGAGAAGAAGATGAAAATAGATTTGAAGGACGTTCCTGTTGCCTTTATTAGGGGCAACAGGGTCACCAAAGCTACAATTCATAATCCTCACTAGTCAAGGAGTCTGTACACAAAGTTTCAGCTTTCTAGGCCTTATGCTTCTGTAAAAGACGATGAAAATAGGTTTTTAGGGCATGGCATCTGTGGCCCTTATTAGGGGTCACAGGGCAACAAAAGCTACAATTAATAATCCTCACTAGCCAAGGAGTCTGTACACACAGTTTCAGCTTTCTAGGTCTTATGGTTCAGAGAAGAAGATGAAAAATGCGCTTTTAGGGCGTGGCCCCTGTGGCCCTTATTAGGGGTCACAGGGCCACCAAAGCTACAATTAATAATCTTCACCAGTCAAGGAGTCTGCAAACAAAGTTTCAGCTTCCTAGGCCTCATGGTTCTGGAGAAGAAGATGAAAATAGGTTTTTAGGGCATGGCATCTGTGGCCCTTATTAGGGGTCACAGGGCAACCAAAGCTACAATTTATAATCCTCACTCTTCAAAAAGGCTATACACAAAGTTTCAGCTTTCTAGGCCTCATGGTTCTGGAGAAGAAGATGAAAATAGGTTTTTAGGGCGTGGCCCATGTGGCCCTTATTAGGGGTCACAGGGCTACCAAAGCTACAATTTATAATCCTCATTAGCCAAGGAGTCTGTACACAAAGTTTCAGCTTTCTAGGCCTTATGGTTCTGGAGAAGAAGATGAAAATAGGTTTTTAGGGCGTGGCCCATGTGGCCCTTATTAGGGGTCACAGGGCCACCAAAGCTACAATTTATAATCCTCATTAGCCAAGGAGTCTGTACACAAAGTTTCAGCTTTCTAGGCCTCATGGTTCTGGAGAAGACGATGAAAATAGGTTTTTAGGGCGTGGCCCCTGTGGCCCTTATTAGGGGTCACAGGGCTACCAAAGCTACAATTTATAATCCTCATTAGCCAAAGTGTCTGTACACAAAGTTTCAGCTTTCTAGGTCTTATGGTTCTGGGGCGGTATTTATCAAACAACTTAGTCAAAACTTAAGTTTTGATTTAAGTTTAATTTTTTTGACTTAGCCAAGCCAAAACCTTAAGTCGGTATTCATAAAGGGACTTAGTCCAAAACTTAAGTAAGTCAGCGAGAGAAAACTAAGTCAATTTCATACGATGCGCGCGCATTGTTGTTAAGGGAAATCCCATGACGTATAACATCCGGTTTGAGGGAATTCCCTGTGTAAACATAACAGACGACACTTCACGCAAAATGTCAGGTACAAATTTCTTGAAAAGAAGGCCAAACTGGACGAAGGACGAGTGTCTGTTATTGGCAGACCTCGTCAAAGCAAAGAAGACTGTGTTGGAGGGCAAGTTTGGGCCGGGAATCACGTCCGCCAAACGACAGGAGGCTTGGCAGGTGAGCGAAGCGAATTTGTTTACATTTTCTACATAGACTTGCTTTCGATTAAAATCGGAAATGACCCTTATTTTGATAAAATGTTTGTGCATGGGGATAATCGGCAAATTTCAACGTAGGAAAGTTTGAAATCCCAAAATATATTTTTGAATTGAATATATTTATACAAAAACAATTTAGATAGAAATTTGAAACAAATCTGTGAATGATCTCTAATTTTCTATTACCGGTAAATTTTGACAACGACTGCACGATTTTGATAGGGACTTAAGATTGTTTTATTCACATGTCATGAATGATAGAAAAAAATAAAAAGAATTTGCCATCAAAACGTGAAAGATACGGTAATTGTAATAATTATTTGAAAATATGTGAAATAATTATAATCATATCAACAAGATCCTTGACACACTTAGATGATCATTTTGCTTTTCTTAAGATCTACTTTTCTCAATTTTACATGCATATAGCAGAACTCTGGAACAAACTCTTTTGATTTGAAATAAAGTTTTTAGTGAGAATTTAAAATGCTTGTCACATGTAATTTCACTCATGATGCACTTTTACTAGGTTTTAGGCCACTCATTCAAAATAAAATACTGACCTTATAATATAATAGGCCCAAAAATCATTTTGAAAATCTGTTATTGAATATTTATTTTGCCTAAATAACGACAAAATGTAATAATCAATTGAGTGATGATATTCCGTAATTTATGATATCACATTTTTTAGAAAGTAACAGAAGATTTGAATGCTTCTTCTTCAACAACACGGTCCAAGGAAGAAGTGGAAAAAAAATGGAAAAATCTCAAAGCTCAAGGCAAAATAGTCCTACTCAGCCTTCTCCTCACAAACAGTGGCAACTGGTAAGATAGTAGATATATATATGATACCAAAGTTGAGCACTCTTCCAAACCCTTACAAGGCCAAACTACACACAACCACTTTGGTTTGGGCAATTTGCCTATATGTGTATATATATGATTGCAATGCTGCAATGTATAAGGTTTTCTCTTTTCTGATGTTAAACATGTACTTCAATGAAATATGTATTTTCCTTGATATTTCAGACAAGATTCAATGTGATATTTGTAAATGGTTTGAATTTGAGGTAATTAATTGTTTTATTAAAAACAAGACTGCTCGTTCTTAGTTAAATTCCACAAGTTATTTAATTGATGAAATTCTCTGTTTTAAAATTTTTATGTGTGGCTAAAACACAATTTGTGACAAAATAATATTTGCCATCAGGAGGCGGACCACCACCTCAATCCCTTAGTCCTGTAACAAACGCTGTTGTTGATGTGGTGGGGAGGGACAATGTTACCTTGACTGGGATAACTGAGGGGTGTGACTCTACACTCTTTCAGTTTCACTTCATGGATGATGACAAGTAAGAAATTCAGAAATAATTCTAAGACATCATTAAATTGCAATATATTATTTTTATTCCATTATGGTTGATATAAGCTTAAAACAGTTATCTAATATTATACACTGTAGTTTTTCTCTATGATATAAAGATTGCAGTTTGTACAAGTTCTTTTAAAGAAACATATTTCACAATAAACTCTAAATTCAGATTGTGGAGTGAAATTAGTTTGTAACATAAGACACAATCTTCACAATCATGACAGAAACACAAGTATTTATATGATTTAGAATGAGTCTGATTTAGAGAATTGTAATCTTCATTTCTGTATTATTCAATTGATTAAATACTGTTTTGTATAAGGTTGAGATGTACAAATTACAGGAAAAGTGTCAAATTTCCTTCAAATGTAAATAGAATATCTACAGTCAATCTTTACACTCACATTGAAATAAACAAATTTGGGAAAATACCAAATTAGTAATTATGTGGATTGAAACTTTTGCTCTCTGAGGATACCTCTTTGTGTTGTTACATCTTTATAAAATCGATACAAAGCTACAAACCACTTCTATCATTTGAGGATATGTTTCGTGATTCGTTACAATTATGATTTAGTTTCAATTATACGGGTAGTCAAATGTTCTACCCAAATTGTACTTACTGGTAGTTCTCTTCTCATAGTAGGAAAGTATAATACACTGCAATGAAAGAGTCATGTTCATTCATCATTATGTAATAAAATTAATCTACAAAATCACTTTTATCCTACTTTAAGCTTGAGTCCATCACTGACCCAGACAATGAGTCTTGGAGATCCAGCAACAGTGTCTGACACAATGAGGTAAGTAGTTCAAAGTTTAAAATAAAGTTTAATAGTTATATTTGCAAAATTTGTAATTATAAATTTTTGATACACAAAAAATGGGTATAATTTCATGTACATGTTCAACAATTAGTTTCAATTCTATTAATGATATCCCTCATTACAAGCCTTCATAAAGTTAATGCTGAGGAATATATGGATGACAACTTCTTTGTTCATTGTATGCGACGTTTCGACACAGATTCTTGTGTCGTTCTCAAGCAGAGGAAGAGTAATGAGCTAGGGGCATATATATAAGTAAATAATACAATGCACAGTGACAACAACTTAATGAAGAGATAAATGTAATTAAACAGGGATGAGTGGTAGGAAACCAGTAATGTACAATGCAGTGCGTTACATTTAATTGATAGAGGCCAGTGATGTACATGAGTGATTACAGTTAATTAATTGATAGAGGCCAGTGATGTACATGAGTGATAACAGTTAATTAATTAAGGAGAAGATCATAGGCTGACGGGATGAAGTAACCTTGATCGCGGTTAATTGATGGCTGAATCTTTTTGATTTCCAAAGCTTCTCTTAATTTTCGGAGTCGGTAATCCGGTTGATTGGTAACAAGGCATTTGGTTTCTGACCATTGTATTTGGTGATTGGGGTTGGCTTTGATGTGGTCGGATATAGCTGATTTGCTGTCCAAGTTGTTTACTGATGTTTGATGTTCCTTTAGTCTTGTTTTGATAGGCCTGGATGTCTCACCTACGTAGTTATGTCCACAGTCGCAGTTTATTTTATAAACAACTCCTTTTGGGTTGTTGTTGGAAGCTGATTGCTTTTTGCCATTGGCATGAAGTAGGTTCTGTAGGTTTTGAGATGATGAAAAGATGGTGTCGATGCCGGCCTGTTGTTTGAGTAGTCTGCTGATATGGTGAGATGGCTTTCCTATGTAGGGGATGACGATTTTCATGGGGGCTGATTCAGGTCGAGGAGATCGGTTGGGTGGTGGGTTTAATGCTGCAGTCATGGATTTTTTCACAAGATCCTTTGGGTATTGATTTTGTTTGGTGAAGACATGTTGGAGGTGATGGAGTTCGTCTTGTAGTTTTTCGGATGAGGAGGATATGTTTTTGGCTCTTCTTGTCAAGGTGGTGATGATTCCAGATTTCACTTTTGGTGGGTGATTAGAGAGATAATTCACATATTGATCCGTATGGGTGGGTTTGCGGTAAACACTGGTTTGAAGTTGATTGGTTGATGTTCTGGTGACGAGGACGTCAAGGAAAGGTAGGTTGTTGTTGGTTTCTTTCTCCATAGTGAACTTGATGCGGGGATGTTGGTTGTTCAGGTGGTTCAGGAGGGTACTTGGGTCATCTTCAGGTTTGAGGATCACAAAGGTATCGTCTACCTTTCTAACCCAAAAGGGCGGTGACACAGGTGATATGGCTAGTGCTTTCTCTTCAAATTCAGTCATGTAAATTTCTGTCAAGACGGGAGAGAGAGGTGAGCCCATAGGAAGTCCATGTATCTGCTCGAAGATGGCATCTCCCCATGTGAAGTAGGTAGAGTTTATGCAGGCTGCGGTGAGGTTGATGATGGAGTCAGTGGAGAGGCTGGTTTCTAGGGGTTCTTGAAGGGAGTCAAGGCGGCGACGTAGTGCTGACAGGGCTTCATCTCTTGGCACGTTGGTGAATAGGTCGACTACGTCGTAACTGATGATGGGGCCAGGATTGGGTATGTTTTTCAGTTTGCTGCAGAAGTCAATGGAGTCAGTGATGAAGGAAATCAAAACATTCAGCCATCAATTAACCGCGATCAAGGTTACTTCATCCCGTCAGCCTATGATCTTCTCCTTAATTAATTAACTGTTATCACTCATGTACATCACTGGCCTCTATCAATTAATTAACTGTAATCACTCATGTACATCACTGGCCTCTATCAATTAAATGTAACGCACTGCATTGTACATTACTGGTTTCCTACCACTCATCCCTGTTTAATTACATTTATCTCTTCATTAAGTTGTTGTCACTGTGCATTGTATTATTTACTTATATATATGCCCCTAGCTCATTACTCTTCCTCTGCTTGAGAACGACACAAGAATCTGTGTCGAAACGTCGCATACAATGAACAAAGAAGTTGTCATCCATATATTTCTCAGCATTATTTTCATCCCAACTTCTAAAATGCCTCTCAAAGAAACTTCATAAAGTTACTTAAAAACTAAAATTCTGCACAATATCCTCTGTTTTCAGCCTGAGCCAAGCACTGGCCCCGATACAGAGTATCTCGGCCCCTGCCTCAGTCCCTGCCTCGGCCCCTGCTTCAGTCCCAGTGCGGCGGAAACCATCCTACCCTCAATACTCCCCGGAGACGGAGGCTCTGATGAAGGAGAAATTGAAATTAGAGATACAATGTTTGAAAATAAGAAATAGATATTTTAAAATGAAATGCTCAAAACTTGAAGAATAATGAAAAAAAGTGATATGCATAGTGAACAGTATAACAGTAATAGGTTTGCTACTTTTTCAGAAGTTCTCCATATCAATTTCATAATGCTGTTTGCTGATAATCACAGGCTGATTATTTCATTGTTAAAAGTGTAGAAAATTAAAAGTTCCCAGAGTTGTGTTCTTATTTTACATTGTTACAATTCATTATTTATTGCAAATAACACTTTGACCATTTGCTTGAATATTCTTAATGATGACAAATTGACAATGCCCTGAAATTAAATATGTTTTTCAACTAAGTTGTGACCAATTCAGTGGATATAGTTCTCTCAAAATCATCTCTTTTGATATTAATTGGTATTGAAAATGTAAAATAGTTCTTTGTTTTCATATGAACACAGTTGCTCACTTTGTTAATGTTACCTAAAAAGCAATAAAAATTTAATATGAATCATAAACTATTCACTACCAAAACTCAAGTATGTTATGTCACCTTAAAAAATCTTTAAGTTTACTAATCATTACTCACAGTGAAAGCGGTTAGCAGCAAACTGTTCTCTGTATCTGAGACCTGCAGCAGCTGGCATCACAACAGGGCCCCCATCCAGTTGTCCAGCTTGACCTGCTTGACCCGCACAACCATCAGGCATTGGCACATTTCTTTCTTTTGATATATTATGCAACACTGCGCAAGTAGTGATAACCTGAAATGAGCATTAATATCTATAAGACTGATAAAGATAGTTTTTTACTTGGATAAAACATATTTTAATAGTTTCAAATGTTTTCAAGAAGTTTTAAATTCATCAATTGCTTTAGTAAATCACGTAAGATGATTTTTTTGGGGCAAATATCAAAAGTATGGTAAATGATAAAACTATATAAACTAAAGGAATATGTTTATATAATCTAAGGAACAAATAATTCATTAAAGAGTTTGTCATAATAGTAGCTATTTGCTGACTTTGAGTTCCTAGATTGATATGTAAGGAATGAGTATAATCAATCCAGTATCTATTCAACTTCCCTATTATTTTCAGGTATTTTCAAGATATGCTAGAGCTTACATTTGGTTGCAAAAGAAAAAGTGAATTTGACAATTTATTGTGATAAGTTGATAACATCCCAACCACTCAATTTTGCCTTACTTCTATATCATATACATTATTAAACCATGTATGTTAATCATTAATTATTCATTTATATATACTTTATTACTTGTTATTTGGATATATGTATAATTTTTAATAATCATTAATAATTCACTAAATGTAAATGTATTCTTTGTTACTTGTTATTTGGATATGGATATATATATATAATAATTGTAACGAAGTATATAAATATATTTATCATATAATGGGCAGCGTTATCTGTGCAATAAACCCATCTTGTAATCATGTTATCAGATCCCTGATAACAATGCAAATGAGGTCAAAACCCGAACTATTTTCTCAAAACTCCATGCATGTCATGCGAGTCCTAAACCGGTCTCTAAACATTGATAACGTCGTCGGGAGTTTTCAGGTTTTGTGGGTTTTTTATCGAATAAAATATCGTAAACAAAAACTGTCAAAACTTATCACGCATTCGTATTTTAGAAATAGCTTGGTTATCGAAGCATTTCAAGTTGTTTTCATTGTGCGTTTAAAAATAAAACGATATGCAGCTAACAATATCGGCTTTCGAAAAAATAGGTGGTTCAATTTTCGTGCAAGACATAGGCCTAGATCGCTTTGGTCGTGTCGGTTACCAACTTATCAGCATAAACAAATCATTATCATATTCTAGTGATAGTACAGATTATCTAGTAGCGTAGTTACAAACGCAACAACCTCACCTTCGCAAATAGTCGACGTTTAGTCTAAGGATACCGTAACTAAACTGCGTAACAACAATGACAATGCAGCTTTTCAAAATGCAGTTAGAGTTACTTCCCCTGTTGTAGCGACGTTGACAACTGGTTCTTACACGTTTTGTGTTATTAAAAAATACAATGTTTACTCGTGCATTGGAAATCAGACTGAAAATGTTCATAGATTGAAGGAGACGTTTCTATCACTGTGAAAAAAATCATGTCATGAAGGAATATTTCTAGACTGTTCACAACTGTACATCGCTGACAATATGACCTTCACCTTGCTTTATTGTGAAAGCAATTACTCCGCGAAATCTAGGTCAAACATATTTTTAGAAGGTATCATATTTTCGTTTAAATCCTTTTATTTCAAAATGACATTATATGATAAAGAAATTATTAACCTCGTGTGTTTCCGTATCATTAATATCATATAATAGGAATAAAAATATATGTATTATGCTCGCCAAAGGCTCGCATAATACAAATTTTATTCCTATTATATGATATTAATGATACGGAAACACACGAGGTTAATAATCTCTATATATACACAAAGAACTTAATTAAGCACCCCCCTATTTTGTACAATGAATTTGGGTGCTTTTGGACCATTTGAATTAATTTGATGTATCGACCACTCCGGATATTACAATTGCTTTTTTATTGACTATTTAATTGAACTAAAAATCGCTAATGTGCAAAAATAACGAAAATATGAGAAAAACTATGAGACTACTGAAAATTGGCCAAATATAACTATTGTCGTAGGGGGAAAACTACACATTAAACTTTGGATGTTATGAATCAAAAATAACAATTTTGATCCCTAGTTGACATTCATACACAAAAACCCTTTTTATCATGCATGATAAGAGGCTAGCAAGACATTGAATTTTAAGTACTTTTTCCATCAAAAATTGATAAAATGCCTATACTCTTTACATCTGTGAGTAAATTTGAGATTCCTTGAGTTGAACTTGTTGATCAAACACTTCTTCATCCTCTAGATAAGAAATTATCTTTGACAGTGGCCAATTAATGTCTTTGTGCAGTTTTCTTTAAATTCGGTTTTTGATAATTTTGTGATTTTAAAAGTTCATACTGCTTTAACGATTGACTTTTGCTATGCGGTTATTTACTAAAAAGTCATCAATTCTTTGTGTATATATATATTACCTTTACAGATTTCTATTTCCTTCATTAATGAACTTACTTTTGAAACACCATTGATTTGACTATATTTGAAATTTCTTGTTATTAAATAATTCAGAAAAGAGCAAGATATTGTTGTCATCTGTTACCTTGCATGTTTTAGCAGGTGAAAGCCTCACTTCCCCATGGAGAACATGGAAGCGCCTCTTAAGTTGTCCAATTCCTCTCTCCACACAGCTCCTAGTCCTCTTATGTGATCTGAAATTAATTTATTCAATATGAACATTTTCCTCCAAATTTGCTTAAAGGTATATCTTATTTACCGGTAACAATCAATGAAACATTTTTTATAACCTCTTGTCTAAATATAACTTTACACTTGTTTTAAAATTTATGCATTTCATTTCTGTGCAATGATGAATTAAATAATTAGCTTTGAGCTGTGAGGGTCATAACTTAATCTGAAATTATTGCCATACACATTTCTTACACATACAGTTTCTCTCATTCCAATATAGTTCACTTTAAGCTTCAATGAATTTAATATTTATACATTCACTTGTCACAGTATTCTTAACTTGGTAATTGAACTAGAAATTACTGTGAGGGGACATAATTTGTTATTTCTGAACAAAAAGGAGGAATATGCTTACTTATTTGGTATGTTATCAGTTTCAATAACCAAAGAAAATCATAAATCAGATGGCTGTCAATTCAATTGCCAGTGACTTTTGCCTTGCATATGAGTAAAGGGTATAATCAATATTTTTTATGAAATTATTATTGTTAGATTGTTTGTTGATTTTATGAGCGCTTTATTTGCTTTAACTAAGAAAATAATGTCATTCAAGAAATTGAAAATGAACATAAGTATTCATAATTTTTCAGTAAATCTCTGTTTTATCTGGGGATTTTTGTGTCACCATTTGGCAAAACATGGCATGTCGTTGTAAATCACGTTTCGTTTTAGACAACACTTATGTGTTTTAATTAACATCGCAAGGGACATCACTCCCATTCACAAACAAACGAATACTTGCCTGTTGTAACTGGACTGTGAGCCGGGTTGTGGCCTCAAGAAAGGAGTCAATAACCACCTCTTGCATGGAGACCCGCTGTCCCCAAGTAGGTGACACCTTGCAGCTTGCTGTTGGGTTTTTAGCTCATCTGGCCTGTAAGGCCCGATGGGCTTATGCCATGGCATGGTGTCCGGCGTCCGTCTGTCCGTCCATCCGTCCGTCCGTCCATCCGTCCGTCCGTAAACTTTGTGGAATTTCGACTTCTTCTCCAGAACCATAAGGCCTAAAAAGCTTAAGCTTTGTGTACAGACTCCTTGGCTAGTGAGGATTATAAATTGTAGCTTTGGTGGCCCTGTGACCCCTAAAAAGGGCCACAGGGGCCACGCCCTAAAAACCTATTTTCATCTTCTTCTCCAGAACCATGAGGCCTAGAAAGCTGAAACTTTGTGTACAGACTCCTTGGCTAGTGAGGATTATAAATTGTAGCTTTGGTGGCCCTGTGACCCCTAAAAAGGGCCACAGGGGCCACGCCCTAAAAACCTATTTTCATCTTCTTCTCCAGAAGCATAAGGCCTAGAAAGCTGAAACTTTGTGTACAGACTCCTTGGCTAGTGAGGATTATAAATTGTAGCTTTAGTGGCCCTGTGACCCCTAATAAGGGCCACAGGTGCCACACCCTAAAAACCTATTTTCATCTTCTTCTCCAGAACCATGAGGCCTAGAAAGCTGAAACTTTGTGTACAGACTCCTTGGCTAGTGAGGATTATAAATTGTAGCATCAGTGGCCCTGTGACCCCTAATAAGGGCCACAGGTGCCACACCCTAAAAACCTATTTTCATCTTCTTCTCCAGAACCATGAGGCCTAGAAAGCTGAAACTTTGTGTACAGACTCCTTGGCTAGTGAGGATTATAAATTGTAGCTTTGGTGACCCTGTTGCCCCTAATAAGGGCCACAGGGGCTACACCCTAAAAACCTATTTTCATCTTCTTCTCCAGAACCATAAGGCCTAGAAAGCTGAAACTTTGTGTACAGACTCCTTGGCTAGTGAGGATTATAAATTGTAGCTTTGGTGGCCCTGTGACCCCTAATAAGGGCCACAAGGGCCACGCCTAAAAAACCTATTTTCATCTTCTTCTCCAGAACCATGAGGCCAAGAAAGCTGAAACTTTGTGTACAGACCTCTTTGATTTTTGAGGATTATGAATTGTAGGTTTGGTGACCCTGTTGCCCCAATAAAGTTTAAGGCCTAGAAAACTGAAACTTGTCGCCTATATACTTAATTTTATGATTGGTGACCCTTTGGCCTCTACAAAGGGGGAATCACATTTGCCACACTCAACAGCATATATTGTAATTGACGATGAAGCCTGATGAGCTACAGAGCCAATGGCTCTATTTTTAAAGTATCGAAACAGTCCGCTGTTTGTGAGGATCCTTGAGTCATGTGTGCTACCGGGCCAGCGGGCAACAACGTCAATTATCTTGTCATCGCTGTCAAATACTACTTGAGTGTTTATGCTGTGATAATGGTGTCTGTTGACAAACTCATTTTCGTTAGCAGACGGAGCGATGAGTTGAATATGGGTGCCGTCAATAACACCAACAATGCCAGGAAACTGAGCAATGTTATGGAAGCGACGTTGATGCCTAAAAATCGCGTCTCTAGTGACCGGAAACTTTATGAATTGTCTCACACATTCGGGCGATGAGAAGACCTCAAGTATTTGAGTTATAACTCGACAAACAGTTGGCTGACTCAATCCGTGGTCATCGGAATTGCAAAGCTGAAACTTTCCTGTAGCCAAAAACCGTAACATTGTCAATACTTTGTCGAGAGTGGAGACTGACCTACTTCTTTTGGTGACCGGGGAGAGGACGTGATCTACCAAACCGCATATAAACAGAATAGTCTGTCTGTCAAAACGGTACCGAGCAATTAATTCTTCGTTATTCAGTGTTTGTAAAGGATCTTCTCTATCATTAAAAACTCTAGGCAGACGCCGAGCAGCCATTTTGTTTTCTATCAATAAATGACTTAAGTCAATTTCCTAACTTAAGCCTGCATGGTAGCAGTCTTAAGATTTAAGTCAAAATATGCCACAACTTAAGTCTAAGTTTTTTCATAAATTTGACTTAAGTTTTTTTTATAAACTTAAGTAAAAAAATAACAAAAACTAAGTTTTTTTAAAAACTTAAGTTTATTTACAGACTTAAGTTGTTTGATAAATACCGCCCCTTGAGAAGAAGATGAAAATAGGTTTTTAGGGCGTGGCCCATGTGGCCCTTATTAGGGGTCACAGGGCCACCAAAGCTACAATTTATAATCCACACTAGCCAAAGAGTCTGTACACAAAGTTTCAGCTTTCTAGGCCTTATGGTTCTTGAGAAGAAGATGAAAATAGGTTTTTTGGGTGTGGCCCCTGTGGCCCTTATTAGGGGTCACAGGGCCACTAAAGCTACAATTTATAATCTTCAGTAGCCAAGGAGTCTGTACACAAAGTTTCAGCTTTCTAGGCCTTATGCTTCTGGAGAAGAAGATGAAAATAGGTTTTTAGGGCGTGGCCCATGTGGCCCTTATTAGGGGTCACAGGGCCACCAAAGCTACAATTTATAATCCACACTAGCAAAAGAGTCTGTACACAAAGTTTCAGCTTTCTAGGCCTTATGGTTCTTGAGAAGAAGATGAAAATAGGTTTTTAGGGTGTGGCCCCTGTGGCCCTTATTAGGGGTCACAGGGCCACTAAAGCTACAATTTATAATCCTCACTAGCCAAGGAGGGAAGGACGGACGGACGCCGGACACCATGCCATGCCATAAGCCCATCGGGCCTTACAGGCCAGATGAGCTAAAAATTAACGATAACCTCTACACTTAATACGATTCTATGGTCTCTTACGCAAAACTAAGAAATAAACAAATAGAATTGAAGCAAAAATTGAAAAGTTTGGATGAATGATATTTCTGGATTCAACAATAGTCGTTTTTATAAGCAAAGGTGGGGCAGGTTTCCGCAGTGGTTAGCGCGTTCGGCTTCAGACCAGGAGGTCCTTTGTCTTCAGTAGAGGTTCTTGCAGGTTTCAGCGCAATGCATAGCCACTATAGTGTTGCAGACTTTCACCCTGCAATAATATTAGCAGCCGCAATATCAGGGAAATACTTTCGAAAGCGATGATTATCCCCAAATCACCTCATCTCACCTATAAGGGAAGGAAATATATATATTTTATAAGATTTGCACAAAGAATTAAACAGAGATATATATATTAATATTAATTCGACGAAGTATTAATATTTTGACATTCCGATAAGATTAAGAAAATAAGAATTTCGACTGGTGTAATAGAATAATTCAAAATAGATGTGAATGTTGGTATTATGGTGCTGAAGAGATTTTATGGCTGTAGTCTCTTTGAAGACTGTGAGTCAACTTACGCAGCAGGATAAAAAGAACATTGAAGGATAAAAACAATAAAATGTGCACCTATACTTTTAATATAGACACTAATTATGGTCTACATTTACCTAATACTGCCTTACTATGTACTACATTGAGCACTGGTAAACAAGCCGATAAGTAGATTTAGTAGATGGAATGAACAAAGTCAATTAATCATCCAGCAAGTTAATTATTCATGATTCGGCTAAGTATGTGTTGACCTAATCAATAGTACTTTGTTTACCACTGAAACGTATGTTATAGATGAACAAATATACAGGTTGATTTGTTTTACCTTGTAAACAGACAATTATAATGTGTCACTCTTTAGAATATGTAGTTTGAAGCCAAGTTCTGTAATGCATTTCAAATGATTGTACATAATCTTGTACAACTATTTATAAATGAAACACATAATCACAACAGTCATTCATCTGCCTCATGGTCTGCACACAACATCTTCACCATTCAATATTCGCTTTACTGAATGGAACTATGTTATGAATATCATCAATCATTTTAAAGCAAACAATTCAACATAAGATGGATCACTACATGTGATTTGTTATGTTTTTCAAGGAACATTACATTTGTTAAAAATTCTCATGATTTGCAGTATTTGAAGGTTTTCATGTCGGCAACGTTCTTATCCCATTTGTCCCCCTGGTGAGAAAGAAACCTTAAAACATACTTTCTGCGCTTTGAGCATGGTCATGCAGGGAGACAGCGCAATATAAATGTACTTTATCATTATTTATATTATCACACTTTTATCAAACAGCCTTTAATGGGATACATGTATGCTAAAATACAGGCACCACTTGATATATATTTTTGTATTACTGTTTTGTTGATTGTTAACACCTTACAATTCAATTACATGTATCAGTTAAGTTGAACAGTAATGTCATATAGAGTAAACGCGACTGACCATATATGGTTGGAATATGTATTCAAATTAAATAGCTTGGTTCACATTTGTTACATTCATTTTTGTTGTTGATATTTTATCACATATATATTTTCGGCAACACATATTTAAAAAAAAGAATTTAAGAAAGTGGATGAAAAAGTACATGTAGCAATATAAAAGTACATTGAGTGACAGTGTTAATATTGTGTCTGAACATTTATTTAAGAGTTGCAGATAGTAGGAAATCATTTCGACAACAGGCATTGTTCTACGAAGATGGATTTATTTTATAATAAGACTGAAACCTTAAAGAATGTATGTGTAGAGAATGAAATCATTTCATGCCTAGAATTGTTGAAATAAATATCATTCAACACAGGAAGTCATTGTTTTTTTTTATGAATTTATGATAAAGATGCATTGTATATAATGGTATGGTATCATGAGTGGGTTACATATAACGACAATTTTGAGTCAACACACAAATATTCTTAATAAAATGAGTAGTTGTGAACTCCTCTATAATGTTTTCTAGTGACAACTTTACAAATTCTCACAGGTCCATTTGCAAATAAAAGGCCATACATAATGATTTAATCCAATGCTTCGCATTTAGTTTAGATGCATTAAGGAAGTGTAAGTGTATTTACTGTTTTGGATTAAAAACTTTTCCATTTCTTGCATTCAAAAAGATTTTTCTTATATAACTTCCTTCTTTGTAATTTTTTAAAGAGTTTGAGTGAGTGATTGAGTAATAGGGTTCCTTCAATGGGGTATTCAGTTATTCAACTTGTATGCGAGGTTTGAAAGCCAAAGTCCTTATAACTAACTGACCAGACATGAAGTTGCTACTCTAATGATTAAACATTCTTTTCACTTTCAGAAATTGGACATAAACTGGAAACGTGTTCGTGTGAAGAGTTATCAAACTGAATGCTGCTAAATTGCTGAAGATTGGTAGTAGGAACATGCTTTTAGACGGTCCAAAGTTAACGGAAGTTGGAAATAAAAATGTATTTCTCAAGATTCTTAGGTTAGATTGTCCAATAAGGGTGGCTTCCTAGTTTCTGGGCCTTTCCGTTTTTTTCAATGTAGACTGACTGAATCGTCTCTTGTTTTTCCAAAAATATAAGAGAAATATTTAAACCCTTCACTTTTACCTAATACCATACAATGTACAAAAGTGTGAGTGTGCCTAACAGACTAAACAAATATGAGTTGTTCAGAAAGAATATTCCCCTTGACGCAAATACACTATGTATCATATACTTTTAATGTATGATATTACAAATCCGTAAATTCCTGCTCGCATTTTTGAGACCTGGAAAATATAAAACATACCCTTGAACATGCGCGGTGGTGTAGTGGTTAGCGTGTCTGCCTCTCACGCCAACGACCCGGGTTCGAATCCCAGTGGAGACACAAGAGATTTGTGACTTGGGTCGAAAGCTGTGTAGTGTCTATGGGCAAGGCACTTCATCCACATTGCACTCAGTCCACCCAGCTGTACAATGGGTACCTGGTTATACGGTTGTACTGTCCGAAATGGACTCTCAGCGCAGGCAAGCAGCTTTGAAAAAGTACAATCCGTCATCGTAATATTGCACATTTGTGAATCGTCGGTGAGCAACTCGTAAGAGATGGATACTTGACGTAAAACTTATCATTAATTTTATTATTAACATCTCTGTACAATCTTTTGTATCTCCTCTAAGCTGACATCATTATCTGATTCCTTTATTGTTCTTATCTTGATCCTCTTGGCGCTGTATCAATACAGCAGAATCTAATAACATAGGAGAATAAACTAAATTGGTATAAACATAAAAATATCATTTTACAATTACTCTTTTTAACAGCAGTAACCTGTGACATATTTATGTTATATACGAAAGAACCTTGTATTAATTGAGGTAATCATTACTAAATGCAATACACTTATGTAAAAACAAAACATTGACAAGTAATTGCGAATGAAGACCTTATATTTATTAATCATTTAGTCAGTTATATTTTTTAAGTTGTTGACCGCAGATAGTTAATTGTGAACCGATGTTAAACCTTCAGCATACTTTAAATTGAAACTAGCATTTGCAACTGTAAGGTCCTGAAGTCCTGAGACAGGATTCAACTTCAACAGCTGCAGGTATGCATTAATCAGTAAGTAGAAGACCAGACATGGAATCGAATACCATCTCACTGATCTTTATCTGTAGTGCGTTAACAATTCATTTGTAGGAAACATACCATTTCCTACAACTGGGTCCCTATAATATATAATCCTACAATATGCAAACAGGCCTCTCATCTCTCCCATCTTATCTATCAGGTCACACCTTGACAACCTCAAGGTTTCATCATGTTGACACACACACAAAAATGTTATGATAAGTTCATAAAACCCCAAAGTACTTGTTGATTTCCTGACAGTGTCTACAAACTAACATGTCTACTGACATCTGAATGTTTCAGGTTAAAAAAGAGTTCTATTTTCCTCCAGATGTTTTCCTCAAATTATGTGTAACCAATTATCATAGCATGGAAGGTAACACATGATGATAACTGAATATTAAAATAATGGTTACATCTTAAAATCGTAATGAATTTAACAACTCAGGGCATACAGACAATAAACAAAAATGTCACATTTTATGTTTAGTATTTTGTATAGCAACATAAAAACGCTAATGGTTCTCTACTATTATCATATCAGAAACAATAAAGAGCACCATTTGGGCACGTATTCAAAGAAACGATCCACTTTCACACCTGGAGATATTACTTAATACGCCAATAGAAGCAAGATATTACCGAAATGTTATCTCACTAGTAGAGGTCTGTAGAATGTCTGTAGAATGCGAGAGATTCCGATTGAAATAATCTCTCGGGGGTAAAGCATCTGTTATGGAAGACAGTCCATGTTGTACTTGCTGTGCTAATAATGTACCTCTTGGTAAATAAGTAATAGAGTCTATGATGCGGAGTGAAACCAATTACATTGTCAAAAACTGAGGAAGATATTTATGAAGATTTAAAAATATAAACTCATGTCCAAAAGAAACGATACCATACAAATCCCAAAATAACTCAATCCACTGCAGATTAATAAGACTAAAACATAGTAATATCATTTCTTCAGTAGTCAACTTACATGTACGTCTATGCAAAATTTGGAAACATTATCTTTTCATGTTTGCGAGAAACATGCATTTGAAAAAATCATCGATCTAGAATCTCCATAACTAGGCGAGATAGCAGAGAGAAATTGGACACTTTCGCTTGTTTTAAAACGTTCTAGTGCAGTGACGCTTCAACGAATTTATGTCAAATAAAGTGTGTTATATCAACAATATTTTTTTCTGACATAAATTCAATACTTTATCAATTTTAAAGTGAAATGACAAAAGTTCTGTTCATAAAACAATTTGAAATTTCGATTTATGCACTCCATGTACATTTGAAAAAACACAAAATCAAAAGTATCTTTTCCTGAAGAATGAAAATATGCATACTTTTTTGCAAGATATATGCCTGTTAGACACACTTAAATTCGACTCTGTCAGGTTATAGAATTTTGTTTCGGACGACTTTGAAAACTTGGTATCGTTTCTTTTGGACATGAGTTTATATATTATATACAATCAATATGTTGTTTCTGTAGTTTTTGATAAAATAATCCCTTCGTTACGAATGGAAGACCTATGGAAGACCATTGTTAAATGAGCCTAATCTCTTTGACCGTTTTTCCTCTTCCGGGTTAAGATGTGTAAAGGGTTAAGATGTGTAAAGATGCCGTGTTCCGAAAGTTGATATATTCCATCATATGACATTCTATAACAGATGTGCTTGTAAGTTTGTCACCTTGTTACCAAGTTTATCTGCAAATTTATCTAGAATAATATTGAATTAAAATCTCAATAGTATTAAAAGTTGGATAGTTTTCTTTAACCTGCTCAAATCAAGTAAGGTACAACAGCCACCAACCATCACATTTAATCAATATTGTAATTTATATTTTTAAGAACTTCAATGTTATTTCATCTTCGTCCTGAAGTAACAATGTACTGAATGTTTTGGACGTTATATAGCTCTTTCTCCACTACATGCAATTGCAGCAACCTCCTGAGATGGCGCTTAATCTCTGATCAATCTCTCTTCATATTCTTCAGCTGTTGAGAAGAGAACTCTACAATGCCTGTTTTAATCACTTCAGATTTTTAAATCATGTAACATTGTCTTGCCTCAAGCTGCTGAAGCCGTCTTCGTTTCGTTTCATTCAAACCATGCACTCTGATCATTAATACCTTCGGAAATGCGGCAAGATGGTCAGATGATATCAGAACATTTAATGTTTTGTTCTGTTTCTGTCAAAAATAACAGATTTTACTCGAGTAATCTGAATGGCTGTTCATTATTTATAGGAGAAAATTTTTAGTTGTGTCAAGAATCATAAAACATCTTTATTATGTCAAAAAGTCTGTTATTGTCAGTGTAGGTAAATTGTATCACTGCTAAATGATATGTGATATGATGCAAATATCACAAGTTTTTTTGGTGAATAATGAAAGTTGACGATATATGAATTCTACAATGCTCTCATCGTTTTAAGCTGCTTCTCACGATTCGGATGCAAAAAGGAAATTGCTTTCCAATCTTACATCGGACTATCACAACTAATAAAAGCGATTATGATAGTTTACATTAGCAATTATTTAAATCATTAGAGATGATCATATAAATAACATCATCAAAGTAAAATGCTGTTTACTGAAGTCAGATCACAGAAACTAGTTGACGTACTGTCTGGGTAAAAGATCACTCACCTCAATTTAAGTATATCACGCACTAAAAACTGTTGAAGACAAGGTCACTTCCCTGAAGCTAATACAATTGATATCGTTGTTGAAATCTACTGTGAGACCATAGCACCTTTGATGTAAACCATGTTCAACATGACACCATTTTCATTTAGGCCGTGGAAAACTTCCTTCATCATTTTATATTGACCCTTTAATTACAAGACTCTTCTGATACAGTTTAACCTATTATCTGTCTATGTTTTGCTCTTGTCATCAGGAGGCAATGTAATTGTAGGGCTGGAAGAATTACTGATAAGAATCTTGTCTACAACGTTAAGCCGACATCAATGGTCTGGGTGATTGATGAACATGTAAGAAATGATGATAAAATTTCGCTAAAAGAGCTGAAATGATTACAAAGTCTGATTCCTCAGATGTGTTATCGAAATGGTTAATCTTATCTTTCTCCAACCTATGTTTTATTCTTTAATAAAACTATGGTATGACGAAAGTAAACTGAACTGAACAAAATGGATTAAACATAAAACAGTCTGGCAAGTTGTAGTAAATTTGTCGTTAGCGACAACTATATAAGTAACATCATCAAAGTCAAATGCTGTTTACTGAATAAACACAGTCAGATCACAGAAACTAGTTGATGTATTGTCTGGGTGAAAGATCACACACCTTAATCAAGTATATCCTTAATAAAACTATGGTATGACCAAAGTAAACTGAACTGAACAAAATGGATTAAACATAAAACAGCCTGGCAAGTTGTAGTAAATTTAGATAACAATACTTTGTGGCACAGAACTTGACACATCGATGACTGACTGGTAAAATGATCATTTTCTAGATAAATAAGTTTTCAATTTTTCACTTGTCTATACAGTTTTATTGAGTACATTGGTTTGGCGCTGCTAGGTTACAATTCAAAAACATTATCAGAATGATCTGATAACACTGGTCATACTGTCAGCATTTTTTAAAGGTAAAACGTTTCAAACTAAACTAAGCTATTTATAAAAGTGAATGGTAAGTGCTAGGTCAGTAGAGGTTGAGTCATGTTTTGTATTGCAAAAGGATAGGAATATAACAAATAAGCTAATATATTATTACATGTTCATAAAAAAAACATGTCATTTTTATTCAATGTCAAGTCAAAATAGATGTTCATGATTTACACCAGAACAAAATATAAATGCATGCAATAGTTAAACAATTATACAATTACTAAGGCCCATCCAGTAACACATTTTTTACAGTAAAAGCCTAACAGGTTAGATATAAGCGCTAAGGGGAAATGCACATAGCTATCAATCACACCAAAACAAATTTGCAAAACTATTTTAATTTTAAGTTACCCTGAGGGAAGTTATTAACGTGCACAGTTTTAAAATTGAAGTCCCCCTAGTGGCCTCAGCCTTAGAAAACAAACCCATTTGTATTAACCAATTGAAACCTTAAGTAATTACGAACAGTTTTTGTATTCTAGGGAAATTAAAGATATAAATGAACTTTTTCAGTAATAAATGAGGTTTTTTTTCATAAAAACTGTCAGTTCATTTTTCGAAATGTCAACAACTGTCTAACCTGAAGTAAGAATAATTTGCAGTAGCGACTAAAGTTTATCTAAAGCTATAAACCTCTACCAATTTGAAAAAAACCAACACATTTTATAACTTTTCCCAAGGCAGTTTGCTTTTCAACAGTATTAAACTTGTATATATCTCTAGTGACTTCAAGAAAACAGTATCGACTAAAGTTTATCTAAATGTATAAATCTGTACCAATTTCGATTTTTTTTTTTCACATTTAAGAACTTTCCCCAAGAGCAGTTTTCTTTTGCACAGTATTATCCTTGTATTAAACTTGTATCTATCTCTAGTGGCTTTAAGGTTACAAAGATATTCATTTGTATTCACCGGCTGAACTCCCAAATTGATTAAGGCTGAACTCCCAAATTGATTTAATCGTTGAAAATGAATTAATAAAATTATAAACCTTGACTTTCCTATGAGTAAAATCGTCAATTTAACATCTGCATGAAATGCTAACACCCATTATTTGCATTTAGAAAAACTCTAATTTCAAAACGATGGTTAACACAGGCTTAAGATGCTGTATTAAGCAGGCCTAATCCACGTTTAGTTTCAATTGATATAATGTCAACCATATTTAGTCATTGAGGTTGATTCCTACAGACCAATGTGTCCCCAAAAGAGACTAAGACAAAGAATTCCGCTGTGAATGCCTTAACTCTATACATGTCAATGACTAAGATATTATATGATAAATTCCTGTTTCAAGAAAACATTTTGAGTAAACATTAGATAGCCTTGTGTCTGAAGTTGGTTTTAAAAGAGACGGCCAGTTATTGCCCGTTTAGAGAGATTTTCAATCGTGTAAAACAGAACATTTCTTTACATACTTTGATATATTCTAATACCTGAATCAGGAAGCTGCTATTCATTATATGATTGGCGATGAAATGCGGAGATCTATCAGTGAAATAAACTGTGTTATCAGTAACTAGTAACAATAATAATTGAACGTGACTTGAACGTGAACATGACACAACAATGACCTGACGTCATAGAAGAATGCTCTGACACAATGACACACTCATGACGTCATGCTGTTGCGTAGGCGATGGGTTCTCTTTGGACGCAACTTTAATGCGCATCAATTTTTATAGAGATGCAAGTCATAAAATGAATAGTCTTTTCTTGACAAATACCATGGTTATCTTATCTCGTGAGGCCACTCGTGAAAATTTAAACTTAACTCCTCACTAAACTTGTTATGCATTAACCTACTGTGAACATTGGCATTTCCATTTATTTCATTAGAATTAGTTAATGTAGTAAGTCACCGCCTACCACCTCTCCGTAAACTTAAATTGACATTGTAATTAATGTGTTATTGTTGAATCGCTCTTTTCCCAATACATGCTGCGGGCATGCAATCTCCATGAAATGGCACTTAATTAACCAATCAATCCCTCGCCAATACCCCAAAATATACATTGTCTTGCTCGATATGAAAAGGAAAAATAGCTCATTTTGGGAATCAAATGACTAATTAGGTATCAATACTGTCAATAATAAATACGAACAAACAACGAATAATACGAACAATCAATACTAATAAAAACAAACCCAAATGCAATAATTTCCTTTATTCAATACACATACTTGTTACATAAAAATCTTGAATGGAAATTGGGAAAACATGTATTCGAATAATTTGATTCTGTCAAGGGAACTGTTTACACACATTTGGTGAATTTGGTACGATTATTTTTAATGTGAGTAATATTGTGATGATGGTTAAGGAATGTTAGACTTGAACGAACATGAGTGACTATGATTTCTGACAAACCAACAAGTACTTAATTTATCTCAATTTCAAATAAGAGCCAAATATTATCAGTTTAAATTGGAAACAATATTAGTCCAATAATGCTTTAAATGATTGATGAAATGTTGCTAGTGAATGATCCGTCTAACTATTTATTTCAAGTGCTTTTTCTTTCTAAACAAAACAGCATATGCAGAGACCTTTTAATGTGTGTTCAGCGTTAAAAGTCACAAACAAGTGTGTCACACATTCACACCTTATTGTAGATCAGTTGGTCTCTTTTACAGGTGAATTGGTTGGTCTGTGACTGATAAAGTAAAAACATTTATTTTATTTGTATAACAGAAAGAATGAGCCAAATACCCTGTATAAAAGAAGACACTCAAAATTATTTGAGCACAAAATGCAAAATAAAATTCTCTCCTCTCCATGGCCATCAGATGAACACCGACCTATTATCAGTCCTCTATGTTTAGCCCTTGTCAGCAGGAGACAGTGGTATAGTGGATTGGCCAGTATTAGAATGTCTACAACATTAAACCCCTGCATGAGGCATCTGTGTGAATGATGAACCGGTTGTAATTTAAGTGGTTTTAAGGGTTTAGTGAAAGTGATCATGAGATTATCATGTCTGATTCCTCAGGAAGGATTTGACTCCTTAATGATTAACCTTTATCATATCGACCAATGCTTTCATTTCTACTTAAAACTGGTATGCACAGAGTAAGTAAGAGAAGCATTAACAAAATGTTCAAATTGTTAAATTGTTAAAGGTTTATAGAATTACTGCTCTTTTCAAGTCTGTGAACCACTGAAGATGAAATTTTTCAAAATAACTTTCTGATATTTGTTTGCTTAACATGATCAATTGGTTAATTCAGATTTCTCCATTTTTCAGTAATGGTCTCAAGTTACTAGATGAAAATGTGTTAAGGCAAGTCTGAAATCATACTGATAGTTTGAAGGGATTAATCGACAACATTTCTTGACCTATATAACGAAATAAGTTATGTGATTAGATTACATAATTACTTACATGGACTCAAAATAGGTGTTTCAAGTATATAGCTGCCTCCATGAAAGTTACATTGATTGTTTAAGAAATAGTTTGCTGATCGGAAGACAATTGATGCCGTCAGAGGCTGGGCAACTCAGCAGTAGAGAACTGTTCTACACTGTTAAGCCAAGTACCGCTTATATTTTGCTAGTCCCAATTGTTAATCACAGGTTTAACCGCAACGCAAATACTCGCAGGTTTCACCGCAATGCAGAGTCACAATAGTATTGTGAATACCATGCAATGAAAGTAGCTGCCGTGATATGAGTTAAATACTTTTGAAAGCAGCGTTAAGACCAAAGATTAAGAAAACATATCTTGATATATAAAACAAAAGTAATAACTGTGTCAGGATTAAGGCTTGGACTGTAAATATTACACTTAATTTTTCTCAAAACCTCTGTCCAGTACGTGAGTTCTAGTGAGGTTTATGACATTTATAACATAATCATTACGAAGATTAGAAATTGATGGACTGTTTGACAACCATAAACCTTAGGTGAATAAATTATCATTTGCAAACATCATGGTAAGAATATAATCAGAGAATACCAATGTCTTCAATATTTAACACAAGTCAACAGATTGTAATTCATTTTGTAATTTCAATAAAGGAGATGTAACTCATTAACCCAACAACAACTGAATCCATAGTACTGGTTATCTATTACCGTTAGAAATAAAAGTCGTGTCTCACATTCTTAACTATGTTTCTTAATGTTAAATGTCAGAAACTTGTTTACCCCATGAAACCCCTTTAGACCAAAGCTAAACATCTTTAGCAAGAGCAACTAATCACAGTCTCTTTGTCGTTAAATACATGTGAAATTTGAAGCATCATCTTGTTTCGTAAGTGTCTGTGGCTTAGATCAGGTTTAAGCAATAGTAGGCACTTTCTCAGTCTGATATGTTAAAAAGTTCACATGAAATTTACGGTTGGTAAAAATCTTGGTCCGTTAATTTGATAGCATTTCAGACAAAATGTTATATAGCAATTGGGAAACAGTAATATCATAGCATGTTTTTTATGACTACAACAAATAGTAGTAGAATTAAGTCAATATACTTATGTTTGACTTATTTCGTGTTTGTTTTGGATAAAAATTTAGTATCGGAAATAGATATGAAAGGGTCGCAAAGTTTACACAAAACAAAACAAAATTCATAATAAATACATTTGATCTATCTCCTCAGCCAACAATGATCGTTTTTAAATCTGTTACACTTATTAAAAATTACTTTATACACTGTAAAGTGAATGGTAAACTACAATGGATAAAATAGTATATTTCATGAATAAAACTATACGAAATGACCATGTATGACCTGTTTGATGTTATATAAAAACTATCTTCTAATTCTCTTTTAACTATTGCTAACAATTTCTTGTCAGTGATTGAAGCAGATGAGGCTATTAGTTTACTTGACTTAGGTTCATCTAGAAAAAGGATTATCCTGCTAACACATTTTTCTAAGACAAAGTTAAAGAGGTAAATTGATATATAGCTTCTAATACTTTAAGATTACGGCATGATTGTCTTAAAAGTCGTCTCATATGTCACACATTTCAGGGTAATTCAGTTTGTATCCTTATTGTTATCCATTATAGAACTACAATGATTAATTAAATCTTTATGCAGAAACAGATCTTCTAACAAACAAACAGCATCACTTAATGGGAGAAACGTGATTGATGATATTTGATCGAATAGATAATTCACCTACATGTATGAAATAACTTTAAGATACATGTGCATAAAATATGATGCGCTAAACTATATGAAGTAAATGCCTTTTAACCAACGGTGATATTTGATTTCAAAAGTTGTAATTTAATGGAAATGATTGTTTGTATTTGTTTTGTCAATGACATGTCCTCAAAACATTTAAAATGACTGATGATGTGATTGATGTGGTGTGGTGTGATGTGATATGAGGTGATAAACACTTTCCTTCTAGTTTCAGCTGATCAAATGGCCAATCTGCATTAGAGGTCTTATGCATTGTGTGGCAAGATGTTCATGGTTTTATAGTAGTTTTCTTAAATTTATCAATCAATAAGTAGTCTCTTATTATGATTCATTTATGTCATGGCTTTGAAACCATAGGTACGGTGTACATGTTGAATTACATGACATGTTTCTAAATATACACTGTAAATAATGATAATGTATTATGAACATGCATATGCCTGTTCCATTCTGAACATAATTGATGATATTAATCAATGTGTTCCCATTAAACGCATTTATGTTGTCATCTTAAATCATCTTGAAAATACAGTTATTAGTAATTTCGTTTACATTTATGCATCACGTTTTCAGAAAGCCATACGTATTACAAAGTCAAAGATTTATGAAAAAAGTTTTCTTTCTTTCTTTACATGTTTTTCTGCATACCATAAAAGAAACACTCTTGCTCTTGCACAACATGTGAATACAAATCACCGAAACCCTGGATACAGTGCTCGTTTTGATATCCTAAATGATCATATTAATTCTGTAACGACCACATGTACTATGTACTATGATCCAGTAGATGTAATAATGCAACACATTGATTTCTTCTTGATTTACAAGGTTTCGGTTTGCATAATCAATCTCTAGTCGCATTGTGAACCATGTACCTGTTTTTGTGGACCTTGATCCCCATAACCTAAGAATGTTGTCTAGATGTGAAAGGTTTCTTTGAAACAAAATTAGTTCATGTTCAATAACTTTGATTCGTGATTCGATTTGTGTTCTAAAAGGATAATGAAGAATTTCTTCTTTGAGGTTCTTTTGAATATTGATTTTGTTATTGCGCAGGATAAAAACATTAATATCTGAGCTACCAGGTTTGAACTAAAAGCAGTTTTTCACAGGGGTTTCTTAAAAAAATTGAAAATACATGTAAGTAAGGAAACATCCTTTAGAAACAAAATACCCTTTTAGAAAATATTTTTTTAACATTTTTTCAAAAAATTGCCATACAATTAAAGCGACAGATCAATATATAAATGTCATTCAAACAGGTGTCATCTTCAAAGCAATAATGAAGTGCTTGATATTTGAAAAAGGAAGTTGGTCATCATATAAAAATCTTCTGGATGACCCTTACTGAAGCAAAATTGGAAGGTGGAGGAGAAATCAGGATGAAGATTTACAAGTGGCACTTATGCTGTATGTCTTGAAAGTTTTACCACCCCTTTTTCAACACTGCAGATGTTATGTATATGAATAGAAACGATACGTTTTATTCAAGTCTATTCCATGCAACAAATTCCATCAACATTCCTAGTTTACACGACATCTGTACTCTTCTGAAGCTGCATGTTAGGTGAATAGGAGCAGGAGAGATAAAGTTATCACAAATGTGCATTTTATTCATTATTGTTAACAGTATTTTATATTCTTTATTATATTAAGAATGTTAAAAAGAATAAAATTTGGATAAATTGTTACATGTTCTTCTTTACAGTTCAGGATTTTCAATTTTACCTAATTTCAATATGATTTCGGTGGAATCATTTTGAAATGACATGAGCGATATCACTCATTCACAAATTGGCGATTTATTGTTATTATTGTTTTCTTTGGGCCCATTGAAATCTGAATGAATAATAGCCTATGTAAACAATAATATTGTTCACATTCCCGCAAGCCTTGTTTTAGTAACAATAATCCCCTCTGTTGGAAAAATAAGCCTAAAAACTTTTAAATATTTGTAAATGTGATGATGAATGTATCATATCCTGCATATACAAGTTTCTCTTTGTTCATTATAACGAGCTGTTAATAAATATGATTTACCATGTCTCAATCATGAAACACTGTAGTGGTTTATGAAGGATTTACCTCTATTCTTTTGTTCTCAAACAGGGACATCACTATTTCGATATTGGTATTTACAAAGTGTATGATTGTTTGCTTTAATACAGGTATTTGTTGAGCTTAGTAAGTGGAGCTTCTCTGTAGGCGTTATGTTCTCAGAATTTACTTTGTCAATTGTTATGAATCTCAACACTCCATTGTGATGAATATAGATTAGTTCTTGGAGCAATATTAGCTTCGTCAATACAATAACTACTCTTTAGACTTAAGTATGCATTGTTTACATACTACATATAATGCAGATATTTCTGTCTCCGCCAATTTTGGTCTAAACATTCGAGGTCGTTACCCAAGGTATTTTGAGTGTTTTATTAATTTATCCAATGGTATTTACAATACGGCAATCTGAAAACAATTCTTCCTCTTTTAAAATATTCTAAAATCATATGGAACATTGTCTACACATGTTTTATACTGACGGACGACTCAAAGGACAGAATTACAGAATGTAAAGTATAAGTATCTCTTTGACATAGCAATTGCAATTAAAAGATCAAACTTGAGCTTTTTGGATGAATTGTGAACCATTAAACCATTTACCTCAAACCTAAATTATTTTGCTTTCTTGTATGTTTCTTATACGTCTTGTTTTCCCTATATTTGTCTCAATTTTGTTGGATCAATTACGAGAAAGGATTACTGAAAAGTGCTCCCTTTTTAGAAGTGATCACATCGTCGTAAACGCTGGAAACAACTCTAAAAAAATACAAAGTCATCCTCTTTCAGCGACTAGGGAAAAGGGGAATCATGTTGATTTTGTAAACCTTCTATTACCATGTTTCTTTATTGAGTTTTAATAGTTGTGAATAAAGGAGGTAAAGTAAATTAGGGATTTGACAGTGTAAAAGAATTTTTGTGTTTTATACATTGAAATATGGGCCTTAAATAACAACAATTGTCATTCCGAAGTAAATGTAAATCAAATCAAATTTGTAAAATCTAAATTCTTGATTGAAACTTTTATCAATTTATCACACAAATTATTTGGCTTGATGATTGTTACAGTTAGCAACAGGTGTTCTCTACGTCATTATATGTAACTTATTGGTTTATTTTATTAAATCTTTTAACAAACAAAAAATCTACAACTAGATGTTTAATCATTTTTGTGAACGGTTATTAGTTGTCAGCATATGCATGTGTTTTAAAGACTCATTTCATTGACCTCACAATATAATCGTTCATACTCGCAAGCTCGCTTGATTCAGACGAATCTGAATATGAATGTAGCTTTGACATCCTCATTTTCCAGTGCAAACACACAAACTGATATTCACTTCTTACATCAAAATCTGACGTAAATGTCTGCTCTCTATGAACCCATCAAAAGTCTCTTGGTATATATCTTTACAAATTCAATCATCATCGATTTACACTGTCATCTGATTAGTCTGTGGGAGATAAGAAGCTATTTCTTGGATTAAGTTTATTTATCAACCAATGTCTTTTTCTTGTTTGTATGCAGACTACAATCACATTACATGTATTTTCTAAAAAGTACTATGTTGCTTTAGTGTATACAACATTGACTGTTTTACATGACAATTTGTCAATTAAAAATGAGTATTTATTTTTAACCCAACCAGGCTACATAAAATGTATAAACGCCCAAAGCTGCACCTAACATTTACAAACCAAACACTTTACCATTTGGAAGCAAGATCTAAGCTTCTCAAATTGTGATACAGGCTTTCTTTCTAAATTTTATCAGGAATGATACACTGAGATAAATAACACACTTTCTGCTTACACTAAATCTGTTTTGTTACTACATGTACCACCTAACTTAGCGAATATTAATAAAACTCATTTGCATACTTATATTGACCCTTTTCCACATTCTTAGACATGCTCTAAGCGCTTAATTATTACTCTGAAAGAATGTACTTTGAAAGCTGCTAATAAATGCTAAACACGATCACATCCAGTTTTCAGGTACCCAGCTTGGTAACAGCTTGGTAGACTGAGTGCAATGTGGATGAAGTGCCTTACCCAGGAACACAACACAGAATGAGACCTAAGTCACAATCTTTTGGTGTCTCCACCGGGATTTGAACCCGGGTCTCTGGCGTGAGAGGTCAGCATGCTAACCAATACATCACTGTACTCAACGAATAAAAGCACTTATGTTTTAATTGAGAGAGAGGTCAATGAATTCAACTTCAAGATATCCTTTTAGTTTGATGTAGCAGGCTTAGGAGATCATGATTCAACGTAATCTAGAGTGGAAAGTATAGAAGATCAAAGTTATGAAAAAGCAAATGCGAATGAACTATTATACATTGGTTCATTTACTTTTTAGCTCATCTGGCCTGTAAACTTTGTGGAATTTCGACTTCTTCTCCAGAACCAAAAGGCCTAGAAATCTAAAACTTTGTGTACAGACTCCTTGACTAGTGAGGATTAAAAATTGTAGCTTCGGTGGCCCTGTGACCCCTAATAAGGGCCAAAGGGGCCATGCCCTAAAAACCTATTTTCATCTTCTTCTCCAGAACCATGAGGCCTAGAAAGCTGAAACTTTGTGTACAGACCCCTTGACTAGTGAGGATTATAAATTGTAGCTTTGGTGGCCGTGTCCCTTAATAAGGGCCATAGGGGCCACGTCCTAAAAACCTTTTTCATCTTCTTCTCCAGAACCATGAGGCCTAGAAAGCTGAAACCTTGTGTACAGACTCCTTGACTAGTGAGGATTATAAATTGTAGCTTTGGTGGCCCTGTGACCCCTAATAAGGGCCACAGGGGCCACTCCCTAAAAACTTATTTTGATCTTCGTCCCCAGAACCATGAGGCCTAGAAAGCTGAAACTTTGTGTACAATCTCATTGACTAGTGAGGATTATAAATTGTAGCTTTAGTGGCCCTGTGACCCCTAATAAGGGCCACAGGGGCCACGCCCTAAAAACCTATTTTCATCTTCTTCTCCAGAACCATGAGGCCTAGAAAGCTGACATTGTGTGTACAGACTCCTTGACTAGTGAGGATTATAAATTGTAGCTTTGGTGGCCCTGTGACCCCTAATAAGGGTCGCAGGGGCCACGCCCTAAAAACCTATTTTCATCTTCTTCTCTAGAACCATGAGGCCTAGAAAGCTGAAACTTTGTGTACAGTCTCCTTGACTGATGAGGATTATGAATTGTAGCTTTGGTTGTCCTGTGACCCCTAATATATATAAAGCATAATTGATAATGAAGCCTGATGAGCTACAGAGCCAATGGCTCTATTTTTCAATCCTCGCTTTGACAAAAAAATATGTATAAAGGGTTAATTGTTGTTATTCACAATGACTGTACATACTATTTCTGTACATCCTGCTTTGTCAGATCTGATAGCAACATAACAAATGCGTTTTTTTTATTTTTGAGTACCCTGATGATACTCTTCATCGAGGGCAACGATTATTTGTTAAGCCTTTTTAAAACAAAATACTGGCCCTTGAAGATGTTATCAATGGTGCTTATTACATGTATTACATGGTTAATTTCGATTCAAATTCAAAATCGGGCAGTCGTCTACATTCGTATTCTTATACTACAGATACACGTGTATGAAATATGACGAGTTTGACACTTGGAGTAGGAAATGTCGTACATTTATATTTAGCATGATTTCCAATTCTAATGAACACAAAACATTCTTGTAGTCTTTCAAAAACCATATTTTTGATTCTTCACTTGTACTGTGTGATGAACTGCTAATGAAAAAACATATGATGATCATTAAAAATTAAGGAGGATCTTGTTAATTTCAAATATAAACCTTTTGATCTAACATTTTAAAAACTAAAGCGTGGTGTGCAAACTAAACCTTTATATTCACCTGAACCTCCAACCTTGAGAAGAGTTAAAAGGAGACCGAGGAATTGATTAATTGAGCTTTGTATGTTTGGCATGATGACATCCTTTGTTTTCTTATTCTACAGTCTTAAGTGAAGAAGACAGCTAGCATAGGACCTGTAATCACTTGTTATGCTATCATTTCCCCATTCATTTGTCCAGATTAATTCGAAAGTTGAGATAGTCATAATTCTTAAAGGTTTATAAATAATTCAAGCCGCGAGAAGCAGAATCAAATAAAAAGTACAGTAATGCTTCTGAGTAAAAATGTTTAAGGAAAACTATTGGTGAAAAATAACGTATGGTTTTAAGATACTAATTTTGTCAGCAAACAGGGAATATAGAGCAAAATCAATCATGTAATATGGACATACATATGTAGGGACATGTCTACCTATTTCGAAATAACATTGTGTTTCAATGACTGATAAAAGTTAAAGTAATCAACCCATCTGATAGGAATGGATATTTTGTAATGTTTGTCAATGGCGCCTCAAGGCTGGTGTTGGTGAAGTAATTAATTCAGGATTAGGGTATTGGTTAAAAGCATTTATCACCTCGGAAAAACTATGTGTTTTGTATTCAGTTTCAAAACAATAAACAATAAGGGTTTGTCTGCTAAAAGTGTGAAGGAGAGAGATGTTGCTTTAATGTTGTAAATAAAAAATCTCTCACATGTAAATGTTCTTGCAGAGGGATGAATCTTCCAGCTGTAACTGTAAATGGCACCAATACACTGTTAAACAATGGAATCAACATAGCCTTATGTGGTTCAATATACAGTTTTCGTGTTGTGAAATGTTCCAAATTACGCACGGCAGGATGTTGGGAAATTTGAATTGAAAAGGCATTATGTTTTTACCATATCACCCAGTCGCTATTTGTTGAGTTTTGAAACCAATCAATTCATTCTCGGATTGTCTAAACTCGTATGCTTTTGTTAAAAATTTTGGCATGTTTGATTAAACAAAAATGGTTATATCTTTTAGATTCTTTTGATGAACATAATCTTAACGACTCAGTTAGAAAATATAATTGACACATTTAATTGACATTATTACTTACGACTTGTGGTTAAAACTATCAATAATTATGAAGGATTTTGTAGTAAAATAGAAATAAGAGTTCTGATCCCCGGTCACCAAAATGCCAAAATAGTTACGGATAACTGTTAGGTAGGTAAACTGTTAGATATGATACGCAGTTATGTTTACAAACTAAAGGTACGCGGATTAATGCAAAAAATTTTAATATTAAAATTATCAAGTAACATCCACATCAAATTATTAGTTATGAATTAATATCGTTTTCTAGTACTAACTCTTGAGTTTTAGCCAAAAATTGATCTCTTGAATATTGATTTTAGATATTGACTTAATTCCAACGATTAAAATTGAGCTCGAATGTAACAAGGAAGATAATCTGCCGATAAACAGCTCGTTCTTTTACAACTTGGCACGTACAGGATATTTACAGTCGTATTGGTTAACTCAAGGGTATCAGCAAATGTTTGCATATTGTGTTTTTGCAAAAAGTGTCAACATTGAGACATGAAACACTCTTTGGTCCGTTGCTCACTCTTTGATTGATATCTCAGCAGTAGAGGTTCATCTCAGATTTTCAATTTGACTTCGTTGCATTGGAATTTGTTTACAAATCCGTACAAATTTACCAAATTAGTTAATCAAAGATAATCGGCCTAAGAGTAATTGAAGGGTCCTGATGATATCAAAAAGGACTGTTAAATGCAACCTAGCTCTTCAAAAAGACTCAACTTAGAATTTTCTAAAAGCTGATTGAATTATTTACACTATGATATATGGAATGTCATTATTGAATTTGGTTGCAGAAAGATTAATCACCATGAAATCGCGTAATTTCCGAGTTTGGTTGCAGTGTTCTATAGGCAACTGCAACCAAATTTTTTTTCCAAGAAAATACACATTTTTATTAAACAGAAGAGCCTTGGCTTGGCGAAATTTGGTTGCTGCTGGAAACTATGATGATTTGACAAATGTTGACAACTTACCTGGCTTTACATTTCAATGACACGTCAGCAACTTACCGATTGCTAACGAGTCTGGTTTTCTATCATGTCACGAAATGGTTTTTGACAATATGGATATAAACTTTTCACTGACCTTGATTATTTTGACAATGTCTATCATAAAGCATGTCATGGTAGGTACATTTGACATTGTTTGACCAAATTAACCCCTAAATTCCACATCTGTGTACATTATGCTCCCGGGGCCGAATTCGAATTGTTGTCATATATCAAAATGATTCTCATTGGCTGTCATATATCCCTTTAATTGCAAAATGATTTTTATAGAAAATAAACATCAATAAGCAAGTTTAAGGAATAGTTTCTATCCCGAAACAGAACAACTCAATTATAATTCAATTAAATGGAAATTTATAAAAATTGTTTGAAATGATTTAGATTGAATCAACCAATTGTAGGACACGTTAAATATAGCATGACATTACGTCACACATAGTGCAAGAGGAAAACCTGTCTAAATTGAACTGTTGATTTGTTTTGTTTTCCCGTCAAATAAGGTTAATTATAAAACTTCTGCAACCCAACTTGTCTCGTTACTATTCAACTCGCAACAACAATCTATGCAACCAAATTAGTGTTTGTCAAGACTCGTAAATGATGGATATTTGCTATAAAGTAATTGTGTTGCAGTTGCCTATAGGGACTGCAACCGAACTCGAAAATACCTCGATATCATTGTGATTATACGTTCTGCAACCAAACTCAAGGTTTCAAAGACAGAGATGATTGTAGTAAATTATTTCAGCTGTCCGAATATCTTCATTTCAATCATTATTAAGGAATAGATTGCATTTTTTTTATGTTTTAGATACCCCGTCATTCGGACCCATCAATTACTCGTAGGCAAGATAGTCAAACAAAATATCACATTGATCCCAATAGCATCGAGGCAACCGCCATAAGGTTGTTGTTTTCATCATCTTAAAATATATTATCAAACATGTACACTTCTTTAACATTGGTCGACGGCAGCTAACTACATTTGTTCTGTGACATAGAAATTCTAAGTATATTGGGGTCAAAATAGACACTAAAGAATTACACTTTTATTCTTTAAAGTCCTAAATATTGTAAATAAAAAAACATAGTTTTAAAAAAGAAAGAATCTTTACGTGATACCTCTTTTGGGAGAGAATGGCGTGTCACATGTTTAGAATATTCCATGCAAAGGCCATGTTCAAATGTGATCGTATATCTTATGTTCATGCGATGGAATTGAACCTTTTATGAATTTCAAATTGTGCCTGACAACCGTTCCTTTGCAAATAATCCTATCAATATTTTGCATCACTTTACTAGTGATCGATCCTTCATAGTGTTAACAGTGGAACAGTTTGTCTTATAACAATATAATTTGAATATTTGCTTTAACTTTTTAACTTTCAAACAAATTGTAAAGTTTTACAGAAAGTCTTTCCTGAAGAACTGTTTATTTTGATTTTAACTTTTGCTAGGATAGAGTAAGCAAGTAAGAACACATGTCAGATTTAAATGCTCAAGTCTTAAAGATTGGCTTGCCAGAAATAAAGTTGTCACACTTATAATTACCATTCTTTTCATTTTGGAAATGGGACATAATCCCTTAACATGACGGTGTGAAGAGTCATCAAACTGAATGGTGCTAAATTGCTGAAGGGTTGTAATAGGAAAATGCTTTTAGACCGTCCCTGGTTAACGGAAGTCGGAAATAAAATTGTTTTTCACAAGATAACATGTACATTAACGTTGCTTCCCTAGTTCTTCAAGCTTACATTCGGCATTTCCGTTTTTTTACCATGCGGATTGACACATAGGCTCGATCGTATCTGAATACACTTCTTGACGCCATGCATATTAGCAACATATGCTTTCAATGTATGCTGGAAAGTAAATTAACTGAGAACCTCTACTTGCAAGGGCATATTTCGTATTGATGAATGGTTGAATAAAATAAAAATAATAAGGTAATTCACCTTTTTTGTAAATTGAGTATCTCAGGGAACATGTGATTGGAAAATGCTTCTCTATACCTGGAATAAGAAAGATTTGTATAGTTACCTCTGTTTTAAAAACAAAGAAAAAAAACTTTGATTGTGTTATACTCAATGTGAAAATAGAATCCCCATCCCTCGCTACACTTTGTATTTTCACATAATACATTCTGTGTACGTGATATACAATAAAGTCTTAAATATCAAAAGCGAAATTTAGCTCTGAGTACAAACGTGAAAATCATTTAGTAAATTAACATCTTGTTGAATTTTATCCTCTTGGTTTTAAGCCCAGATGACATCATCACTTACATACAATTCATTTATTGTACAACTTACTATTGACCACCTTGAATCAGGAATCAATATTATTCAGTATTGTTACACATATCATTCTATGTAAAGGACATACAATAAAGTTCCTTAATGTAGAAAGTGAAATGAAACTGCTGGTTAAAACGTGAAAACCTGGGTAAGTGTTACAAAATGAGAACTCTTTCAACTTGGCCCCTCTTATTTCTAAGGTAATATAAAATGCATCTGAAAGTTCACTCAAGTCATGGGAATGGACAAGCTTACTCAAATTCGAATACAATTGAAACATATAGCTCATTTGCCAAAATATATTAAGGCTGTTTATGTTAAGCGTATATAACACCAATAATGTCCCTCAATGTCCCTGAAGGAAGGATATAACATCAGGCTATAGGAATAGCTTGTGTTCCTCAAAACTAAATACCCCAGTGTTCAATGTTAATACTCGATGCGCGACTGCACATTACCCAACAGGTGTCAGTGCAATGTATATATCCCTCAATTACTATTGTAGTTTATGTATTCGAATATCCAGAATATAACATACGAAAAGCTTTCATGCTATATTGTTTTCGTATTATACCCTTTACATGAATAAGAACACAACATGCAGTGTCAAAATTGGTAGGCACATGAGCTATCCCTAATTTTATTCAAGGTGACGCTATACCCTCAATAATGAAAATCACGATCATCAACATAACCTTGCATCCTACTTTGTTGAGAGATCAGATTTTTTTTGGGAAAATGAAGAGGTGACCAAAGCTTTAGATAAAAAGAAAATAAATGTCTTTTTGGTGAGACTGAACGAATGTTTTAGATAATTTTATTATTAATATTAAGTTGTAATTTAATAATATGAAAATGAAATCAGAAGATTAAATGTTTAGTTCTTTCTGTAACGATGGAGACGAATGATAATCATGTAATCTGAATGGCTGTTCACTATTTATTGGAGAAAAACTTTAGCTGTTTCAAGAACCATTGTCATTGACGGTTAATTGTATCACTACTAAATGACAAATTCTTTAAATGATATGATGCAAATATCACCAGCATTTTTGTTGAATAATGCAAGTTGACAATATGTGCATTGTTCAATGCTCTCATCGTTTTAAGCTGCTTCTCGCGATAAGGATACAACAAGAAAATTGTTTTTCTAACTTACATTGGACTATCAGGACTAATAACAGCGCTTTATGATAGGTTGTATTAGCAATTTTATAAATCGTAAGCGACAACTATATAAGTAACATCATCAAAGTCAAATGCTGTTTACTGAATAAACACAGTCAGATCACAGAAACTAGTTGATGTATTGTCTGGGTGAAAGATCACACACCTTAATCAAGTATATCACACACTAAAAACTGTTGAAGACAAGGTCACTTCCCTGAAGCTAATAAAATTGATATCGTTGTTGAAATCTAGTGTGATACATCAAGGGTCTGTGTGATTGATGAACATGTAATAAAATGGAATTAAAGTTTCGCTAAAAGAGCTGAAATGATTACAAAGTCTGATTCCTCAGATGTATTATCGAAATGGTTAATCTTATCTTTCTTCAACCTATATCTTATTCCTTAATAAAACTATGGTATGACCAAAGTAAACTGAACTGAACAAAATGGATTAAACATAAAACAGCCTGGCAAGTTGTAGTAAATTTGGATAACAATACTTCGTGGCACAGAACTTGACACATCAATGACTGACTGTATAATGATCACTTTCTAGATTAATAAGTTTTACATTTTTCACTTGTCTATACAGTTTTATTGAGTACATTGGTTTTGCGCTGCTAGGTTACAATGCAATAACATCATCAGAATGATCTGATAACACTGGTCATACTGTCAGCATTTTGTATAGGTAAAAGGGATAAAACTAACCTATTTATAACAGTGAAAGGTAATTGCTAGGTCAGTAGAGGTTTGGTTATGTTTTTGTATTGCAAAAGGATAGGGATATAACAAATAAGCTAATATATTTTCACATGTTGATAATAAACCATTGATATGGGAAGGCATATTAATATGTCATTTTCATTTCAATGTCAAGTCAAAATAGATGTTCGTGATTAACACCAGAACAAAATATAAATGCATGTATTAGTTAAACAATTATACAATTACTATTGCCCATCCAGTAACACATCCTTTTAACAGTAAAAGATAGCAGGTAAGATATAAGCGCTAAGGAGAAAATGCACATAGCTATCAATCATACCAAAACAAATTTGCTAAACTATTTCAAATTCAAGTTTCCCTGAGGGAAGTTATTAACGTGCATCGTTTTAAAATTGAAGTCCCCCTAGTGGCCTCAACCTTAAAAAGCAAACTCATTTGTATTCACCAATTGAAACCTAAAGTAATGACGATGAAACGTTTTTGTATTCTAGGGAAATTAAAGATATGACTGAACTTTTTACATAAAAGCTGTCAGTTAATTTTTGGAAATGTCAACAACTGTATTGTAACCTGACATTAAAATATTTTGCAGTAGCGACTAAACTTTATCTAAAATTATAAACCTTTACCAATTTTGAAAAAACAACACATTTTAGAATTTTCCCCAAGTGCAGTTTTCTTTTGCACAGTATTAACCTAGTATCTATCTCTAGTGGCTTCAAGGTAACAAAGAAATTCATTTGTATTCACCGGCTGAACTCCCAGTTAAAATCGATTTTATTTGCTGAAAATGAATGAACATAATTATTTTACCTGGACTTCTCTTTGAGTAAAAGCGTCCATTTAACATCTGCCTGAAATGCTAACGAACATTATTTGCAACTAGAAAAACTTAAATTTTAAAAGAACACAGGCTTGAGATCGCCTAATTCATGTTTAGTTTCAATTGATGCAATGTTAACCATATTAAGTCATCGAGGTTCGTTCCTATAGACCAATGTTTCCCTAAAAGAGACAAAATATTCCGTTGTCAATGCATTAAATTGCTATACATGTCAATTACGTGCGTCATCATCTCAGAGATTACAGGAGAAATCCATGTTTGAGAAATTGTTTTTAATGTTGAATGTTGTTGATAAAATGTATGTTTGGGGAACCCTTGATGTATGTTAATTAGAAGATAAATAGTTGCGTTTGTGAAATTTTCGGGACTCATTGTTATTCAACACCCTCAAATTTTGTTTCAAACCGACTGACAATGATCATAAACTGTTTCACAGCAAAATATTCATTGCACACAAAAAGTATTCTTCAGTTATCTTTTCATTATCCCACTATCCCACAGTAATATTTTAGCCATTAAGAAATATTTCATATATATCAATCATAAATAATCTCTTAGATTACAAGAGATATCCATGTTTCAAGAAAATATGCCTTACACGTAAACCTTAACGTGACACAACAATGACCTGACGTCATCAAACAATGCTCTGACGAAATGACACACTCATGAGGTCTTGTTGTTGATAAGGCGATGGGTTCTCTTTGGAGCTGACTCAACGTTAATGCACATCAATTTTGATAAAGATAAAACAATTAAATAGAAAAAATCATAGATAAGTTGTCTTTTCTTGAGAATTACCATGGTTATCTCATCTCTGCGCCACTCGTGCAAATATAGAAAGTGTTCCTCACTCAAAACTTGTTATGCGTTATGCTACTGTGAACATTTGCATTTCAATTTAGTTTATTAGAATTACTCAATGTAGTAATTCACCGTCTATCACCTATTTTTGTTAAATCGCTCTTTTCCCAATACATGCTCCGGGCATGCAATCTCCAAGAAAATTGCACCTAATTTACCAATACATCTCTCTTCAGATTCATCAGCTGTTGAACAGACCTTCTCTCCCATACTCATAATCATACATTGTGCTGCTATGAAAAGGAAACATATCTCATTTTGGGAATCAAATGACCGAATACGTATCAATAATGTTTTTAAAATACGATCCCAAATGCAGACACTTCCTGTATTCAATACACATACTTGTTACATACAAATCTTGAACGGAAATTGGGAAAACATATATTCATATAATTTGATTTTTTCATAATGAACTGCTTACACACATTTGAGATTGGTGAATTTGGTAGGATTTTTTATGTGAATGATATGAAGAAGATGATGGCTAAGAACATGAACCAACATGAGCGAACAATACCACACATAACAAGACAAACCCTATTAATAATATGATTTCTGACAAACCAACTTATCTTAAATTCAAATGAGAGCCATTGTTTGTCAATTTACGCTGAATAGTATATTAATCCAAAATTAAATGCTTTAACAAATAGATGAAATGTTGTTAGGATATTTAAAGTGAATTAGAAGTCTAACTATTCATTTCAAGTGTTTTTTCTTTTCCTTGATAAGTTGGACTATCACAAAACAAATCAAAGAGACTTATTGATGTGTAGTCAGCGTTTAAAGTCACACACAAGTGTGTCAAGTGTGACAGGCATTTGGACCTTATTGTAGACTTTATTGACAGATGATATCGTTGGTCTGTGACTTATAAAGCAAAAACTTTTATTTACGTCTATTCGTATAACAGAAAGAATGGGCCACATATCCTTCTTAACAGAAGACACTCAAAACTAAGACATTCAGTATCTTAATTTCAATCAAAGATAAAAAAATAGAAAACTATTAATGGTTATAGTAACATAAATTTTACGTTTTTAGTAAAATGTAGCTATTACATAAATGCTTAATTATGACTAATCTATACCAAACTTTGTACGGTTATTCAGCACAAAATAAAGAAAAATAAATTCTCTCCCCTCAAGGCCATCAGATGTACAAAGACCTACATGTATTACAGGCTCTTTTTCGTCTACTTTAGTCTACTTTCCAATCAGTCCTCTATGCTTAGCCCTAGTCAGCATGAGACAGTGGTATGGTGGATTGGGAAGAATTAGAATGTCTACAACATTAAGCCCCTGCATGAGATATCTGTGTGAATGATGAACAGGTTGTTATTTAAGTGGTTTTAAAGGTTTAGTGAAAGTGACCATGAGATTATCATGTCTGATTCCTCAGGAAAGATTTGACTTCTTGACTGCTAAAATAGCAGACTTGAACTTTAATGGTAAATAAGATATTGCCACTTCTTCATGGGCGTGGTCAATTATGGGGTCAATCTATTTCCAAATACATCAGGGTATTTCAGTTTGTATCCTTATTGTTATCCATAATAGAACTACAATGAATTAATCTAATCTTTATGCAGACGTAAAGGTTCTAACAAACAAACAAAGATATTGGCAGGAACGTGATTGATTACATTGAATTGATGAGATAATTCACCTATCAAATTAGAATATTTTAAATGACTTATAATGTGATTTTATGATGTGATGTGATTGAAAAGTTCCCTTTTATCGCAGTTTTCAACTGGCCACTTTTCATAAAACGTTTTTGTCAGTATGTGCAAAATTTCCACTGATATATATATAAAACAAAATACAGTTATTAGTAATTTTGTAAACATTTATGAAGAATCACTTTTTCTGAAAGCCTTAACTATTACAATGTTAAGATTAATAAATAAAAAGCTGTTTTGAATACATTCTTTCTTAACATATTTTCTGTAAACCAAAAAAAAACCTACTGCTGGTGTGCAGACAGCATGTGAATACAAATCACCCAAACCCCGGAAACGGTGCTCCTATTGATATCCTAAATGTTCTTATATATTCTGAAACGACCACATAAACTATTTCCTATGAATTGTGACAGGTCGGTTGAGCGGATTCAGTACATGTTATCACGCAACACATTGATTTCTATTTGATTTACAAAACTTCATTTGCATAATCAATCTCTTGTGGCATTGTGAACCATGTACCTGTTGTTGTGGACCTTTATCCTCATAACCTTAGAGAATGTTGACTAGATGTAAAAGTCAATAATTGGTTGTAATTTGTTAGTTTTAATCCTAACATGAGTGTATAAAAGGACAACAATTCTTTTATTTTAAACAAGACTAGTCCTTATTCCATAACTTTGAATTCTGATTCGATTTCTGTTTTAAAATGATAATGAAGAATTTCTTTCTTTGAGGTTCCTGCTTTTCTGTTTTATAGTGATTTTGTTATTGCGCGGGATACAAAAATCAATATCTGAGCTTCCAGGGTCGAACCAAAACTTTTTTTTCGCAAGGGTTTCTTAAAAAATAGAAAATAAATGTAAGAAACACACCGATATATAAATGTCATTTAAACAGGGGTCATCTGAAAAGCAATAATGAAGGGCTTGATATGGAAAAAAAGAAGTTGGTCATCATATAAAAATCTTCTTAATGACACTTACTGAAGCAAAATGTATGGTGGAGGAGAAATCAGGATATGGATTTACAAGTCGCACTGATGCTGTATGTCATGAAAGTTTTACCACCCCTTACCAGATGTTATATATAAGAAGAGAAACGATTATTTTTATTCAAGTCTATTCCATGCAACAAATTCCATCAACATTCCTAGTTTACACCACATCTGTACACATCTGAAGCTGCATGTTAGGTGTATAGGAGCAGGAGAGATAAACTTATCTCAATGTATGTCGTTAACATACTGAGCATATTGCATTTTATTCATTATTATTAACAATAATTTATATTCTTTTTATGCCCCCGAATCGGAGATTCCGGGGGTATATTGTTTTTCACCTGTCCGTCTGTCCGTTTGTCCACAAAAACTTTAACCTTGGTCATAACTTTTGATTGGTCAGAGCTAGCTCTTTGATACTTGACATATGGATCCCTTTTGATGAGACCTTTCAGATGACACCATGACATTTGACCTTGTTACCTTGACCTTGACACAGCAAGCAGGATGCATCCGGGGGCATTCGTGTTTCACAAACACATCTTGTTTATATTAACATTTGGATAAATTGTTAAGTGATTTTTACAGTTCAGGATGATCCATTTTGCCTAATTTCAATATAATTTCCGAGGATGATATTCATGAAAAATTATGCAAGGTTAATGCAAGTCTGTCTGACCTATCTATATGATTCTTATTCCGTGGAATAATTGTGATATGACATGAACGATATCACTCAGTCACAAATTTGCAATTTATTGTTATTATTGAATTCTTTGGGCCCATTAAAATCTGAATGAATATGAGCCTATGTAAACAAAAATAGTATTCACATTCTCGAAGGCTTAATTTCAATAATAAAATTCCTATCTGCTGGAAATATAAGCTTAAAGACTTTTAAATGTTTTTAAAGGTGATGATGAATGTATCAAATCCTGCATATACAAACTTCTGTTTGTTCATTATAACGAGCTGTTAATAACTATGATTTATCATCATGAAACATGTACTGGTTCATGGAGGATTTATCTCTCTTGTTTTGTTCTCAAACATTACAGGGACAGCACTATTTATATATTGATATTTACAAAGTGTATGACTGTTAATACAGGTACAGGTGAACTTGTCTTAATTATTTTCCCAACGGTTAATCTGCCTTAGAAAGTGGAGCTTCTCTGTAGGCATTATGTTCTCAGACTACTTTGTCACACTTGTTATGAATCTCAACACTCTATTGTGATGAATATGGATTAGTTCTTGGAGTAATATTAGCTTCGTCAATACAATAACTACTCTGTAGACTTAAGTTTGCATTGTTTACAAAACATATATAATGCAGATATTTCTGTCTCCGCCAATTTCGGTCTTTACATTCGAGGTCGTTACCCAATGTATTTTGAGTGTTTTATTAATGAGCTTAATTATTGTATCCAATAACATTTACAATACGGCAATCTGGAAACAATTCTTCCTGTAAAATCCTCTTTTGAAATATTCTAAAATCATATGTAACATTGTTTACAAAATTCTTAAACGACTCAAAGGACAGAATTACAGAATGTAAAACGGGTTATAAGTATCTCTTTGACATAACAATTGCAATTAAAACATCAAACTTAAACTTTTTGGATGAATTGTAAACCATGTAATCATTTACCTCAAACCTCAATTATTTTACTTTCTTGTATGTCTTGTTTTTCGTTTATTTTTTTTCGTCTCAATTTTGTGGGATGAATTACGAGAAAGGATTACTGAAAAGTGCTACTTTTTCAAAACGGACACAGTCATCATCGGAAATGCTGGAAACTACTTTAAAAACCTACGAAGTCATCCTCTTTCAGCGACTAGGGAAAAGGGGAATCATGTTGATTTTGTAAACCTTGTGTATACCATTTTTTGTTGATTTTGTAAACCTTGTGTATACCATTTTTTTTCTTTATTGAGTTCTAATAGTTGTGAATAAAGGAGGGAAAGTAAGTTGGTGTTTTGACAGTGTAAAAGGTATGTGTAATTGTTTGTTTATACATTGAAATATGGGCCTTAAATGACAATTGTTATTCCGAAGTAAATGCAAATCAAATCAAATTTGTAAAATCAAAATTCTTGAATAAAACTTTTATCAATTTATCACACAAATTATTTGGCTTGATGGTTGTGACAGGTACTAACAAGTGTTTTCTTATACGTCATCATTTGTAACTTATTGCTTTATTTTTATTAAATCTTTCAACAAACAATAATTCTACAACCAGATGTTTACTCATTTTTGTGAACGGTTATTAGTTGTCAGCATGTGCATGTTTTTTAAAGACTCATTTCATTGACCTCACAATATAATCGTTCATATTCGCAAGTTTGCTTGATTCAGACAAATCTTAATCTGAATGTTGCTTTGACATCTTTCCTTTTCCATTGCAAACACACAAACTGACATTCAAATGTCTGCTCTCTATGAACCCATCAAACGTCGTTGATATTTATCTTTACAAATTCAATCATTATCGAGTTACACTGTCATATGATTAGTAGATTTTTCTTGTTTGTATGCAGACTACAATTACATTAATCTCTAAACAAGTACTATGTTGCTTTAGTGTATACAACATTGACTGTTTTACCTGAACGATTTGTAAATTTAAAATGATTATTTATTTTGAACCCTACCAGGCTAGATAGAATGTATAATCCCCGAAGCTGCACCTAACATTTATAAACCAAGCACTTTACCATTTGGAAGCAAGACCTAAGCTTCTTTAACTGTGATACAGGCTTTCTTTCTAAATTGTATCAGGAATGATACACTGAGATAAATAATACAGTTTCTACTACACTAAATCGGTTTTGTTACTACCCCCTTACTGAACCATAGCAAATAGTAATAAAACTTATGTGCATACTTATATTGACCCTTTTCCACATCCTTAGACATGCTCAAAGCACTTAATTATCACTCTGAAAGAATGTATTTTCACATAGTTGCTAATAAGCGCTAATCACCAACAGATCCAGGTTTCAGGTACCCAATGTAACAGCTTTGTTGATGATGTGCCTTGCCCAGGGACACAACACAGGATGAGACCAAAGTAACAATCTTTTGGTGTCTCCACCGGGATATGAACCCGGGTCTCTGGCGTGAGAGGTCAGCATGCTAACCACTACAACAACTGTATGTACTAGCTCTGTACTTGCTGCTTAATCAGTTCTATGTTCTGATAATTACATTACATTTTTGAGTACCTGATTATATTCTTCATCGAGTGCACCGATTATTTTTTAAACTTTTTTAAACAGAAAACTGGCCCTTGAAGATGTTATTAAACGCGCCTAAAACAGGTATTACATGGTTATTTCGATTCAGATTAAAGCTTCAACGTGCAATTTTGGGAATTGGGAATTTAACTGAAAATAACAATCAAGATCAAATGTTAAGACTTAAGGTCATGCCGTTAAACCTGTTATCTCTTGTCTAACAAGAAGCACAAGTAAACCATTTACATCTTCTCCTCAGGAAAAAGGTCCCAGAAGGCTGAAAATCGTATATAAAGGTACTGTAGTCAACAGACATTAAAATGGTTAGTTTATAATGATTTGTTATGCTATCATTTCCCCATTCGTTTGTTCAGATTAGTTTGATAGTTAGATAATATTATCATAGTACTTAAAGGGGCAGTAGCACGTTTTTAGGGGGAATATAAGGTGATGTCAGGGAAATAAAAATTAATGGTTCCAATTGAAAGACAATGCATTTAAACTAAATGGAGCCGTAATAATTCAAATATATAATGTAAAGTTTAGCCATGCGATTCCTTTTTCTTTCACAAAATGAATTAATGGTGTTCACACAAAATGGCCGCCCATTGATTTTAGGTGAATCTTCATACTTTGTCCTCTGACTATGGATAATTGGTTTGTGTTTTTTTACACTATCAAAACAATACAATTAGCATTTCCTTACAAATATCAGTGAAAAATTTAAAATAAAAAAAAATAAAAAAACGTGCTACTGCCCCTTTAAAGTTTTAAAAATAATTCAAGCTGCTTGAAAGAGAATTAAATCAAAAGTATAGTAATGCTTCTGAGCAAAACTGTTTCAGTAAAACTATTGGTGAAACATTAGTTGTGGTTTTAAAATAATATTTCTTTCAGCAAACAGGGACAACAGACCGATATCAATCATGTAATAGAAGCAGGGACATAACTACATATTTCATGCTTATTTCTTCATCTAAATAACATCACCCATATTGTGTTTCCGTGACTGATAAAAGTTTAAGTAATCAACCCATCTGATTGGAATAGATAATTTGTACTGTTTGTCCATGGCGCCTCAAGGTTTGTATGGATGAAATAATTAACTCAGGATAAGGATATTTGTTAGAAACACTTATCACCTCGGAAATATGAGGTATTTTGTATTCAATTTCAAATCAATAAATAATAGAGGTTCTGTCAACATAGCTTTATATGGTTCGTGGTGTGAATGGTTTTTATGCACGGCTAATGTTGCAAAATATGACATGAAAAGGCATTTTGGTTTTTTCTTAGTTTTGTTATCAGTTGCTCCTTGTTGTGTTTTCTAGCCAATCATGTTATTGTTGAATGCAAATTAGTCATTCTCGGATCTTCTGGTCTGTTGTGCGTTTTTTTAAAATATTATTTTCGTAATATAATATTTACTTTAATGACGTGCCAAAAAAGTTACCAAAACAGTTACGCTTAATTGTTAGGTACGACATAGGAACATGATAATCACATTGAACCTAAACTTCTGCAGGGAAATTTCAACATCTTTTTTTTGGAAATGCTACGCTTTTTCAAAGGTACTCCTAATTACATGATATATGTACGAGGATACGCAGGTATGTTAACAAACTAAAGGCTCACAGCTTAATGCAAAATTGTATAACGTTGACATTAAAATTGTATGGGTAACATCCACATCAATCAAATTGTTAGTTATAAATTAATATCGTTTATAGTATTTACCTCTGTAACTCTTTGAGTATAGACCTTAAATTAAAAATATTAATTTTAAATAATTAGGTAGAAAATCTGACAATGACCAGCTTGTTCTTACAAATTATAACGACCAGGATAAAGACAATCCTATTGATCATATTCTAGGGTAACAACAAATGTTTGCGTATTTTGTTTTTGCACACTGTGTCAACATTGAGACATAAAGCATCTTTGGTCCGTTGCTCAAGCTTGGATTGATATTTCAACAGTTATTCATCAAATCAGAATTCCAATCAAACTTTGTTGCATTGAAATATGTTAACAATTCCGTACAAACATTGATTATTCAAAGACAATCACATAAAATATCTTATTGTCCACAATTGCAAGGATGAAACAGTCAAAAGCTTGTTGTTGTAATCATTTTAAAATATATTTTGAAACATGTACACTTCTTAAACATAGGTTCATGGCATCAAAGGAGTTGTTGATATATGGAATTATGAACTTACTGGAAAAAGAAAGTTATGACAAATGGGCATGACTCAGTATTACAGTAGTTTTAATGAATTTCAAATTGGGCCTGACAACCTTTCCTTTGCAAATAATCCAATTCATATTTTGCATCATTTTAGTAGTTGATCCTTCATAGTGTTTACAGTAAAACAGGTAGTGTTATTGAAATATCATTTTAATATTTAGCTTCACATTGTTAAACTTAGCTTTCATATAGGAAATTCGAAACTAATAGTGTGGATCAGGAATTTCAAGATCTTTAAAGTCTGGGAACTACATGTAATAGTCAAAATTTCAGGCAACGATGCAATTACTTATATTAAGTTCTTTTCTCGGGGTTTAACATGCAGAGAACAACCTGGTTTTACTGAGTAAATATTGCCTAATCAAATATTTAATTTTAAAAGATCCACAGTTATTATAATATTTTTGCATTAAGATATTTGGCAGTTGATTTGTTATTTACATATCTATCACCTCATGTAAATAAATTAGATTTCATTTTTCATGATTTATTTAAAATCAAGGTATTTATTAAGCTTGGCTTATTTCGTATTTATGAATGGTTGAATAAAAGAAAAATAATAAACTAATTAACCTTTAATTGTAAATTGAGTATCTCAGGGAACATGTGATTGGAAAATGCTTCACTATACCTGGAATAAGAAAGATTGGTATAGTTACCTCTGTTTCAAAAACAAAGAAAAAAGACTTGATTGTGTTGTACTCAATGTGCAAAGTGAAACGCGACACTTTTTCACATAATACATTCTGTGTACGTGATATACAATAAAGTCTTAAATGTCAAAAGCCAAATTTACCTTTGAGTACAAACGTGAAAATCATTTAGTAAATTAAAATCTTGTTGAATTTTATCCTTTTAGTTTTTGGTTTTAAGTTATCATCACTTACATGCAATTCATTTATTGTACAACTTACTATTTACCACCCTGTCAGGAATCTATATTATTCATTATTGTAACACATATCATTCTGTGTAAATGACATACAATAACAAATGTAGAAAGTGAAATGAAACTGTTAGTTAAAATGTGAAAACCTGGGTAAGTGTTACAAATTGAAAACTTTTTAAACTTGGCCCCTCTTATTTCTAAAGTAACATAAAATGCATCTGAAAGGTCACTCAAGTCCTGGGAATGGATTCCACTACCACAGCTGGAGGTATGATTTAACCAGTAAGAAGAAGACCAGACATGCAATCGAATGCCATCTCACCGATCTCTGTCTGTAGTGCGTGAAAGATTTCACTTGAAGTGAACTCGTGTAGAAATATGGACCTTGTGCAAGACTGGTTAATTACATTCGTTCTTACAATATGCCCAGGGCACTTAAGTATTCCTTTAAAATGCCAACAAGCACACTGCGACCAGATCATTCCTATTATTACCTGTAAATGAACCATTTACAGAGGTTGATTGAAATATTGGGGGGGGGGGGGGGATGATGAACAATTTGGATGCAACGACTGGCTGAGGAAAAATAACGACAAGACCATTGTAAATTACAATGGAAATTCATGTCAGTCCTCAACAACAGCAAAATACCTTCTGGCGGATATTGATACATGAGCATTTGACTTTAAAAACTCTTGATTTGAAATATACAATATCATTAATTTTTCTCTCTTTCTCGTTTATGAATTAGGTTTTCTATTTCTTTAGAACACATTAAGAACATGTTTGAAGTAATATGAAATAAATCTATCCCATTTGCCACATGGGAATAAGACAAATGAAGACATAAAATAATAACAATGAGTTGTAACATTGAACAGCTAATATTCAGTAAACGGTCATTTAAACAAGAGAGAGTAACTAAAATCATTCTGTAGTTATTTTAGAAATATCCAAGAAACGGGCCGCTTCCCTTGCGACAGCCGGCTACGGTGATGTCACAAAGAATGGTGTTATGACCTCACAGACAAACTCGCGCTACACCAGTCGTTGTTGGGCAATGATATTAATAGTTTATTGATTTAATATAGGTGATATTATTAATTAATTCTATTCTAAGCCAAATATGTTATAACAATATAATTCCTTAGTTGTTTTGTCGTTTGACATCTTCCTACGCAGAGCCTAAAAGGCCAGTTTCCAAACTGTCATTTTATGCCTTGCTGCAGAGACTTTACTTTTCTGTGCTGCTATAGTGCCCCTACAGACTAGAGAGCAAGCACAGAAAAGTAATGTCTCTGCAGCAAGGCATAAAATGACAGTTTGGAAACTGGCCTTTTAGGCTCTGCGTAGGAAGATGGTCGTTTGATTGCTTAGACTTGGATCAAAATAATCAGCTTGTTATTTCTCCATTAACTGTAAATGATTGCCAATATAACTGTCCCTCTTGTATTGGCGCAGACTGATTCAATATTTGCAGGTGTCAGAATATCAAGACATGCTGGGATTGAAAGCTTGGATCTGATGTCATGCAGAATGCAGATTTTGTAGTCTTATTTAGATGTTATAAGAATAAATATTTTATGATACTTTCTTCGGAGACATCTGGTAAAATGAACTGAGTAAGTAGATAAGTAAGTGAATTTGGCACTATTTTAGCAATTTGCAGCATGCAGGAATTTAAGGGATGTTAATGTTTACAAAAACCACTCTTTCTATTGTTCTATAGCTCAATAAATTGATAAATTGACGCCGAGTTAAACCCAATGCGTTTGAGGTTAAAATGTAATTAACAAATTGCACAAGAAGCAACTGTCTGGGTTAATTTGAATACATTGTAATTTAATTTTTGGGTCAGATGATTTTGCAGTTAGATGATAGTGTAAGGTTTGGATATATTATCATCCCAAAACTATTTGAAATAATAAAAGTGTTTTTTACACAGTGAATCTTAAAGATATTATTGTTAAAAAAATATTTGTAACTTAAATTGTAATTGCCTGGGTTGTGAAAGTTCGTTCAGGTTGAAATAATCAAGAGTATTGTCAAGAAGTAGGAACAATCTTTGAGAATACTTCAGTTCAAAGGGTCTTTTCACTTCAAATTGTGTTTTTCGCTTCAAATTGTGTTTTTCATTTCATCCATGATTAAATTAAACACAAAACAAGCTTTAAACCAGAAAGAAGTTTTGTGAAAATCAACGGGAACATTCTTCATCAATACATTATACTGATAGCATAATGAGTTGTTGTGGAATTATCTTTTCAAAGATCTAATGACAACATCTCCTGTTAATCGTCTTTGAATCTTCAGAATAGTAAAAAGGTGTAATTTTGTATATTAACAATCTGAAAGATATCCAAAATTGTTAAATATTTAGCTGTTTGTAAAGGTTTTATTCTATATCTTTATTTTCTCCATGAATGTGATGAAAAACAAAACAAAAAACGCCATATGGTTTCAATAACCTAATATAAAAAACTGAACCTGTTTAATTATTAACGCATAAGAACTCCACTACCAGAATTTGAGACTGCGGAGACTCTTAACAAGAATGTAAAAAAGAAGTAAACTAAACATGCCAATCAAAGAATTTAATCCTCAAATATTGAAACAAGAACATTATGTTACAATCACACACGTTCAGTGTATTGACAGTGCATTGATTCACTAAGAAGGTAATCTTAAATGTTTGAACACTGAGCTCACTGCAAAAAGTCAACATTTGCGCTTCGTAAAATATGATGTCAATAAGATCTGATCACTCGAACATATCACTGGTACCTAGCTGCGTTCTTATTTCTAGTAATATTTCCTCTCTTACATAGATAATCGATCTAGACTTTCACATTTCCATTAAACTAAAAAACCTAAGACAACTATTAGTTTTCAATGAACATCAAGCAGCAGTCTTTTACAACTGGAAAAACAAATTACACATCCGATTGACAAGCCTAATCAAATTTGAATACAATTGAAATATATGTATATCTCATTTGCGGGTGCAGCCGATGGACAATGTAGGATTCTTATTTTTAGCTACACTACACCAATAACGTCCGTCGATGTCCCTTAAAACAAGCTTCTGTTCTTCCAAAACCAAATACCCCAGTGGTTGATGTTAATACTGGATACTCGACTGCACATTACCCCGCAGGCGTCAATGGAATGTACTTATCCCTCCATTACTTTTATAGCATATGTATCCCAATATCCATAATGACACATACATAACACCATGACGAGATTGATTATAGAGATTGATTATAAGGGTGTTATTGAAAAAAACGTTTGGTGAGTTTTGATAAAAGGACGTGGTTTCAAAACCTTTTTTTAGGGGGACGTGTAATACATATGACTTTAGACAGTCTTAGCGATAATGTCAATCTCACTTTTTCTAAAACAGTGGCATGATAAGTGTTTTAAGAATTAACTAAATCACTTAATCGACAGATCCAACATAAACCACACAGATCTTGGTTTATTACACGCCACTCTCTTTCTCGCAGCTACCTTCCAGTCTGTTCACTATGTTTATCCACTGTCAGCAGGAGACAGTGATATTGAAGCAAAGGGAGAAATAAGAGATTAGAATCTTGTCTACAAAACATAGTCAGCATGAAGAGTTAATGTGTTTGATAAACAGATTGTAATGAAATTGCATTAAGATTTATTGAACTAGATTCAGGGATTCTATGTCTGATTCCTCAGGACAGATGTATTGTTTCACATTACATTCAACACATAGACTCGACATGAAACTATCACAAATGGATAAATATATTTGTGGCTGTCCTAATTTGAGAGACATAGTTTCTTAAATATCAGTAACTCACAAAAGGGAAATATCAATTTTAATGTTTAACAATCTACAAGATCACTGTTGTATCAGAGTTTCTTGTCAACAACGTTATCAAAGTCATTAAAGTTTTATTTTCTTTCTAAATCATAAAACCAAAAAACATAAAGTTTATATATATATATATATATCATAATAGTGTAGGCATTTGTTTAGGTAAACAAAATGTTAAGCTAGACATAATACAACAATGTTACTATGAGAAAGAACATATTTTGTTTGAAAGAATGAATGAAAGGTAAGTCAAAAGCTGACATGTTGTTAGCAAAATGATATGGATACAACATAATCACCAACATCTTTTCATAATGCAAAAGGGTAAGGGTATCTACGGTTATATTGTAATAAAAAAAGGTATTATCTTTAATACACACACCTACTTAAGATAAAAAAAACACTTCAGAGAGCAAAACCACATGTAAACCTGTTGCACCATTTAAACATCACATAATCAGAAACCCTTATTGAGTGCGACATCTACAGAAAATAAATCTTAATCCCCTTCCGAACACGATTTAAAGGCTAAAAGGATTTGGCCATTTACCATCACTCAAGTAATTTAATGTCATTTATTTGGATAGCTCTTCACAGGAGGAGGTGTCTAGCAAGCGCCCTCTGTCGGAAATGTGCGGAGTGTTGTCCATTAATGTTAAAGGTTCTTTCTTACAACGTGGTTGCACTGAGTAAATTTTGCTTAAACAAATATTCAATCTCAAAAGATCCACATTATCATGCTATCTTTACATTAAGTTTTTTGGCAGCTGATTTCTTAATTTGCATATCTATCATCTCATGTAAATAAATTAGATTTCACTTTCCATGATTTATTTTATATCAATGTCTTTATTAAGCTTGGCATGTTTTGTATTTATAAATGGTTGAATAAACTAGATATTTCAGTCTAATTTAACATTCTATTATTTTTTTAAATATCAGGGGAACATTTGATTTGAAAATGCTTTATTCTGTAGTTTACTATACCTTGAACAACTAAGATTTGTTTTGTTACCTCTTTTAAAAAAACAAAGGAATAAGACATTGATGTTAAAGGTTCTTTTTTTTGGTCAAGTTCGAACCCTTAACATGGACAAATGAAGAAACATAGTCAGAAGTGTTTTTCTCACTGCAATTAATCACCAGCAATACATAAAAAACACCTTTTCGATTTACATCGTATGTTTTATTTCCCAATTCTTCGTATCATAAATATGATAAATAATTATCAAGGAAACAAACAGAGATTGACCTCTGAAAATAAGTACACGATATATCAAAGGCTCTGTGATATATCAAAGGCTCTGTGACGCTGTGATAGATGGTTGGTATTTTTAGAATTTCTTTAGGACCTCGTAATGAAAGTGTTTTTGACCCTACCTTTTTGTTTCTGGTGGGATTCTGCGTTGCACTAGAATTTATGAAAAACCTCATTTACTGTAAATATTTGTAGATTTTGACAATTGTATTTATGTTCATTTTCATGATACATGTACATGCTTTACTGATTTTCACTAAAATATTCAAGTATCATGCGAGATTATGGTAGTAAAAGAACATTTACGTGATCCTTAATTGATAAATTATATTGAAACATAATGCTGTGGATACCGTAGTCAATCATATGTTCATATCATTACCCTATTGTTATGAGGCAGAATTTGCAAAATGCAAACGGACAAGCTTAGTCACCCCATTCACATAGCTTAAATACATAGACTGTACTCGCTTGGTTCACACGATATGAATGTTGCTTTGACATCGTTCACTTTCTGGTTTTCTTTCAAAATTTAACCTTTACACAAAGCCAGAGTAAAACAATATTTGAAAGATCATGAAAAATATTTATTTTAATAAAGATAAAATCGCTGCTAATATGCCACCAATAGTATGCAAAGAACCTTTATACAATTGCAATGACTTACAACACTTATAATTTCATTCCAACAGAACAGAGACAAATATGAATGCTGTTTAGTGAATAAATAACGACAGATCAAAGAAACTCTTTGATGTAATGTCAGGGTATAAGGCACACAGCAATAATCAAGTGTATCATCTTGAAAGCTATTGTTGCCGAAATACAAGGTGCGTTTTTCTTGATCTAAGATAATTTAAGAGCCTACAAGCCGAAGCAGAATGTACATGTGTCATTTTCTTCACCAATCAGTTAATTTAAAGACTAATTTAAAGTAATTTGTATTAAAAACCCAGACATATTTTTATTCGAAATCGAGACATGTGATGTGGTGAAACATTAAAAACAAGGATGTCGGCTGATGTAACGCTTACTTGTATTTGAACTATTCATTAATATCTTATTAATCATACAAAATATAGATAGTAATACAATACAATACGATACAATACAATATAACTATTGCGTGTAAATTATTGGCCACCAGATGTCTATAAACCTCTTAAGCTCATTAATCATATTGGCTACACATTGGCTAGGTTACCACGATGCACCATCTAGTCTACTACTCATCACATCAACACTAATAATTTGCATCTTTCGTTTAAGGCTAACTTCAATTAGTGCTTTGACCCTGTCAGAAGGAGTGTATGGAAGAATAACATCCCAAAAGGATCCAACATAAATCACTCTGCTTACTTATTACACGCCACTCTCTAAGTCATAGTTACCTTCCAATTTGTCCTCTGTGTTTAGCCCTTGTCAGCAGGAGACAGTGATGTGGTTGAATAGGAAGAATTAGAGATAAGAATCTTGTCTACAGCAATAAGCCGACATGAAGGGTTTGTGTGATTGATGAACAGGTTGTAATGAAATGGTATTAGAGTTTTGGTGAAATAGATTACAGTGTCTAATAATTTAGAAGAGATGTGTGGTCTACTGAAATACAAATTCTGTCTTCTGATACAATCCAATATACCATTCGTTTCTATTATTGTTGTATGATACGAGTAAACAACACCAGTAAAGATTTAGATTCAAAATAACCTTTACTGTCAAGTACGGTATTTGCTGTCCATATCTACATGAAAGTGATATTAAACGCTGAAAGCAAAACATGATAACAGATTTGTTCGACCTGTCGAAGTATTTTTTATTTATCTGTTTCATTTTAAATTGTGCAAATATCTACAAACATACTAGGATAGGTGCATTGTCAATTTACAAGCGATTGTTTTAATGTTTTGCAAATTTCTTTGTTTTGTAATGGGTTTTTTAAGTTATGGGATGTAACAAAGTTTTTTAGTTGGTCAGGGATGCATAGTCGGGGCTATTCGTAAGCCATGCTTTATTTTTTGCTTATGTTTATGTAATATATGATGTTTTGTAATCGAACTGTTCCATTTAGGATTTAAATCTAGCACAAGACAGACATATCTTACTCTTACTTGTTGTTATATATCTGCTTTGTTCAGTATCTATTGCTAGCTTTGTTATCTATGATTGTATCAGATGAGGCATTGTACCTTACGATGGTTCTTGTGAAGAAAGATTATGCTACTTACACATTGTCTCTCTCGCCAAGCTGAAGGGGTAAGATTGATGGATTGCTACTGATTCTTTAATATTACAGCAATGTAGGTCTAATCAATCTTCTGATATCCCACAATAGTCAGCGTAATCCTGCTCTTATCATTATTGATATCCATTATGGAAGTACTTAATTGAATGAATATCTGTTCAATTACGTTCAAGCAGATGTAGCCGATGTAACAGCAAAATTAGTTAGATATACTTGTCAAAAGAGAATTAACATATTGCACGATTATTGTTTACAATATGAGTGCCGAATAAGGTTTACAATGTATGAAAATACTTTTTTTGATATCTATATATGATGCTCTGTCTGTTGGTACTTATTAAACATAACTAACAGTTTTGGTTGTTTAGCATCACAGACGTGCATTGACATATGCAATAGTTATATTGGGTAGAACTCATATAGTTGGCACTCAGAAAGTAGGAAATATATAGACGAATATAGTCAATGTTTTTCAAATTTGTTTGTCTCATTGCAAATATCCTCGGGGGTCACATTGGCTAATGACATGTATGCTTCACAAAGACATGGGACATGATTTCAGCAGACCTGTACACTAATGGTATCTAAATGACAACCACGATATTAAGTACATCACATAGTTTCCTAATGGTTAGAATGATATTGCTAAAACACATACATAAATTATTGAATTGTTGGTTTTCTTTTACCATAATAAACTGGTAACCTTGTGAATTATATTATGTACATGGACGAATCAACATGCCTATTAGTAATTAAATCATTAAATCATTTCATTTCATATTTTTTCTATGACAAAATTCAGTGAAAAATAACAGGTGAATTTACACGCAAAATAATGAAAGTTTGACTGTTTAACAATATGTTATTGGATACATGTTCTTAAAACGCTTGATTAGATGTAGCAACCAATTTCTTATGTGAATCAATAATGGTCACATGTGCATTTATCAATATGCGTTGAGACTTACTACCAGGTTCTGTCATTGGAAAAGCTCACAAACTAGATTCAATTAAGGTAATGCACTTATTAATATTCAAGATGATCACAGCAAAGGTGACTTGAACATTATCATGGTTAGCAAATACTTTATGGTTTAACTTTTGTAGATTCCAGGACAAAACATCCATATTATGGATAGAAAATGATAATGCATTATTGACATGTTGAGAGGTGCTAAAGAAACAAAGTATTGTGTTCCCTTTACCACACGTTTTAGAACTACCTCACTTATAAGTTTACTGCATTATTTTCTCATAACATTTTTACATAAACATAGTCGTTTGTATACATTTTTGATTCACGTTTTAAAGACAGTTTTGCCTATTTCAAAATAATGTTTTTATACTCAAACTCAGTCCAAAACATATTTTCCTTCACAGTCTGATATTTCTTTTGCAATTTAAAAACAACTTGCTCTTGCACTGAGAGCAGTGAACATCAGACAACAGGATGCAGTACTCTTTTTCCAATTTTTAATGAACACATTATTTTTTCAACGACCATAAAAAGTATTTTCCTTAAAGTGTGGTTGCTGTTTGTGTGGACTTGGTGTGTTTTTAAAATCAAATTATCGATTTATACTTTATTTAATCAGGTGACGAAGTATGCACATGTTTAATCGTAATTTTATCCTTAGACACTCATTGAATAAATAATTCACCATTATTAAGGTAAAATCTAATATCAGTTATGTTCAGTTAAATTATAGGGAAACTAAATTGTATTAAAACGTATTTATGTGGTCTAGTAAACGAAATAGTTCTTGTTAATCTCTTTGATGTCAGTGTTCATTAGAACTGTAACGTGGTAAAGACTAGATTAAAAACTGTTCTTTGATATTATCAGCTGGAGACAAGCAATCATCTGTATACATCCCACTGAGCGGATAATAAGGTTGAGATGGATTGATACACAACATGTAAGATCTTTGTATCGAGATCATTATTATGTTATAGTGTCTGGGCAGCGAAGATGAGAGCCAACATCAGAGCAGACTAATAAAATCCATATGACAACAAAGTGGCTTTACTTTTCTGTACTCATTTGGCGAAAATACAGCCCGTAAGTGTTGTGTCTTTCTGTAACATTTCTTTAGAACTGCAATTCATTTGGTTTACAGAATATGGAGTTTGTGAAGTGATACTGACAGGATGAAGGGGAATGAAACATGCTGACATAAGTTAATGAAGTATTCTAATTTATTTGATCATTCGATATTTAAACGAACGACAAATGTGATCATTTTAGATAATGAGGTGATGCCAATGTTTATTAATGTTAATACAATAACTAACATAACAACATTATGACAATTTTGCATTTTGAACCCAAAAATCCTCAATATTTTCCATCTTGTTTATGATCATAGACACTAAAAAAACAACCATGATTACAATGTGTTATCTGCTATTAAAGTTGTATTCTGAAAACTAAACAAAAAGTACATTATTTGTAGTTTTGTGGCCTTTTTAGCAGAATTGTATGTTTCATTAATTGAATTCACATTGTAAATATCAATTTTGTTGACTTTTATCTTTAGGGTTTATTTGTAATACCAAATCAGAAAAGGATTTCGGTTTTATGCATAGATATTATCATTGCTTACATGCAATTTATTTATTGTACAACGAAATATTGATATATAACTGTTTGCCAGGAATCTTTCATGTTCAGTCTTGTTTCACAGATCATACTGTGTACCTATTAAACAATATTGTCTTGAATGTCAAAAGGGAAAGATAATTGTTTTTACTTTACAAACCTTAAATGTTACAATATTAAAACTATCTAAACTTGTCCACTCTTACTTCTTAAGTAACTTTAAGTGCAATTGTAAGGTCCTCAATTCATGAGAAAAGGTTTCACTTCCACAGCTGCAGGTATGAATTAAGCAATAAGTGGAAGACCAGACATGCAATCGAATGCCATCTCACCGATCTTTGTCTGTGGGGCATGAAAGGTTTCGAAGTGCAAGACCAGTTAATTAGATTCATTCTTACAATATGCCTAGGGTAATAGGTGTTCCTTTTAAATGTCAATATTCAACTATGACAAGATCATCCTTATTACACGTGTAAATGAACCATTTACAAAGATTTTGGTTTGAACTCGTTAGCCAAGAAACGATGACCAAATTGGATGTCATGAGGGAAGGAGAATTAACAAAAACATTTATGATGGGATGCCGAAGAGGAGTTGCAGTAAAATTAAAAGAGTTGCACCACATTTGCTTGTCATACATTGCTGCGCCCACAGGCTGGAACTCGTTGTTAAAGATGCAGTGAAATCCTCCACATATAAGACTGTAATTGATAATGTACTCTTTGACATTAATATTTTTTACCAGTACAAGTTGGTTGGTTACAAGCTGCTGCTGAGTCTCTAGGTGTTTCAGTACTGAGTCCTGTGAATATGCCTGGTGTGAGATGGCTTCCCCAGCATGTGCGAGACATTAAAGCTCGCTATCAGTCGTACCAAGCTGGAGAATGAAGCAAATCTTGGAACAAGGATAATGAAGAAAAGGCAAGGAAAATACTCATACACCTGCAATTTTCTGAAATTACACACTAGCTCCTTTGTTTTGTTCGAGTATTAATTTTTCATACCAACTCATATTGTCTGTGAAATGCACGTGTCGAGGTGTTCATCAGACAAAGTGGGTGTTCCTGATGAACACCCCGCAGTGAGACGATGATTTTTTTATTGTCGAAATTAATTAAAGTTCAAAGTTTGCTTTGCAAATCAAAAACACCCACTAAAATTGCAATTTACCAATTCAATATCTTTGCAAATTTTGCAGTCAAAACATGGGTTTTAACCTGTGACCAGTTGATTTCAAGCCAAGTTACTTATCCAGTAGACCACGGAGGCCAGTTGAAAATATGCGATGTTTTTCATGACCTTATGATTAAATGTCACTTTTTCCTGAGAATAGACGTTACCGTGAATTACCCATAATATATTGTAATTCATAGAAAAAACATTAGTACCAAATATCTTTATGGATATTGCATAATGTTTTTTGTAATCTGTTTTCATTAAAAATAGGCATACAATCTATTGTGGTAGCTTACGTACGGATGGATAGCACATGCAGCACGAGAGGCTTATGCTAATGTCAGTTGCTTGACATGGACATTGTTTCTCAAATTAGAGTCAATGTTTCACCTTCTAATTTTTAATATGAAATATGTGCATTTCAGCATTATCAAAACTGATGTCATGTTGAAAAGCGAGTTATATTGTTTTGAACTAGTGTGTAAAATAGTTACCGAGCTCGACCTCGGGTTCAAGTTAGATGAACCCTCGCGCACGCGCCCAAAGGCCTCGGGTTCAAGTTAGATGAACCCTCGCGCACGCGCCCAACGGCCTCGGCGTTCATGATTCTCGTAACTTGAACACCTCGGTCTCAGTCGGTAAGTATTACTTCTATATTGTATTTCTGAGTATGCTTGCATAGTTGAGTTTGGTATATGAAACTGGTGACACTGGTCGCAGCTGCTGTTGAAGCAACATCACTGTTCCTCAACAAGAAGGTATCTTATCAAGAGCGGCTGAAAGCAGCATTGATTAAAGGGATCACTGTCACTGAAAATGGAGACATTGTAAAGTTTCAAAGGTCATGAGTTAGTTGCCACAGAAAGACAAGGTAATCGGTCAATACAACTTTGTCCCACAGGATGAAGTTGAAAATGCAGTTTTGGAAACTGAAAGAATTGTGACAAGAGTTGAAGAAAACCATGCTTCTAGGTTTGATTTAATAGATGAGGTTCAGCAAATGCCAATATTTTAAATCCTGACTATTGACCAAGAGAACCTGATTCACTACATGTGTTTGGTGATTAGGAGATCAAGGAACTTTTCTAACAGGCAAAGGGTACAGTTTAAAAATGTAATGCATCAATGGGCATCAGCAAAAATCAAGATAGCCAAATGTCTCAAATCTGCAACAGACCTTGGCTAGTATGGTGAGTGGGAACAATGTCGGTTTCAAATAGGGCATGGGCGGTTTATCTGGTATACCGGTAAACCTAGGATTTTTTTCAAGGAGTCGGTATGCTTCAGATTTCAGACTCGACAGAGACTGTCACTGTTCTAATGAAGTGAAATAACACTTCGACTTCATGAACATTACGAAATGGTAGTATTCTAATGTTTCTGGTAATTTTAAGGTGTAATTCAATTTCTGTTTATGTAAGTGAATATCTAAAAGGCATTACAATTATTCTTTATAAATGTTTCTAATTGTCTTGTATGTTTTTCCTGATTTTTAAGTCAGATGTAAAAGTATGCATGGAAAGTTAAGTTTCTTTCTGTCCTATTATGCCACCAAGAACTAAATTCTAATAATGTCAAAAGTGAATTTAAAAGGCTTGTACACTAACAGTACACTAATATTACACCTTGGAAAAGATGAATATGATTAAATATCATTTGTATTCTTTCAACATCGACAGCATGAAACGTGTTTGTGTTCAAAACAGAGACATAATTCTAATGAAACACAACAAAAAAAGCTATTCACGATTCAGCTTGCTTCTTCCTGTCTAACGACACTTGCATATTATTGTTGAAATGTTAAACGATTATTCGTTAATTTGGTAGTCAAAGGATGGGCCACCACTGGACTCATTACCTTAACGTGGTGTGGTGGTTTGTGTGCTTCGGCGACCTCGAGAGCTATGCCAGCTGGAGTTAACATGCTCCTGGTAGGGTCACCCAAGCTGGACAGGTCGACGGGTAGAAGCCAGACCAAATGTGAGTCCTTCTAAAACCTGCTTTCTATCTCTCACTATGCCTTTCTTTCCGTCTTTTCCCTCATCCTTTCGATCCCTTTCTCCCGTATCTATCTACTCTCTTTTGGATGACAACATCCACGTGTTTAATAACTGAAATATTGTTCAAAACACGTTAAACACCAACTCACTCACTCACTCAAAGGATGGGCCATCACGTGCAGCAGTGAGAGACATTAAAGCTCTATGGTCTCACTGACTGTATCATTAACTTAAATGAATTTAGTTTCAGTTCCTTCAGGCCTCTAGACTCGGCTGGAGACACCCTATAACAGCACCCACAGATAAAACAGAGGATGATAAAATGTCGTTGATTACGAGTAAGTAGACTTTAGTTGTTTTTAAGTTATAAAGGAGTTGAATTCTACATTATTCCACCCGCCGTCGGAAATACTGTGAACTGACGTTAAGCAGAAAACATAACTAAACATTTACATGGACATGCATGCAATCTTGTTTCAACACCTTTTAAACTAAGTGTTATCCTTCGTATTCAAGCAAAATAACTCGTACAAGTGAAATTATTTCTTGCACAAAATGAACTAAAAGTGTCCACACAAAAATGGCCGCCATTGACTTAATGTGAATCTTTACTATTTGTACTCTGACAATGGATGATTAGTTTGCGAATGTGACAAAATTCTTTGTTACTGGGTAAACAACATGTTTTCGCTAAAGATATGATAAAGTCATTCATTGCCAACAACCATGGTTAGTGGGAATCTTTATTGAGTGGCTTTGAACTTGGCTGTGATGTTTTCTTCACAGACACTAATACCAGATAATCTATTCATGATAGGTCTTTATCAGTTGTTGCAAATCAATTCAGCTAAACCTTTGTCACAGCTTAGATGGAGATGGCAAGAAGATTGGTTGTGATCAGCTGAGAGTAGTAACAGCGAAAGCAACGGAACCAGTTGATCTATAATATTATAGTATCAAGCTTATTTATTTGCAAAGACAACACCCTTCATGGTCAGTTTACAAAACAGGGATAACAAACACCATGACAAATATGGTATAGTACAAGCAACAAGCATATGCAATGCAAATTATGTAACGCCTGTCACTTAGCCTAAACTGCATTGATATAGATCATCTAAAATGTATTTGTTTATTGTTGATTTTTTTAGTTTAACATAAATATTTTTCAGGTCAGTTGACGATGTTAGTATAAGCAGATGGACGAAAGCGCCTAAAACCTAGACCAATCTGTATTTGGGGGAGGTGTATTATAGGTGCTTTATTTGAGAACTATTTTTCAATATGACGTCACTGGCATGGTAAACGTCAGCATCTTGATATTTAAAATAACATTCAGAATAAGTTTTTTATGTATTCCTTGCACATTTAAAAAGGATTTTCCACAAACCACACAAGAATCAGACTTTTATGTATCTTTAATGTTTGTTGGCGTTCATTAATATTAGCTCTAAAATACTCTCTGTTTCCGGTTACTACTACATATGTATACAATTCCAGTAGAAAAAAACTAGGAGTTCTGTATCAGTTTAGTTGTCCTTAGTTCAGTAGGAGGTAAAAGGATGATTGTGTGAAGTTGGGAAAAGCATGGACTGAATATGAAATTTTGACTTTTCTTGTTCAATGTGTAACAAACACATTATTTATAGGCATAACATAATAACTGTTTTATCCTGAAGTACATTCACCTTACATTAAATGCAATGTTTTTTCAAATACTATGTAGCAACTAATTATTGAAGTATTCATCCAATCGGCAGAGTAAGGAAATGAGGATGTACATCGTTCATATCAGGTACATTTTCTTTCACTTCATTCACAAAAGTCTGAATATGGAAATGCGTGTTCCTCATTATGAAACACATCAATGCTTTTGTTATAAAATACACAATATCTTCACAACCGTCCAGCCACAATTCACGGCAAATAGTTTATAAGGTTGTTACAGAATTGATTTGTTCTGAAGACTGAAATAGGAGTTCTATGTCCGGATATTTGATGATTTATATTCACTTGTTGTCAGTTATAGAGCAGGTAAAGTTATATCAGAAATGCCAGCAGCGACAAAGAACAATAAAATATTTCATACCTTGTTTGCACATAATTCATTTTCCTTTGCAATAAATGCAACGGTCTTAAAACGTGAGTCATGTGTGCTCGAAATAGTATTAATGATATAATAACTGTGATAAATGTGTTGTAGCTCAATTTTTATGAAACAAATTTCATCCTACACATAAACCTGAGGCATTTATACATTTTGTTTTAACATTTTGTTTGGAAACTCGATCCCACATGTCTTTTGCATTTTTCAACAGTCACAAAACGTATTCTGAATTTTTTGCAGACCACTTTTGCTGATTATCATAAAGAAGAACGAATCAAATCTTTTATCTGATCTCTTCATCAGTTTGTTTTTAGTTGGGGGAGTTTGCACTGCTTATCTTCTTTTTCTAGTGAATCGGACTCAAGTTAACTCAATGCCCGAAGTATTTTCTTAGGGAGCTAAAGCTATACATGGGAATAAAAATGAAATCGATGAAAACAATGTAAATGATAGTAACAGTTGTATTAATACAAATCATTGTTTTGTAACTTTATCAAATCAATAATACTTGAAAATAGGCGATAGTAAATACTGAAAGGTAATAAAGTTCATTTGTTAAAATAACCAAAGAAAGTGTAATAAAATTCTAAAAAAAAAAAAAATAATATCTCAAACATTTTACACAGTTTTTACGAATGTGTTATTAGAGCCATGGTTAATTTACCAGTCTATGGTGTTAATGTACTATGTCAAAATTATCAAAATACAAGTTACTTTGTTAAATAAATGATGTTATTTCATGTACGATCGAATATAGCTGCAAGACCAGTATTGATTCAATTGTTTACTTCATCCCCTCATTGATATCAATCAGGATAAGGGAGGATAACACTGACGTTTGTCAGATATCAGACGATTGATAAGACCTACATTGTCAGATCTTAAAGAATTAGAAGCAATCAATCAATTGACTCCTCTTTAGCTTGGTGGGAGTTAACAGAATAATTCCTCCTCTCACGAACCCAAATCATGTAAGCTAAATGCTTGATCTGATTCAATAATGGAGAATAAAGCGTTATCATTAGCTGAAAGACAATAACAAGACAGAGTTATGAGGTACAAATCAGTGTCAAGCGAATTTCAGTTTGTTACATTTCCATAAAATATATTTCGAAAACTAAAATATCACAAGAAATCAGTCCCAAATCAATGATAAAGCTACATCATAATCAATTATATTTAGGAATAGATATTCACTGTAAAATATTTAAGAAATGAGACAGAATATATTTTCTAAAACATTTAAATAAAAAGATATTTGCGAAGTTGCACTATGATTGGTTGAAATTTCTTGAGATTAAAATAAGAGGGTGGAAGTGTTTATTTATTTCATAGATTGATTTCATTATGTCAATTACCCCAAAAACTATTTGCAAAACTACAACAGGCAAAATCAAAATTAAAGTAACAGGCATGAGGTTTAGAGATCTTTATAACAAAAATGTATCATTTATCATCCAAAAATGTGTTCAACAGGATATCTCGCTTTGACCGTAGATTTTGAACACTGCCCTGTAATCAGATATAAATGACATCATAGACGTTTTACATAATTAGAAATGATGTCACAATGCTATGCGTCATTTACACGATGACGTCACAATACTTTGACATCACTGGTTTAGTCGTTTTAGGGCTATGCAGTGTTCATAGATGTACATTTTTCATGCTTATTTGATGAAAAATGATTTTGGATGGTAAAAAGAATGTCACCCTCGGGTCTTCTGATATCAAATATATCAACACTCGTTGAAGCCTCGGATATTTGTTACTTTTATCAACTTGCGTTAATAAATTTGACATCAGAAGACACTTGGGTGAGATTCTCTATATACACACTATAAATGAAGGGTAAATACAGAATGTAATGATTGTAGACATCGTGATAGTACTAAGACCAACAGGTTTTATATTCCCCAATCAACTAGTGTCAACAAATAAGGATATTTTTAAAGAAGACAATTTCCCAAAATTCTTAAATTTATACACCAGATGCACAGATACAGAGTACTATGAGTACTATAACAGCCGTCCTATACATCATATAGCAGTTTCAAGATGTGATGATTTACATTCTGTCATTGTTCTACCATTATGATTGTTGTATATATTGTTAGCTGACATTACACTCTTAATGTTCGCATAGTTTACTATTTTTCATGTGGATATTTTGCTAAAGAGAAGAAGTGTTGCTTGAATTAAGTTCAGCTTTCGAAATACATAAGAGAACGTTATATGTTAAAGGAGCTGTGCCTGGTTATTTTGCTTTGATCTGTCAGGAAACATGGTTTTCTTGTTACAACATGTTTTATTGCAAGTAATTACCATGTGTCCCTTGTCACAATTGGTTCATAGTTGTGATGGCATATTTAAAGAGCAGGGATTCAGGATCACATATGCCACACTGTACCAATAGTGTCACCTTATCAGAAGTTTTGATGGATTGCAAAGCGTCGTATAGTGACAACTAGTCAATCAGTCAAACATTATTTTAAAGCCTTATTTAAAGCAGGCAGAATACCAATTAAGAGTTGATACTGTTCAATAGTTTATAGAACTGATCTCCATGTGCATTGAACGTATGTATTTGCCTTCTGTGAAGATAAATGACTGTATTTATATTTTCATTGTAAACAAGTAATGAATGTGTGATATTTTTTTATATAACTTTCGTGTCAAAGCATAAAACATGCGATGAAAAGCACGGAGTGACTCTTTAGTCTTTAAGACTGTAAATTTATCATTTTAACCAAAAATAATTTAACTTGAAATAAATCATATATTTGGAAAATGTGCAACCTTAAAATGCAATAAAATTGAACGATTAATTCCATCAAATTAAAAAGAATGAATACATTCGAAAGGCTTCAAAGAGGAGATACAATGGTAAGACTTTATTTACACATTCTCACATTTTGGGGATTTTAAAATGTTCTCTCTTGAAAACAATTCTATACAAACGTTGTTCTATTCAAATAAAATCAACATTGTTTTAACGACTAACTAATATTATTAATTGAGTAAGACAGTGGGCATATCAAAAGATACACAAACATTGATTCCTTCCTTTGCAAATATAAAAGCTTGAAGATAATTTGTCAGAAAATATTCTGTATTGGTGTCTGTGTTCGGCCGACAGACTTTTATTTATCGAAATAGATTTACAGATGAAAGAAGTTAATTTATCCCAAATAATCTCTTAACATTCCCCAATTTAATACCCTACAAGAAAAAATTTGCGAACCAAACTTTTGTACATTTAAAAAATCTATCTCGTTATCTCAATGTTATTGATAAAGTTATTAAAACCCATAACTGAATGATAACAATTTGGAATTTGTATGTATGAAAATGTATATTTTAGCCTGCTATCTTGCTTTTGTTTATAATGTACAATTGTTACTGTATCTCTTGTACCGCTAAGCATGGTTTTTGAGAATAACAGAGTTTGAGAGTTTGAGTCAGAAGTAACTGATAATGCTTTCTTAGTTTATGTGAGATACGGTACTTTGGTTGACACATCATTGACCAAGAATAAACAGTAGATATCAGCTGCTTACATGTTTTAATATATAAATGATTTAAAATACTTAAGGTTGATCACTTCGGAAATGACAATTTATCTTTTCTGTCAAACAAACTCAGATCTGCAGATGTTTCGAGGCAATGAAGAGTGGTCTCCTCAACAGCTGAAGAATCCAAAGAGAGATAGATCTGAGATTAAGTGCCATTTCAGTACGCTGTATGCCTGGAGGCTTCTGCTCCATGTAATGGAAAAGAAAGGTTTTTGTCTAAAGCACTCATTGCACTGCAGTCCTCAGGGTAGGATGAAATTACATTGCAATACTTGAAAGGATCAATTATAACATTGATCAAAGTGTGATAGTTATTGGCTCACGTGTTTGCACTTTCTGATGTAGCAATGTTCACAGATAAAAGAAGATTCAATGCAATATTATGATATACATTTTTTCAGTTATCAAATGTTAAATTTAAAATGTAAATGTGTATACCTGTTATAGTTTGTGACCTTCTGAATAGCATTATTTCTACAATCAGAACATCAAGTTACCAAGATATAAATGTGGCACAGTCCTTACCTTAATGTACATTTGTTTCTGTTGAGGATGAGCATGAAGAGCTGATGTAAGTATAATTTAGTTCTATGAGAATGGTTATTATCAATATTCATATCAAGGGGCATTCTCTCCCCACAGAGGCAGATCAAGTCATGTTGATTAAGCCTCTGTTATATTACAACGAGTTTGTGGGATAGAATGGGAGATGCCTGATTGGAGGCAATCAAAATAAGTTGTGCAATCAGCGACGCTGTTCTTAAATCATCATTTTGGCTACTGAAACAAGGCAAAGGCATTGTGATATGAACGACCATTTCCATGCGAGAAGCCTTGTAATTTGATAAAGACATTCAAATGTATTGACGTAAGGTTGTTTTCGCCAGGGGAAACTGCTGGAACCCACGGATGTCGGCGTAATAGAACAGAGGCTAAATCAACATGTCTTGATCTGACTCTGTAGGGAGAGGATGATCAAGGGGCTCTAAACAAATATCTTACTTTTGTCCAGTTTTGAGAATAAATTTATGATATGGACATTCAAAGCCTTTTAATCAATTGTTGAGTTTAAATCATTATCTATACGTTAATCATTTGAATATGGATTCATTAATTCAACGGTTCCATGTATTCCTATTCGTCAAATTAAATGTAACTATGGCCATTGGCCAAACTTAATACACGATTAATATTCTTTTAGTATTGCCACCCCTTATTGATTTGCATTTATTATCAAATGATTTCAAATTTTAAACTTTGTGTTTCCAACTAAACATGTGTTTCACATTAAATGAACATCCAAAGTGATTGTGTCTGCAATAAAAACATTCCTGTAAATGCTGATAGAGCGAAATGTGTTAAGGCTTCAGGTATTGATAATGTAGACTTTTTAATGTACATGTGTTTTGTTTAAACAAATTGTGATTGAGCAACACTGTCTGATATGGTACTTTTTTTCGATTGTTCTAAGCGCTAGGCATCTTAGAAATAAGGATTAAATCGAATTTTGCTTGTCTTGCCTTTGTTGACCTATCACACAAACTTGAATAAAAAATTCTTATGTTTCATTTTAACCTTCTGAAATATAGTTTATGAATGAATACCTTTTAGGTAATTTTGTTGTCTACACGAAGCATGATACACGTTAACTTTTTCATTTTATTATAACAATATCATTTTATCAGCATTAGAAGAGTTTAAAAGCATTTTGGATTGTACAATTCATAGGATTTAATGACTGACAACAACTTTGATTGCGAGAATATCTATGGCGAAATATGTGCAATGCAATCACTTTTATTCTTTCCTGTGTATTGTGATTGTTGTGTATCTAAACCTTTTTGAATAATGAATAAAACAATATTGATGGACAATAACTAAAGCATTCTTAAATTTGTTTTTCTAGTTTTGACAGTATAATTGGTTGCACTAACCCTTACACCATAGATGATATGACGTTTTTTTGCAAAAGGTTTATGATGATTCCATCAAAAGTAAATTGGTCTGTCTTCTTCCGCAACAGATCCATTAGCCCCATGTGATCGACTACTCACTTGTTACCTAATACCTTAAAGCCTTATCGTGGAACCTGGGATATTTTTCAACCGGCAATAATTGGATGTCAGTTATTTTTTTCGAAGATTATCGTAAGTACGTTATTCAGTATTTAAACTGCCGTTTGGAAGTTATACAAACAATGCAAATCTCCCCAATTCTCCCCAAATTCAAGCAATTTATAATAGATTTTACTATTTCACTTTAAACTTTCAACTCGATATGCATTACATATTGTAAAACTATCTGGTTCATTGAGCTAACGTCTTAGAACATACATAACACCGATCGACACATAACCGATTGTCATCATTTAGTGAATTCTAATTTACTAAAACCAGAAATACCATGAGAAGGAATGCTCTGAGCAAACTATTTAAATAAATCCAATTCTCCAACGTTACATAAAACGACTTTTACTTCTAAAGTTCACTTATAATGGAATCCTTCACGATTCGTTTGATTCAATGTCTGGTCTTTCACTTACTGCTTAATTCATACCTGCAGCTGTAGAAGTGTCATCCTTTTCAGGACGTGGGAACGTCACAGTTGCACTTGTTGCTTGAAAAATAGAAGAAAAAAAAAAGGAACATTTTCACTTTTTAAAACTCACGCAAGTTTTTACATATCTGCACTAAGATGTATTTTCAATGTAATGATCGAGTGGCACACATACACTGGTCTTAAGTTTAAGTAAGCTCATTTTAAATTATCTGATGTTAAAAAAGGGTTGATATTTGATCAAATATGTACACTGTTAGATATGTGCAGACAGATTTATGATAAACATCAGGCGTACAATTACTTGTCACTGAAACTATAACAATAAGTATATTGCGCACATGTACCCTATAAGGATACACTTCGGAGAGAATGTATACTTTAAACTGATTTGAATTCAGTCACAGCTGAGGGAGTCATACACTACATTACACATGATAGTGTAGGGAAGTCAACAGAGTGTAAGATTGTTTGAAAGTAAATGGGCTTGGCAGCAATGGTTGTATTAAAATTTAAGTTTTCAAATAACTTTTTTTTCAATAGGTTATGACAGCTCTTTACTCCTCATCCCAATGAACGTACACAAAACGTTTGTGCTCGAAGAACCAAAACTTTTCGTTTCAAAAGGGAGATTTAGTTTAAAGATTAAACAAGTGTATGTTGTCAGTTTATGTTAATGCTTCACATTTCAGTAAAAGAACACTTCTCGCATATGGAGAATTAAAAACAAAACATGCCCATAGTTTTTTTCTTTATTCAAATTATGTATTGGTATTTCATTATTTTGAACCTAACTAATTACAGATGCTTATCAATTAACATCGAACTTGTTATTGTGTCTTGACAAACTCTATCATAGCGAATCACAGTTGTTTCATGAAAAAGCATCTTAAGATACATTCTTCATTTTGTTCTTATTACAACATTTGCAACTATAAAGTATCAAATTGCTCTTTGTTTTAAAGGTTAGAAACTGGTTTGTTATTTTGTATAATTGATTGTTTGATACTAATGAACTATGGATACGTTTTACCTTCAAAACAAATCTAAAATCCGATATCTATCGTTTTATGCAACTTTTCAGTATGTAAAGGTTCAAAGGTGTAGAATAATTTGTTCGGACTTTGCAAACGCCAGCTCTAAGTTTATATGAATTTCAGTATTACGATGTAGGCATATGATGAATAGACGCTTAAAGGTGACATTGAGTGTATCTATTTTCATCCCAAAAACAGTTGTTAAGCCTATTCAGCATGCAAATGTTCTACTTTGTAAAGTTTTGGATAAAAGTGAAGTAATATATGCATAACCACTTAACGTTAACTTGAATCAAATGCTTGTTGTATTTTTCTAAAGGTACGAGAAACGAGTTATTCATCGTGCGAGTCAAAGTTGCATTCAACAGACACTTCTAATGTTAGCATAAAGAACTATGGAAGCAGCCTTAATGTTCAATCTAAAGTAAGAATCTTCATAAAATCATTTTTATTTTCAACTTCCGGTAACTTGGGAAACTCTAAAAGCATTCTCCATTTGCAAAACTTCAGCAATTAAGCAATATTCAGTTTGATAACTCTGCACACGAACACTTTTAAGTGTTCACGTCAAGTTCTCTTAAATGAAAAGAATGTTTATCATAAGAGAAGCAATTTCATTTCTGTTTAGTTAGTTATAAAGTCTTAGAGATATGACATAGCATAAAAGTTGAATAACTGCAATATTGGTGAAGGAACACTGTTACTAAATCACTCACTCCAACTAAGCAAACACTTTTACAAAAATGAAAGTTCTTCATGAAAGGCTTTCTGGAAGAGTAATGCTTCTTAGAGAAAAAATGGTAGACATTGGAATGCAATGAATAGAATAAATTTGAAAATAAAACATAAAAATTGTGCTAAGTCAGTGTTTATGAGAAAAATGTAAACATATTCTTTAACTGTTCCAATGTATGTTCGAAAATCCAGAACCTCTAATCTTTTCATCCAATGTTTGCATAATTTCATATAATTTGAATTTATCTTATTCACATTTTAATGCCATCGGCTCGAATTGAAGTTTATAGGTAAATATATTGTTTTCTTTATTTAACCTTCTCTTTGAAATCATATTGATTCTTAACACCCAAGGATTCGTTACTAAAATTGTGTGTAGCTATTATAGTGCTGCAGAATAGTGAAGGTTGTGGACAGTTTGGGTGAAATGAACCAAATCTGTAGCTCCATGTGCGTAAGATGAATCATTCGTTTAATCATACACTAAAAGGTGATCGCATTTTTAAGATTGATTTATATTTCTCTGTATCATTTAATACATTCATGTTTCCTTCTCCCCAATTGATACTTCTTTTTGTTTTTGTTTCAATATTGCTTGCCACATTTAGTATTATTGTCGTTAAGACCTTCTGCAGTAACATATGATGATAATAATAATACATTAAACAGTTGAATAACCGAATCAATATTCAAATGAATTATGAAAAGATAATGATTTAAACCAAACAATGGATTAAAAAGCTTTGAATGTCAATATTAAAAACCTACTCGTAAGTAAGCTATATTTTTTTAGATCCTCTTATTATTAATATTGATAATAACCATTCCCACTCGTAGAACTAAATTATACTTACATCAGCTCATCCTCAACAGAATAAAATGTACATTAAACTAAAGACTGTGCCACATCTTAATATGGGAAAATTGATGTTCTGATAGTAGAAAATAATGTTATTTAGAAGGTCACAAACATATCACAAGTAACCATATTTACTCTCATTTCTAAAATGAACATCTTGATAATTGAATTTGAAAAATGTATATAATGATATTGTCTTTTTATCTTCTTAATCTTCTTCTATATGTGAACATTCGTACATCAGAGAGAGCAAACACGTGAGCAAATAACTAGTGTACTTTGATCAATGTTATATTGATCTTTTCAAGTAATGCAATGTAATTTCATCCTACCCCGGGGACACCAGTGCAATAAATGCTTTCCATTACATGGAGCAGAGGCCTTCAGGAACACAGCGTACTGAAATGGCACTTAATCTCAGATCTATCTCTCTTCAGATTCTTCAGCTGTTGAGGAGACCACTCTCCATTGCCTCGAAACATCTGCAGTCTTTAGTTTCGTTTGACAAAAAAAGATGATTTGTCATTTCAGATGTGGTTAACCTCAAGTATTAAAAACCATTTATATGTTTAAGTGATTGGAAGTATAAGACTATAGAGAGAGTTTAAGGACTTGACATCATGAACATTCAGCCCAAAAGTTAAAAATTGAAAACATGTTTTTAACATTAAGTAATCCATTTCGATAAATTCGACATTTAGTCTGTCGGCCAAAAACCGACTCCAATACAAAGTATTTTCTAACAACCTATTTTCAAGCTTTATAATTGCAAGGAAGGAATAAATATTTGTATATCTTTTGATTTACCCACTGTCTTACTTAATTAATATATCTTTCAGTTGTTAAAACAGTATCAATATCATTTGGATAAAACAACTCATCTGGATATGTGTGTATAGTATATTTTCAAAAAAAGAACATTTAAAAATCAACCAAATTTGTGAATGTGTAATCATGTCTAATTAAATTAAGTTTTAAAATTGTATCTCTTCTATGGTTCGTATCTCCTGTATTAATGATTTTTAATTTGATGTAATTCATCGTTCAGATTTGTTTCATTTTAAGGTTTAACACTTACCAAATGATTTATTTGACCAATGATATATTTTATATATCATACATTTACAGTTTGTCCTAAAGAACCACTTTGTGGTTTTCATTACATGTTTTATAATTTAATGTTAAAAATACTTTTCAAATACATACGTCCAATGAACATGGATATTGGGTTTAACAATTGATCAGTATCAACTCGTTACTGACATTCTGCCTGCTTTGAATAAGTTATGAAAATAATGTTTGACCGATTGATTCGCATCAATGACTGTTATTTGTTGTCACTATACGAAGCTTTAAAATGATACCATTGCAAATTTTAATAAAATGACACTATTGTTACAGAGTGGCATATGCAACCACTGATAAGTCACTGAGTGGCTCTTTAAATATGCCATCACAACTATATATGTAACAAGGAAGACATGGTAATCACTTGCAACAAGACACGTTGTAACAAGAAAATCATGTTTGCTGTTTCCTTAACTAACAAAGACAGATCGAAGCAGCTCTTAAGTGATAGAGGACAAATTATACAATTCATACAGCCAAATTTCAGTAGGATCCACCATGCCCATCAATTCGGACACAGATCCTGCTTTAGATTACTCACCTCTCAGTCACAGTTATCTTCGAGCTGTCCTCTATTTGATCACTTGCCATCAGGAGACAACGGTATTGTAGGCAGGAAGATTTAAAGATTAGAATCTTTTCTACAGCAAGAAGCTAACATGAAAGGTCTGTGTGATAGATGAACAGGTTGTAATGAAAGGTAATTAGAGTTTAGGTAAAATAGATAAAGTTGTATCCACGTCTGATTCCTCAGGACAGATTTGTGTTCTAAACTAATAACATCTTCCAAAACTTATATCTGATTCTTTAGATGATAAGAGTAAACAGAACGATCAGTGTTGTAATACAGTGTAAATTGATAATGGTTAAGTTGCTAGGTAATAATATCACATCGCGTCTTTAATGATAGTTTGAACGGACTGATGCACAACAATTCTAAGACTGATATGAACAGAAACGTAAAATATAACTTCCTCTTATGTATTTCAAAAGCTTAACTTATCTTAAGCAAAGTTTCTTCATGTAGAAAAATATCAAAGATAGCAGACTATGTGAACATTATGAACGTAATGTCTGCTAAAATAAAGGCAAAAACATAATGGTACAACAATGAAAAAATGAAAAGTATCACTTTGTGAAAATATTATATGATAATTGACATATATGTAGGATGACTAATATAGCACTAAACACTATGAATAGTCCTGCATCCTATTCTTTAAGGTGACTATGGTGTATCTTCTTTAAACTAATATTAATTTCTTGGCAGTGGTTAATTAGACAATGTGAAGACATGTTGATTCTATTATGATGTCTACAATCATACCACTCTGTATTTATCCTTCCTTAAAAGTATGTTTATGATGATAAACGTTTTTATAAAGGTCTCTAAACCTTACACCTGTTAGTTAACTTGTATTTTAAGCTACATCTACAATTGATTTTGCTAGTTATAGTTTTGCAAAAAATGCTTTGGTGATTGACATAATGAAATCAACCTATGAAGTAGATAAATACTTTCAATCATAAGGAGTTTCAATCAATCAGAGGGCAACTTTGCAATTTGTTTATATCAAAATGTTCAGATTTCTCATTGCTGAAATATCTAATAGTGAATATCTATTTCTAAATATAATTCTTGATTATGACGTAACTGTATCATTGTTTTGGGACTGATTTCTTTTTAAAATTTAGTTTGTGAAGTATTTGATGGAAATGTAACAAACTGAAATTCTCTTGACACTGACTGGTATCTTATATCTCTGTCTTGTTATTGTCTTTCGGCTAATGATAACGTTTTATTCTCCATTATTGAATCAGATCAAGCATTTAGCTTACATGATTTGGGTTCGTGAGAGGAGGAATTATTCTGCTAACTCCCACCAAGCTAAAGAGGAGTCAATTGATTGATTGCTTCTAATTATTTAAGATCCAACAATGTAGAGCTTATCAATCGTCTCCTATCTCACAAAGTCAGTGTAGTCGTCTCTTATCCTGATTGATATCAATAATGGGCTAAAGTAAACAATCGAATCAATACTGCCCAGCTTTAATCGATCTAACATGAAATTACATCATTTATTAAACAAAGTAACTTTTTTTGGATATTTTTGATGAATAACCTTGGCTCTATTACCACATTCGTAAAATTACATATTCTTTTGTTATTATTACAACTGAACTTTATTACCTTTTAGTATTCACTATCACTTATTTTCAAGTATTGTTGATTGAATCTAAATAAAAAAGTGATTTGGATAACTGCAACTGTCGATAGCCTTTACATTGTTTTCATCGATTTAATTTGTATTCCCACACATAGCTTCAGCTTACTAAGCAAATACTTCAGGCATTGAGTTAACTTGAGTCCGGTTCATTCGAAAGTCACTCAACTGAAAAAAAAACTCATGAAGAGATCAAATTAAAGGATTGATTGGTTCTTCATTATGATAATCAACAAAAGTTGTCTGCTAACCATTTGGTGTAACAACAATCATTTTCAGAATGCGCTTTGTGACTGTTGAAAAATGCAAAATACATGTGGGATCGAGTTCCAATTACAATATTAAAAAACATAATGTATACATGTCTGAGGTCTATGCGTAGGATAAAACTTTCTTGATAAAATCTAAGCTCAACACAGTTATTAGTATCATTAGTATTATTTTGTGCACATGAATGATTCACGTTTTAAGACTGTTGCATTAATTGAAATGGAAAATGATTTATGTGCAAACGAAGTCTGAAAGTTTTTTTGTCGCCGGCATTCCACATAAAACTTTACCTGATATATAACTGACAACACGTGAATATAAATCATCAAATATCCGAATTCAGAACTATTTTTTAGTCTTCAGAACTGATTAATTCTGTAACGACCTTATAAACTATTTGCCGTTAATTGTGCAGGGACGGTTGTGAAGATATAGTGTATTTTATAACAAAAGCATTGATTGATACTTTATAAGCAAGACGAGTTTCCATATTCAGACTATTGAGAACGCAGTAAACGAATATGTACCTCTTATATACGATTTACATACTCATTTCCTTACGCTGCCAATTGGATGAGTAACGCAATAATTTTGTTATTTATATGAGCAAAATACCGATCTGAACATTTTGGAAGTTTTGATAGACAAAGTTATTTTAAGTTTATTACGTGTGACACTTGAGTTACTTTATTTCAAATACCAATAAGTGTTAAAGATGAATCGGTTCTTTTCTTTTCGCTGTCACTCCTCTCAGCTGGTCACAACCAATCTTCTTGTCATCTCCAACTAAGCTGTTGTAAAGGTTTAGCTGATTGATTTGCAACAACTGATAAAGGTCTATCATGAATAGATTATCTGGTGTAAGTGTCTGTGAAGAAAACATCACAGCCAACTTCAAAGTCACTCAATAAAGAATGCTTTTATATTTCTAAGAAAGGCGTCTTGCTTTATTGGGACCATTGGTAATAATTCTGCCTTTATCATATCTTAAGACATGTATTCCCAGTAACAAGGAATATTTGAATATTTTTTGTAAAATTATTTTTCCATGTGTTTAACTAGATAACATAATTCAATTGAAGGGTTATATCTAAAAGGAAATTCGACCATGCTTAAAAAATTAATAAACATTTATTTTGTCAAGGTCATGAGTTAATTATTTATCAATTTTGTGAAAAATATTCTTTAAACCAAGTTTTGACAAACGTGATGTCAAAAGTAGTAACTATCAAATCATAAAAGTTTCAAATGATATTCAAATTGTGATTATTGCGAGGATACTTATTAAAAAATTCTGATTTTAACAAACCTCAAAGTCGAGTGTAGAATTAATATTCTTCTTAAGCATTATTGAAAATCATTTGGTGACCTGATTACAGCTGAGATTGAAATACATGTACGTGACAGTTAAATCTTGGAATGCTTATTTTCCAATATGACCATGTGATTAGCGTATTTATTATTTATGAAAACTTAAAGAATATAAGTTCTTTTAAAATTTATGTGGGAAATTGCTATAAGTCAAGTGCTTTCTGTTTTTTTGCTGAAAAGCATTCTCTGTTTCCAGTCTTTGAGTTTTCAGGTCATGGCACGTTAGATGGCAATTTATCGACATGAAAAATGTTAATAGTATACATAAGGTAAAAGAAATTACAACATCAATTTTGTTTATGTCCTATGTTTTCCAATACGAATAGAACATAGCTCCTTGATGATTATATTTGAAGAAGTTTATTACAGGTTTTGCACAGAATTTTTGTAGAAACAAACTTAAAGAGTACTTTCCTTTTTATACCTATTTAAGATTATCAAATGAGTATTTCACACTTGTTTCTATATACATGTACGTGAGTGAGGGACAGACTAAGTTGTTCTAGATTAAACAGTGCATCTTGAATTTCGTTTCCACAAAAAGATAGGACTGTCCCTTTAAAAGTGTTGATAAAAGATTGCATTAATATTCATTTAAAGTTTTAGTTATGTTTTCTGTCATTTTTTTCCAAAACGGTGGAGGGTTGAATACTGTAGAATTTAACTTCTTTGAAATTAATAACAGTTAATTCTTCTTACTCTTATTCAACAACATTTACACATAATTATAGTAAACGAGTGTCTAACAAGGGTCGTTTTCTCAACATCACAAGCAACCTCGATAAAGAATCAGATTTCTATCCTTTATTCATTTATATCTCAATGTCATGCGTTCAAGTATCACATATGTGACATTAGTATGGAAATACTTCATCTGAACTGCAATTCGGCCTCACAAAGATTTTATGAATGTTCTGAAAATAAAAAGGATAAACATAATTACCTCTTTTATTCTATTTACAGCTAACCCGTGGCTTCAGCAATGATCCCCTTGTCGCCTAGCATAGGAATCACATAGTCAAAGTTATCAGAATATGCTATAGTAACAGATATACCTGGTCACACTGGTAACAGTAACACTGATCCACGAATGTATATTTAGCCTATTAAAGAAGAGGCCACTTTTCCTATGTTCAAAACTGTTAACCTGGAGAGTTCATATCAGGTTGTAAATAGCAAGGTGATAAGCGAAAGATCAGAAAAAGGGTCATTATGTGTCGGATTAAACAGAAGTGGTAATTTATATTTATATTATTTATATCGTTTGTGATAGTTCTGCCAAAACAAACAAAATAGTTTAGGACAGGTTTGTTGCCTATTATTCAGGTCAAACTTTGGTTTAACTCTGGGTGCTGTTATATGGTGTCTCAAGCTGAGAGTAGAGACCTGGAGGAGCAGAACACTGAATTCAAGTTAATGATACTGTCATTGAGACCAAAGAGCTATAATGTCCCTCATCGTTCAGATGATGACACATTCCTTTGACTTTCAGAAATAGGAAAAAAGTATTTAACACTTCTTCTAAAATATGCTCGTGTAGTAAACATAGAAAAAACGAGTTTGAACCCTTTTTGTTGAATAAATAATCATGTTTTTCTTGTGTTTCATAAGAATTATATCTCCATTTTGAACACAAACACGTTTCGTGTTGTCGAAGTTGAAAGGCCACAAATGATATTTATTCATGATAATCTGATCAAAGGTGTATTCTTAATTTAAGTACTTTTGCAAGATATGAATATTGCATAAAAATGGCTTGTTCTTCAATTTACTTCGAAAAGATACTGTTTGTGTAAATGCTTTTTAAATTCCCTTTGGATTTTATTGGATAAGTTGATGGCATTAAAGGGGAAATAGGTAAAAAAAAACGTCCATGAATAATTCTACATTTGGCGTAAAGATCAAGAAAAAAACATGCAAGAAACTTACAAACATTTATGAAAAAATACATAAATGCAACTCCCTTGCCTTTCCAATATACATAGACAGAAATTGAATCACACCTGTAAGATGACCAGAAACATACTAATACTAACATATTGTAATATTCCTGTGTCCTCATGAAATCGAAGGGTTATTCCATTTGTAAAGAACAATTACAATAAGTGGGGCCTCAGAAGTAGAACAGTATAAACAAACAATTTATAACTTATAAACACGAGTTAACATCGTTAGTTATTGGATTGTTATTATTTAAGCCAATCAGTTCTTTTACAAACATTGCAAGAATTTGGTTGGATATCTGAATAATCATTGCTTTGAAAGATAACTAGTGTGTTATCATGAATTAATATCTGTGTGAATTGGAGAGTTTGTGCATGAACGTTTTAAGTTGTTAATGCGAGTAAGTACCTCACTACCTTCAAGGATATATTTGAGAATAATGACTAGGCTTCCCTAACATTCTGACATATCAGAGATTGATTAGACCAAGATCACCGTTAGTAAGAGTATTAGAAGCAATCAATCAATTTACTCCTCTCCAGCTTACTGGGAGAGACTATATGTAAGATACATAATCCTTCCTCTCACGGACCAAGTCAGAAAGTTTAGCAGATCAGGAAGATAAGTCTTAGTTCAGACTATCGCTGTATGTAGAAATAGTAAAGTACAGAAAGGTGTCACATATTATATAATGTATTTGTGTCATGTTATTTCACCAGTTCTCTTATATATAGAGTATAACCCATATACAACACCAAGGATGGTGGAAGAAGACGTTAAACCTTAAAGACAACAACACCATATTTTCTACTACCCAATAAACATATATCAATATACTCTGCCTTTGATTTTTTTTTCTTACAAAAAACATTCATCAACAACAAAGACTGAAATATAACGTACAAGCATTGTATCTTTTTATTTTTCAAATGCAATTGGTATTTTATTACAAACAATGACAATTTCCATTTCATCAGGTACCAATATGTTCCCCTGTCGCATCACAGTGCACAATGTATCGAATTGGTTTATTTTATACTTTGATTCTGATCTGTGAATCTGATATCATTGTGATGTAAAATGAAATATTCAAGTTAACAAAGGATATCAGGTAGTAGAGTAAAACTATCATAGCTTATTCAGTTTTATGCGAGTCTATGCTTTGTCGTTCGTTTTTATCTCAATTGATTACCAAATTTAAGATACTTCATTCATGAATATCAGCATCTTCCATTCCTTTTCATTCTGTCATTATCACTCATAGATCACTTCATGTTGTGTAAACCAAATGAATTGAAATTCTTAAGAAATGTTACAGAACGCCACAACATTTTACTGGCTTATATGTATATGTATATGTTCGCCAAAAACAGCAAAGTAAAGCCAATTGTTTTCAAATATACTTAATTAGTCAGCTTTGATGTTTGCTCTGATCATTGTCGCCCAGACACTATAAAATATTAATCCTGTTACAAAGATGTTACACGTTTTGTATCAATCCATCCCAACCTTATTATCCGCTCAGTTGGATGATTGTCTCCAGCTGAGAAAAAAACAGGAAACTCAAAGAGCAGTTTGTAATCTAATCTTTCTAATCATGTTAGAACTCAGACAGATTTAACAAGAACTATTTCGTTTGAATGACCTCATAACATGTCATTTAATACAATTCTGTTTTTGCAGGAGATTGAACATATCAAACAATACATTTTACCTTACAAATCAGTTGCATAAGGATAAAAATACGTGCATCCTCAAGAGGTGCATACCTTTTCATTTGATTCACAAATCAAACGTCGTAAACTTGAATAAAGAAGTTGTATATCCATAATATTGCCTTCATCTTCTTCATCATTGCACTTCTCGAATACCCATCAAAGAAATTAATTGAATCTAGTTTGTGAGCTATTCCAATGACAGAACCTGGCCCTGTTATGTCTCAATGTGTTCTGCTACATGCAGACGGGTCCATTATCATTTCAGATAAGACATTGTTTGCTTCATCAATCATTTAAACAACATTTGTCCAAGAAAAAACTTGATGGTTGTAAATATCTTGTATAATCAACCATTCAGAATTGTATTGAGAACTTACTTGATAACAGTATGAGCCGTATTTAAGTCAAGTTCATTGTAATGAAATTAAAAGTAGATACTTTACCTAACGTTTGATGTCTGTTGTATATCTTTAATACATTGACTAATCAACATAACATAATTGAATCCACTTGAATGGATTTAGTTGGCAATTAATAACCAATGGGTATTTAAACTTGTCCATATACAGAATATAATGATTCACAAGGTTGCCAGTTTATTATGGTTAAAAGACAAATTTCATATTTCTGTATGTGCTTTAGCAATAGCATTCTAACTGTTACGAAAGTATGTGTTGCACTCAATACATGGTTGTTATTTAATTACCTTATGTACAGGCCTGATGAAATCATGTCCCACGTCTTTGTAAAGCAGACATATCATTAGCCAAGGACGCCGAGGATATTTACAAATAGACCACAAAACCACAAACTAAACATTTACTATATACTATTTTTAATATACTATTTTCTGAGTGCACTATGTCAATTGCCAACTGTATGAGCTCTACCCAATGTACCCCTTGTATATGTTGCTGCACTTCAGTGATGCTAACTATTTTGGGAGATTAAAACTGTTCCAAATATTCCATAAAGTATTATTGTACTTCATATACCTTATTCTTCAGTCATGTTGTTAAACAATCATATTGTAAACACTTTCTCAAATGAATAGTTCAATATGTAAATTCTCTTTTGACAAGAATCTCTAAAAATGTTGTTGTTACTTCGTCTTCATCTGCTTGAACAAAATTGAACAGATATTTATTCAATTACTTACTTTCGTTCCATAATAGATATAAATAAGGATAAGAACAGGATTACACGGACCTTTGTGAGGTACCAGACAATTGATAAGACCTACATTGCTGTTATCTTTAAGAATTAGTAGCAATCCATCAATTTATGCTCCTTAGCTTGGCGAGAGAGACAATGTGTTAGTGCCATAATCCTTCTTCTCACGAGCCATACATGTAGTAAGGTTCAATGCCTCATCTGATACAATCATAGATAACAGAGCTAGCAATAGATATTGAACGAAGCAGAGATAGTGAGAGTCAGCTGTGCCTAACTAATGTCCTAGTTTTAAATCCCAAATGGTACAAATTGATAACAAAACATCATATTTTATATAAACACAAGCACAAAATATAGCGTGGCTCAAAAATAGCCCCGACTGTGCATCCCTGACCAACGAAATACTGTTAAAGTCCCATAACTTACACATCCTATTAGCAAGACGATTAATAGACGTCTATTACGCAGAATTTGACACTCAATAAAACAAATTGAAACGAATTGGATGAACTCAGTAATCGGTCAAACACATTCTGATCTTGGGAAACTACTGGGTACAAAATATAGACATTGCAAAACATTAAAATAAACAAAATCGTTTGTATATTGGCAATACACCCCTCCTAGTATGTAAACCGATGAAAATATTTCCTTCAAAAGGTTGGTCAAAATCCGATATCATGTTTTGCTTTCAGTTTTGAATGTAGAAATCATCTATTTTAACTTTTATTTTGATGACATTTTAAATATGGTTAAATATTATTAACAGTTTTATGAGGGGCAGTATTACAACAGCGACCATTTCAAAGAAGGAGTAAGTCATTGACATTTTAATATCACTTTCTTGTAGATATGGACAGCCAAGACCATAATTGACAGTAAAGATTATTTTGAATCCAAATCCTTACTGGTTCTGTTTACTCTTATCATTAAACAATAATAGAAACGAATGGGATATTGGATTATATAGGAAGACAGAAGATATTTCTGTAGATCAGACATCTGTTCTAAATAATCAGACACTGTAATCTATTTCACCAAACTCTGATACCATTTCATTACAACCTGTTCATCAATCACACAGACCCTTCATGTCGGCTTATTGCTGTAGACCAGATTCTAATCTCTAATTCTTCCTATTCCACCACATCACTGTCTCCTGCTGACAAGGGCTAAACACAGAGGACAAATTGGAAGGTAACTGTGGTAACTTAGAGAGTGGCCTGTAATAAGTCAGTGTAGCCCTGAGTGATTTATGTTGGATCCTTTTGGAACGTTATTATACCATACACCACGTGGTGCGGTTATCGGGTCAATATCAGAGGTAGTTATTTTTAGATAACTGACCTCAGATCAACCTGGAGGTTGGTTATCACGAGGTTGGTTATCTGATAACCAACCTCTTGATAACTGACCTCTCGGTTCGATACGGTGAACATGTCTCGGCTACGCCTCGCCTCTTCACCGTATCGCACCTCGAAAAAAACTTACCCTCGGCTTACGGGTCTAAATGACCCTTCGCCTCTAATTGTGACTTTTGATATTCTTTAGAATTTGTTGTGAATTTCACCTGTGCATTCAGATATATTATGTCTTTATTTCAATATGTCATTCTAAAGAATATCAAAGGCCGCAAGAACGATAATAAAAGAAAACAAAACACAGAAAAAATACTCTTTATTACAGAGAACTTTTGAAGTCATTTTCATATTATATGTTCATACTGCTTTCAATTCTTTCTATTTGGTTTCCTTGAAACATGCAAACATTTACATTTATCAAACACTCCCACACACAATCCCGTTGGGCCTCAGTATCTATGCTAGTGTTCTCTTCAATTAATGTTCCAAATCCTTCATAGGAAGTCAGTTGTCGGGAGGTCACAAGCATTTGAAATGGTCCTTTTGAATCAATGCACAAGAAAGCCGTCTTCAGTATCAGCAAACATTTAACTGTCCAGCTATCATCCATGCGTAGTTCCTGAAACATTCAAAGGTTTGACGCTACTAACAGTCTGATTTCAAGTGCTGACAAAAACACATTTCCATTTACATACATGCATATTTCATATCATCACGCTTTCCCCGAAATAGTAACTTAAGTTTGGAACTGTCATTTCTAACATCGACTTTTGAATAATTTAGTATCTTATTGTTTAATGGACGATTGATAGTTTCAACGTTCACACGAAATTTATTGAAGATAATATCATACCAAACTGATCTCAAAGTCAGAAATCTAGCTAATACCCATATGTGTCTGCATTTTATATACGTATTACAATACTAAAAAGCATTTCTAAAGCAGAAAATGCGTACACGCATCATTTGATTCCTTGTAATGATTTAAACATATTTCCGAGTCTATTACATGAAAGAACAAATAAAGTATACTTTGCGATCAATCTCACCTTAATTGCCTCCGGGAAAGACCTCGAAACACCGGCAAATATATCTGTTTGACACCAGCGGCGGAGAGCACTCCATTGTACCAACCTTCTTGAAACCATGTGCTTTAGGTTGTGTGCTGCACGTGAATTTTGAGAATTTGCTTAGCAACTTGGCGTACAAGAAGTCCGTGCATCACAAGATGAAATAGACGACGTCCGTGCAGCCACACAGTTTTTGACTAGTGACGGATTATTACATTTTACATCATTTGCCACGAAACAAAATTTAATTGACGTCCGTTTAAAATTTGCATCAAAATAATTAAATTATAGTTCAGTGTAACATTTTAAGGTTAATAGCTAGGTAAAAGAATGAAAATGCACAGTTGATAAACGGCTTAGAATTGTTTTACCGACAATTTCGCCAGTATTATCTCCAACTGCACGTGAAATTCGCGCAGTGTTAAAATGAAATTGATCCATTCCTCAGGAGTGGAAGTTAACCATGCTAGACACCATTGTCACTTCTGAACTTATTATCAACAAACTTATATTCGGCTAATATTGATATTTTCATTAAAAATGGACAACAGTTTTAACAATAACCATGTAGTGTATGTGAAATAATAACCTCGACCTCGTGAATATCTGTGATAACCATCTCGCTGATCGCTCGATGGTTATCACAGATATTCACTCAGTTAGCGGTCATTATTTCAACCATACCACTCCTGCTGACTAGGTCTAAGCACTAGTTGTAAGTTAGCCTTGGACTTAAAGGGACGATGCAAATTATTAGTGTAGATGTGATGAGTAGTAGACTAGATGGTGCATCATGGAAGCCTATATATTAGATTGTAGCCAATGTGTTTATTGAGCTTAAGAAGTTTACAGACATCTGATTGGCAATACATTCTGAAAATTCCATGCAATAGTTGTATTGTAACGTTTTTTATTATATTACTATCTATTCATGAGATAATAATGAATTGTTGTAATACAAAGAACCATCTCAACAGCTGACATCCTTGTGCTTAATGTTTAGCCGTGTCGCATGTCTGGATTTCAAACGAAAATATGTCTTGGTTTTTTAAAATACAAATTTCCTTTAAAACCGATTGGTAAAGAGAATGATACATTTTCCTTCAGCTCTTAGAGTTTAAAATTCGCTTAGACTAAGGATAGCACATCTTGAGGTTCGACTACAATAGCTTTCAAGATAGTGATACACTTGATTATTGCTGTGTGACTTTCAACTCTGACATTACATAAAGACTTTCTTTGATCTGTCATTGTTTTTTCAATAAACAGCATGCATATTTGCCTTCGTTACTTGATGCTATGAAAATATCAGTGTTGTAAGTCATTGCAATCCTCGCCATATAAAAGGTTCTTTGCATACTATTGGTGGCAAATTAGCATTTTATTTGATCTTTTATTACACTTTTGCTTCTCGTAAGAATTATATTTTGAACAATATCTGGTTATAGGGTGGATGAATGGTCGTTTGTGTTGATGAATGAGTTAAACTTAATGACAATAATAGTACTGAAGCAGATCACTGAATTGAACCCCTGATTAAGATGGTATCCTAGCGAAAATCTTAAAAAACATGTCACAATGAAGACACAGTTCAAACTAACATATTTGTCAAATATGGCTTTTAAGGAAATGGTCACTATGATAAAAAGAGATAGCAAGTTAAAGCGAGATAGGCGATGGTGAATAAAGGTAACTGTATGTTTCTAGTATAAAATGCCTAAGAGAAAACATTTCATGCGTTTGAACTTTGTATTACTTACAAACGAGTAGACTCTATGCTTTTAAGCTAAAACTGCATTTAGAGAAGAAAGAACAGTTTAACTTTACTCATACTATTCACAACGCCAAGCACAGAGCGGAATGACATTACATTGCAATAGTTAACAATCAGTTACACAAGTTTGTTTGAAATGGAATATGTATTTATTTACTCATTTGGATTTTCTTGATAAACTAATGTTCACAGATATCATAAAACTATCCAGTTAATTCAATGGCATATAGATTTTGATTTCAGATACCACTGCACCAAGGTACACTTTTTATTAATCCGCTTTCGAAGATTAAATCTATACCTTTTGATGAAATATAATTTTGCAGCAAAAATTTATGTTTAACTTTTCTCATGACTACATATGTACATACAACGACTCTTGTGGTTTAACATTTGAAGATGCGCATTTTATTTTGTAAACATTTCAATATTTATTTGCAAACATAACAACACATCGTGCATGTGTTGTCAAAATGATGAAAAGCAAAGTTTATAACAAGGTTGTGAGGCCAGAAACAGTAAACAGAATTGACATATAATAGTATTTCTGTTCTATTTCTGTTTTTGTTAGTAAATAAAGTGATTATTTTACAAGCTTGTCCATTTGCATTTTGCAAATTCTATCTCATGGATGATGGATCATGACAATGAACATTAAGACAATTATTGTCAAAATTGACCAATTGTTTCAGTTTATGATTTTCATAGATTTTCGTGCGACACAGAATACCACAAAGAACACCACCAGAAAGAAAAAGTCTGACTCAAAATGCCTTCGTTAAAGGGGCAGTAGCACGTATTTTGATAATTTTATATTTTAAAAATTGCACTTATAATTGTAAGTAAATGCCTTATGTATTATATTGACAGTGTCAACAATCACATTACACAAGCCAATCACACATAGTCAGAGGACAAAGTATAAGGATTTACATAAATTCCATTGGCGGCCATTTTTGTGTGAACACCTTTAATTCATTTTTGTAAGAAAAAGGAATCACATGGCTGAACCTTACGTTATATATTTGAATCATTACTGCTCCATTTAGTTTAAATACATTGTCTTTCATTTGGAACCATTTATTTTCATTTTCCTGACATCACCTTATATTCACCCTAAAAACGTGCTACTGCCCCTTTAAGAGATCTTCCAGGAACTTCCAAAAATATCAACTAACCATCTATCACCCCGTCACAGAGCGATTTTATTTGCTTGATCCATTGTATGTATTTCAGAGGACTTTCCTTTCCGATTCTTTTATTTCATGTATAGTACTTGTGAACTTTATTAGATTTAAGATACATAGAATTGGGAAATAAAACAATAAATCAAAAGGGTAATTTTATGTATGGCTGGTTAGTCGTCTTTCAGACAGAAAAACATTTCTGACTGTATTTATAAAGTCCACTTTCCTGATGCTTGTTCAATATATGTTGTCAATACTTATAAAATGTGGTGATTGAAAAGAAAAATAATAAATAATGTGAAAATAATTTTACATTATTGCATTTAACACGTTTACACTTTCAAAATTGAATAACTTTGAAATACCAGAAAACCTGTTAATGTTGATAAACATACAGAAAAAAATATATTTAAGCCAAAAAAATTTTAATGTTTGTTTTCATGTGTCCATATTGAGAGTTCGAATTTGAGCCAAAACTAACCTTTAACATTAATGGACAAGACTCCACACATTTCCGACAGAGGGCGCTTGCTAGACACCTCCTCCTGTTAAGAGCTATCCAAATAAATGACATTAAATTACTTGAGTGATGGTAAATGGCCAAACCCTTTTAGCCTTTAAATCGTGTTCGGAAGGGGACTAAGATTTATTTTCTGTAGATGTCGCACTCAATAAGGGTTCTGAATATGTGATGTTTAAATCGTGCACCACGTTAAACATAAGGATTTGATCTCTAAAGTGTTTATCTCTATCCTTATCTTTGTGTGCAAGATAAAAAATTTCTAATACACTAGTGACAAACTATAAAACTAGAAGTGTTTTTACCCGTAAAAACAGATGTCTCCCCCTTTCTCAAATGCTCCAAACCTCTAAACAATACTATCATAAAGCACCATTAATGTTCTCTGTATAATTCAACTTGAATAAATATGTTGAGTAAGTAAACAACAAACCAGTGCTGTTATTATGAGACGTTTATTACTAAAGACAAACAATTAAGACAGTTTAACATGTATGGTGATGATTGGTCAAATAGTTAAAAATAAGAGATCTGCTCCGGAAACAAACACTACCCTTTAAAAAAGACTCAGTCCAAATTGTTGCATGGAAATACACAAAATATTTGTTTTGAATCTCAAACCTCCAAAAGGCACATCTACATCATATCGAGAGACAATATACCAAGTTTGGTGATGATCGGTCACATAGTTTTAGAGATATGTTCCGGAAACGAACACTATCCTTGAAAAAGACTGAGTCCAAATTGTTGCCATGGAAATAAAAAAAAAATTGAAAAATCTATAACCTCCAAAAGGCACATCTACATGATATGGAGAGACAGTATACCAAGTTTGGTGATGAACGGTCACATAGTTTTAGAGATATGCTCCGGAAACGAAATGGGAACGCCGACGCCACCGCCGACGCCGACGGGAACTCAGCTAATACCAATATGTCTCTCTCCCATGATTGTGTGAAACAATACAGCTGTCCTGAGGAATCAGACATAGAATCCCCGAATCTAGTTTAATAAACCCTAATGCAAGATTGTAATCTCTTATTCACCCAGTTCTCCAATACCACTGTCTCCTGCTTGCAGTGGATAAACATCGTGAACAGATTGGAAGGTAACTGCGACTTAGAGAGTGGCGTGTTATAAATCAAGATCTCTTTAGTTTATGCTGGATCTGTCGGTCAGTGATTCAATTACGACACTGATCATTTCACTGTTGTAGAGAGAGAAAGATATTGACATGCGTTCGCTAAGACCCGAATTTATAGGTGGTTATATGAAGTCTGTATTAAGTTTTGAAAGTATAATACACTTGATTGAAACTGAGATGCATTTTACACCTACGTACATCAAAGAGATTCTTTGATTTGTCTTTGCAATGCAGTACACACCATGCATGCTGTCTGGTTGGATAAGGGAATTATGTTGTACTCTAGTGTATATGTTACGAACCATCTGGGGTATATCACAATCTGCAGATTGTTCGAACAATCTGCAGATTGTGAGCTCACAATCTAGGAATATGTCAATATTCCTAGATTGTTTAAACAATCTGCAGATTGTGAGACCTGCACAATCTGGGAATGGTCACAATCTAGGAATATTTTTGGTCCAACTAACGGAGTAGTGTTGTCAATTCTCAAATTGTGAATGGCTATAAGCAACTGTGTATGGAATGGATTATAGGAGACGATTCCTAGATTGTGAAGGGCTCTTACGTGGTCTTTGGGTCCCTCTGACGGGGCAGTGTAGTCTATTCCCAGATTGTGATGGACTCTTAGTGACTTTCTATCTTCAGTCTATGGAGTATGGGGGTACATTCCTAGATTGTGAGGGGCTCTTACATGGTCTTGGGGTCCCTCTGACGGGGCAGAGTGCTCAATTCCCAGATTGTGATTGACTCTTAGTGACTTTTTATCTTTAATCTATTGAGTATGGGGGTACATTCCTAGATTGTGAGGGGCTCTTACATGGTCTTGGGGTCCCTCTGACTGGGCAGTGTAGTCAATTCCCAGATTGTGATGGACTCTTAGCGACTTTCTATCTTCAGTCTATGGTGTATAGGGGTACATTCCTAGATTGTGAGGGGCTCTTACGTGGTCTTGGGTCCCTCTGACGGGGCAGAGTGGTCTATTCCAAGATTGTGATGGACTCTTAGTGACTTTCTATCTTCAGTATATGGTGTATAGGGGTATATTCCTAGATTGTGAGGGGCTCTTACATGGTCTTGGGGTCCCTCTGACGGGGAAGTGTAGTCTATTCCCAGATTGTGATGGACTCTTAGCGACTTTCTATCTTCAATCTAAAAAGGGTATATTCCTAGATTGTGAAGGGCTCTTTCATGGTCTTTGGGTCCCTCTCACGGGGCAGTGTAGTCTATTCCCAGATTGTGATGGACTCTTAGTGACTTTCTATCTTTAATCTATTGAGTATGGGGGTACATTCCTAGATTGTGAGGGGCTCTTACATGGTCTTGGAGTCCCTCTGACGGGGCAGTGTAGACTATTCCCATATTGTGATGGACTCTCAGTGACTTTCTATCTTTAATCTATTGAGTATTGGGGTACATTCCTAGATTGTGAGGGGCTCTTACATGGTCTTCGGGTCCCTCTGACTGGGTAGTGTAGTCTATTCCCAGATTGTGATGGACTCTTAGTGACTTTCTATCTTTAATCTATTGAGTATGGGGGTGCATTCCTAGATTGTGAAGGGCTCTAACGTGGACTTTGGATCCCTCTGACGGGGCAGTGTAGTCTATTCCCAGATTGTGATGGAATCTTAGTGACTTTCTATCTTTAATCTATTGAGTATAGGATTAAATTCCGAGATTGTGATGGACTCTTAGCGACTTTCCATCTTGACTCTATGGTGTATAGGGGTATATTCCTAGATTGTGAAGGGCTCTTACATGGTCTTGGGGTCCCTCTGACGGGGCAGAGTGGTCTATTCCCAGATTGTGATGGACTCTTAGTGACTTTCTATCTTCAGTATATGGTGTATAGGGGTATATTCCTAGATTGTGAGGGGCTCTTACATGGTCTTGGGGTCCCTCTGACGGGGAAGTGTAGTCTATTCCCAGATTGTGATGGACTCTTAGCGACTTTCTATCTTCAATCTAAAAAGGGTATATTCCTAGATTGTGAAGGGCTCTTTCATGGTCTTTGGGTCCCTCTCACGGGGCAGTGTAGTCTATTCCCAGATTTTGATGGACTCTTAGTGACTTTCTATCTTCAGTCTATGGAGTATGGGGGTACATTCCTAGATTGTGAGGGGCTCTTACATGGTCTTGGGGTCCCTCTGACGGGGCAGAGTGCTCAATTCCCAGATTGTGATGGACTCTTAGTGACTTTTTATCTTTAATCTATTGAGTATGGGGGTACATTCCTAGATTGTGAGGGGCTCTTACATGGTCTTGGGGTCCCTCTGACTGGGCAGTGTAGTCAATTCCCAGATTGTGATGGACTCTTAGCGACTTTCTATCTTCAGTCTATGGTGTATAGGGGTACATTCCTAGATTGTGAGGGGCTCTTACGTGGTCTTGGGTCCCTCTGACGGGGCAGAGTGGTCTATTCCAAGATTGTGATGGACTCTTAGTGACTTTCTATCTTTAATCTATTGAGTATGGGTGTACATTCCTAGATTGTGAGGGGCTCTTACATGGTCTTGGGGTCCCTCTGTCTGGGCAGTGTAGTCTATTCCGAGATTGTGATGGACTCTTAGCGACTTTCTATCTTGACTCTATGGTGTATAGGGGTATATTCCTAGATTGTGAAGGGCTCTTACATGGTCTTGGGGTCCCTCTGACGGGGCAGAGTGGTCTATTCCCAGATTGTGATGGACTCTTAGTGACTTTCTATCTTCAGTATATGGTGTATAGGGGTATATTCCTAGATTGTGAGGGGCTCTTACATGGTCTTGGGGTCCCTCTGACGGGGAAGTGTAGTCTATTCCCAGATTGTGATGGACTCTTAGCGACTTTCTATCTTCAATCTAAAAAGGGTATATTCCTAGATTGTGAAGGGCTCTTTAATGGTCTTTGGGTCCCTCTCACGGGGCAGTGTAGTCTATTCCCAGATTGTGATGGACTCTTAGTGACTTTCTATCTTTAATCTATTGAGTATGGGGGTACATTCCTAGATTGTGAGGGGCTCTTACATGGTCTTGGAGTCCCTCTGACGGGGCAGTGTAGACTATTCCCATATTGTGATGGACTCTCAGTGACTTTCTATCTTTAATCTATTGAGTATTGGGGTACATTCCTAGATTGTGAGGGGCTCTTACATGGTCTTCGGGTCCCTCTGACTGGGTAGTGTAGTCTATTCCCAGATTGTGATGGACTCTTAGTGACTTTCTATCTTTAATCTATTGAGTATGGGGGTGCATTCCTAGATTGTGAAGGGCTCTAACGTGGACTTTGGGTCCCTCTGACGGGGCAGTGTAGTCTATTCCCAGATTGTGATGGAATCTTAGTGACTTTCTATCTTTAATCTATTGAGTATAGGAGTAAATTCCGAGATTGTGATGGACTCTTAGCGACTTTCTATCTTGACTCTATGGTGTATAGGGGTATATTCCTAGATTGTGAAGGGCTCTTACATGGTCTTGGGGTCCCTCTGACGGGGCAGAGTGGTCTATTCCCAGATTGTGATGGACTCTTAGTGACTTTCTATCTTCAGTATATGGTGTATAGGGGTATATTCCTAGATTGTGAGGGGCTCTTACATGGTCTTGGGGTCCCTCTGACGGGGAAGTGTAGTCTATTCCCAGATTGTGATGGACTCTTAGCGACTTTCTATCTTCAATCTAAAAAGGGTATATTCCTAGATTGTGAAGGGCTCTTTCATGGTCTTTGGGTCCCTCTCACGGGGCAGTGTAGTCTATTCCCAGATTGTGATGGACTCTTAGTGACTTTCTATCTTCAGTCTATGGAGTATGGGGGTACATTCCTAGATTGTGAGGGGCTCTTACATGGTCTTGGGGTCCCTCTGACGGGGCAGAGTGCTCAATTCCCAGATTGTGATGGACTCTTAGTGACTTTTTATCTTTAATCTATTGAGTATGGGGGTACATTCCTAGATTGTGAGGGGCTATTACATGGTCTTGGGGTCCCTCTGACGGGGCAGTCTTGTCTATTCCCAGATTGTGATGGACTTTTGGTGACTTTCTATCTTCATTCTATGGAGTATTAGGGTACATTCCTAGATTGTGAGGGGCTCTTATCTAGTCTTGGGGTCCCTCTGACGGGGCAGAGTGGTCTATTCCCAGATTGTGATGGACTCTTAGCGACTTTCTATCTTCAGTCTATGGTGTATAGGGGTACATTCCTAGATTGTGAGGGGCTCTTACGTGGTCTTGGGTCCCTCTGACGGGGCAGAGTGGTCTATTCCAAGATTGTGATGGACTCTTAGTGACTTTCTATCTTTAATCTATTGAGTATGGGTGTACATTCCTAGATTGTGAGGGGCTCTTACATGGTCTTGGGGTCCCTCTGTCTGGGCAGTGTAGTCTATTCCGAGATTGTGATGGACTCTTAGCGACTTTCTATCTTGACTCTATGGTGTATAGGGGTATATTCCTAGATTGTGAAGGGCTCTTACATGGTCTTGGGGTCCCTCTGACGGGGCAGAGTGGTCTATTCCCAGATTGTGATGGACTCTTAGTGACTTTCTATCTTCAGTATATGGTGTATAGGGGTATATTCCTAGATTGTGAGGGGCTCTTACATGGTCTTGGGGTCCCTCTGACGGGGAAGTGTAGTCTATTCCCAGATTGTGATGGACTCTTAGCGACTTTCTATCTTCAATCTAAAAAGGGTATATTCCTAGATTGTGAAGGGCTCTTTAATGGTCTTTGGGTCCCTCTCACGGGGCAGTGTAGTCTATTCCCAGATTGTGATGGACTCTTAGTGACTTTCTATCTTTAATCTATTGAGTATGGGGGTACATTCCTAGATTGTGAGGGGCTCTTACATGGTCTTGGAGTCCCTCTGACGGGGCAGTGTAGACTATTCCCATATTGTGATGGACTCTCAGTGACTTTCTATCATTAATCTATTGAGTATTGGGGTACATTCCTAGATTGTGAGGGGCTCTTACATGGTCTTCGGGTCCCTCTGACTGGGTAGTGTAGTCTATTCCCAGATTGTGATGGACTCTTAGTGACTTTCTATCTTTAATCTATTGAGTATGGGGGTGCATTCCTAGATTGTGAAGGGCTCTAACGTGGACTTTGGGTCCCTCTGACGGGGCAGTGTAGTCTATTCCCAGATTGTGATGGAATCTTAGTGACTTTCTATCTTTAATCTATTGAGTATAGGAGTAAATTCCGAGATTGTGATGGACTCTTAGCGACTTTCTATCTTGACTCTATGGTGTATAGGGGTATATTCCTAGATTGTGAAGGGCTCTTACATGGTCTTGGGGTCCCTCTGACGGGGCAGAGTGGTCTATTCCCAGATTGTGATGGACTCTTAGTGACTTTCTATCTTCAGTATATGGTGTATAGGGGTATATTCCTAGATTGTGAGGGGCTCTTACATGGTCTTGGGGTCCCTCTGACGGGGAAGTGTAGTCTATTCCCAGATTGTGATGGACTCTTAGCGACTTTCTATCTTCAATCTAAAAAGGGTATATTCCTAGATTGTGAAGGGCTCTTTCATGGTCTTTGGGTCCCTCTCACGGGGCAGTGTAGTCTATTCCCAGATTGTGATGGACTCTTAGTGACTTTCTATCTTCAGTCTATGGAGTATGGGGGTACATTCCTAGATTGTGAGGGGCTCTTACATGGTCTTGGGGTCCCTCTGACGGGGCAGAGTGCTCAATTCCCAGATTGTGATGGACTCTTAGTGACTTTTTATCTTTAATCTATTGAGTATGGGGGTACATTCCTAGATTGTGAGGGGCTATTACATGGTCTTGGGGTCCCTCTGACGGGGCAGACTTGTCTATTCCCAGATTGTGATGGACTTTTGGTGACTTTCTATCTTCATTCTATGGAGTATTAGGGTACATTCCTAGATTGTGAGGGGCTCTTATCTAGTCTTGGGGTCCCTCTGACGGGGCAGAGTGGTCTATTCCCAGATTGTGATGGACTCTTCTTTCTATCTTCGAAATTCATTCTATGGAGTATAGGGTTACATTCCTAGATTGTGAGCGGCTTTTATGCGGGGCAGTGTGGTCTATTCCCAGATTTTGATGGGATATAGGACTGGTGGTTTTCTATCTTCAATTTATGTAATATAGAGAACGATTATTAGATGGTGAAGGGTTCATAGCTGGTCTCAGAGCTAAATTGACGGGTTATAGTAGTCAATTCCTAGATTGTGAAGGGCTATGAGCGGTTTTCTATCTTCAATTTATGTAATATAGAGAACGATTTTTAGATTGTGAAGGGCTCTTAGCTTGTCCTGATGTCCAACTGACGGAGAGGTGTTGTCCATTTCAATATTGTGAAGGACTGTGAGCTATTTTCTTTGTTCACGAAATGGTGTATTGGGTGATTCCCAGGTTGTGAAGGAATGTGTGCATATTTTTTGGAACAAGAACTATTTAAATATAACGGTAAAATCCTGGGATTGTGAACGGCTATGTGTGTGTCTTTTGAAAGACAGATTTTAGAATATTGAAATCAATGATCGAAAATATATTGTCTGATAGAAAGGATAGTTAGCAGTAAACCTTATTATTATTATTAACGCCCGTCTGTATTACTTTTTCAGTGCTTAGTAAATACCTTTTAAGAGCCAATTTTTAAGGCACAAATAAATTGTTGGTACTTAACAATTTTTAATGCAGTTTCTTGGGAATACTGTACACTGTTTACCATCTTTGACATTTACTGGTTATCATTTTAGGTATGCTTCAAATTCATATTCTTTAGGATTTGAATTTAAGAACCTTGATTCGGCGGAATGAAGAAATACCAGTTCAATAGAGCAGTGACATGTGCCAACAATACATGTATTTGATCAAATACTTCAAATTTGACTTTATCATTTATGAGAAACGTATTTTGAAATTTTGAACAAAATTTTGATCATTTCTATGTGAAATGTCATAATCTTTCAATTACATGTATGTGTAATCTTGTGATCTCTGTGGCAAATGCTTGATTAATCCTTACCCATAGCATTGTTACGTTCTTAACGTTTAATCAATCCCCAATGAGGCTAAATCAGCTGCTCAAATCAGCCAACAAATGTACTTGAAATGAATATACATTCAATCAGAAAGAGGAAGTTGGTGTGATTGTGCGAGATTGCAGCTCTAGTCAGACATGGACGCGACACAGTGACACGTTGTTGTGATAACCATCTGAAGAACCGTCAGACGGCTGATCTAATTATATAACATGACACGGTATAAATTATTATTGAGTAGATAAAACTATTTCATCAGTTTAAAGTGGAAATATTTTAAAAAGATATCTTTAAGTTTAGCTTCAACTAAGCATATAGAAGAATGCGATTCTATGGATTGTCGCCGAAGCCAATCGATAATATCATAATAATAACATTAGCTATCTTAACAGTAACACCATATCACGTTATTTTATTTTATAAAATGGTAAATAAGAAAACACCAGATTATTTAAACAGTCTTGTGCCAGAATCTGTTTCTGAAGCAAACCCGTATAATTTAAGAAACTCATCAAATTTACAGAAAATACATGTAAGAACATCTTCTTACGCAAAATCATTCTTACCAAATTCTGTAGAACTTTGGAATTCTTTATCTGAAGATATAAGACAAATACAGTCGGTAAATGAATTCAAAAATAAAATTACACCTAATTATAAAACTTCTTTTCGGTTTGATATAAATACTTGAAACAGGTTTTGTCAAATTCTGCATTGCAGACTTAGACTAGAATGCAGTGATTTAAATGCACATAAAGTGAAAAGATTCATATCGGATGATCCATCATGCAGTTGTGGTGCTCCATGTGAAGACACCATTCATTATCTTTTTGTCTGTCCAAACTATACTACCATAAGAGGCACTTCATTTTATTTTTAATATGGCTATAACATGAATGACGCTATGTATGGAAACCTTAAACTACCAGAATATGTAAATCATTGCATAATCAACTCTGTACATGATTTTATTACCGCATCAAAACGATTTACTCTATTTTGAGTTTTAAGTATTATATTCATGCCCTTTATTGAACTAACACACGTTGGAATAAGAATGATTATATACATGCTCATGTTGTGATTTTGTGCTTGTTATTATGTATACTTTTGTAATCATAAGACTTTATGTACGTCGCATATGTTATGTTATGGAGAGGCATTAATATAAGCCATTGGCTTGTTTGCCAATCCAGTTTCTGAGTGTATATTTATAGAAATAAATACATGTATGTTTAAAACACCATATCACGTTTTTGAGGAAATTATACACAAACGATATTTCTGTCATTAATGTATTCTTGCTTGTCTATATGGTTTAAACATATTTATTTCAATAAAGAATTGGATTGGTAAACAAGCTAAAAGCTTATGTTAATACCGCTCCAAAATACAAGATGTAGAACATGTCATGGTGAATTTACAAAAAATATATATATATCATTTATACAAACGCCAACAAGGTAAATAACAAGTCATTGTGAATTTACAAAAGTTGTCTTATAATCTATAAAAACGCCAACATGATAACGAATGGTTGTTTAACAATTATGTTATTTTTCTGAATAAATAAGCACCAACAATCTTAAACACTACAACATAAAAAAAATGCCTATAATTCATATTTTATAAATCATTTATCAATTAATCAATAAGTTGCAAATCTGCCAGTTAAATTTATGAATTCGTGCACAGATATCAAAAGTTCATTATTAACACAAGAAGAACAATTTGGGTTTCCAAATAAGACCGATCTCAAATCAAAACCTTTATTATAGAAGAACATATTTTGCCTTATATGGGTGTACAGAGGACATGTAAAAAAGTAATGTGTCGAATCTTCATAGTTATGGCCACAGGAACAGGCGGGAATTTGTGATACAAATCTTTCAAACTTGTGAGCATTTAAATCGCTGCATTCAAGTCTAAGACGAGTGTGTATTATTTGAGAAAATCTATTACCAAAATTTAAATTGAAAGTACTATACATGATAGTTTCATTGGCTATAGCTTTTTTAAAAGTAGATAAAGATGGCGAATTTCTATGTTCTATTGGTAATGAATTCCATAATTTAACCGAGTCTGGAAGGAAGGATTTTGCATAATTTACAGTTTTGCTTGTCTATATCACCTTTTCGCATTACAAATCAAAATAAAATGTCACATATACATGCATGTTGTATAACAATTTTGTAAGTAACAGTTAAAATGTCACAACATTTTTATAACTCATCAATAAGAGCAAGAGCACACACATCTAAACCAAAACATATATATTTGTCCATTTTGAATACGTCACGGTTCGTATTGATTTAACACTTCTAGTTGATAGCACAAAGGACTGATTAACACACTACAATTGGTCATTTTTGGCGACGATGTAGATCCTAGGTGAGAGTTTTTACATTTTACTGGTCGATTGATATAGACAGCATTTGATGGTTGAATGGAATTATGAAATAAAATACGTACAAGAATTTTTCAGGAAATGAAAGCAACGTAAATAAGTAAACTTTGATACTTTAATCTACATGACTTAAGATAAATCTATAAAAAATATATCAACAATAAATAAATACCTGAAAATAGAGAGGATTCTTCTCACTCTTCTAAACAAAAAACGCATTAATGTGGGAATTACTATTTAACAGAACCACCTTACATTCATAGGTCATACTAAGCTACAGTACTTAACACCATCTAACTTTTTGTCAGCACAAAGCAAACACAACTAATCTTGTATGATATTGTATAATACCTTTGTTCAGCATATGATATAGTTTGTGACTTTTTACTGTGACCTTTATGCTGTGAGTTATTCTATAATTTATTTTCCTGTAATTTCCCATTTTAATATAATTCAATGTATCATATTTCTTTTTATTGACATGTATATTATAGCACGTTTATAATGAAACGTTACACGTACTTTAATCCATATGTACTTCATCCTATGTATTTATAAACTCTCAAAGTCGATCAGTAGAAACCAAAGTCGTGTTCAAAGCCCCTCACAATCTAGGAATCGTCTCTCAATAATATTAGTAAAGGCTCAAAGACCCACGCATAGCCCCTCACAATCTGGTTGTTGTTGTTGTTGTTGGATTGGGGTTTAACGTCTTCCTCACCACACGGTGATGTCGCCGACGTGGGGTCTAAGCCTGAATTATTTCCAAAAAGGGGGCATGAAATTTAGAATAGGTCTTAGACACCCAAGTAAAATTAATAAAAGTTCTAAAGTGGTTAAAATTAATTTAGAATTTGGAATCTGGAAATCGTCCCTTACAGTTATACATTAAGTCCCAAAGTCGTATACAAAGGCCTTCACAATCTGAGAATCGTCTATCAAAGTCGATTAGTAGGACTCAAAGTCGCGTTAAAAGCCCTTTACAATCTGGGAATGGTCCCTTACAGTTGTTCATTAAGTCTCAAAGTCGCGTACAAAGCCCTTCCCAATCTGAGAATCGTCTCTCTAAGTGATTGTAGGACAAAACCCCACCCTGACAAAAGCCCACCCTGACAAAACCCCACACCTATTTTCTCATATTGAGACAAAAGCCCACCAATCTTAATTAGTAGAGTAGAGAATGTATTGTTTGTAGTTGAGTATGTGTTGATAACTGACAAGGATGAATTAGTTTAGAAAAATCAGAATAGATTGGAGATAAGTGAGTTGTTAATTGATTGGGTTGAGTTTAGGAAATGTGTTGTTAATAAATTGGCAGTAATTAACTCAAAGGTAAGTGTATCAACTCAATGTCACTTAGAGTAGGGGGGTCTATGAAAACATCCTTAAGTGTAAGTTAATCTATTTTAATCTATTTTAATATTTTAAGAAAGATATTAAAAATTTTTTTAGTGCTGTATTGTGCTGTGAACTCCAAGTATGATTTGAGATATGATTTTAGTGCTGTATTGTTTCAAATGTTTGTTAAAATGTATTATTATTGAATAAAAGTTGTTAAAACACAAGTGTGGGGTTTTGTCCTAGTAACTGTGGGATTGGTGTGGGATTTTGTCAGGGTGGGCTTTAGTCCTATGGGCTTTTGTCAGGGTGGGGTTTTGTCCGTACACCCTCTAAGTCGATTAGTGGGGTTCAAAGTCGCTTACAAAGCCCTTCACAATCTGGGAATCGTCCCTTACAGTTATTCATTAGGTCTCAAAGTCGCGTACAAAGCCCTTCACAATCTGGGAATCGTTTCTCATAGTCGATCAGTGGGATTCAAAGTCGCGTACAAAGCCCTTCACAATCTGAGAATCGTCTCTCAAAGTCGATCAGTGGGATTCAAAGTCACGTAAAAAGCCCCTCACAATCTGGGAATTGTCCCTTACAGTTATTGATTAGGTCTCAAAGTCGCGTACAAAGTCCCTCACAATCTGGGAATCGTCTCTTAAAGTCGATCAGTAGGACTCAAAGTCGCGTAAAAAGCCCTTCACAATCTAGAAATCGTCTCTCAAAATTGTTAATAAAGACTCAAAGACGCAAACATAGCCCCTCACAATCTGGGAATGGTCCCTTACAGTTATTCATTAAGTGTCAAAGCCGCGTACAAAGCCCTTCACAATCTGGGAATCGTCCCTTACAGTTATTCATTAGGTCTCAAAGTCGCGTACAAAGTCCCTCACAATCTAAGAATCGTCTCTCAACGTCAGTAGAACTCAAAGTCGCGTACAAAGCACCTTTACAATCTGAGAATCGTCTCTCAAAGTCGATCAGTGGGATTCAAAGTCACGTAAAAAGCCCCTCACAATCTGGGAATCGTCCCTTACAGTTATTGATTAGGTCTCAAAGTCGCGTACAAAGTCCCTCACAATCTGGGAATCGTCTCTTAAAGTCGAACAGTAGGACTCAAAGTCGCGTAAAAAGCCCTTCACAATCTAGAAATCGTCTCTCAAAATTGTTAATAAAGACTCAAAGACGCAAACATAGCCCCTCACAATCTGGGAATGGTCCCTTACAGTTATTCATTAAGTGTCAAAGCCGCGTACAAAGCCCTTCACAATCTGGGAATCGTCCCTTACAGTTATTCATTAGGTCTCAAAGTCGCGTACAAAGTCCCTCACAATCTAGGAATCGTCTCTCAACGTCAGTAGAACTCAAAGTCGCGTACAAAGCACCTTTACAATCTGAGAATCGTCTCTCAAAGTCGATCAGTGGGATTCAAAGTCACGTAAAAAGCCCCTCACAATCTGGGAATCGTCCCTTACAGTTATTGATTAGGTCTCAAAGTCGCGTACAAAGTCCCTCACAATCTGGGAATCGTCTCTTAAAGTCGAACAGTAGGACTCAAAGTCGCGTAAAAAGCCCTTCACAATCTAGAAATCGTCTCTCAAAATTGTTAATAAAGACTCAAAGACGCAAACATAGCCCCTCACAATCTGGGAATGGTCCCTTACAGTTATTCATTAAGTGTCAAAGTCGCGTACAAAGCCCTTCACAATCTGGGAATCGTCCCTTACAGTTATTCATTAGGTCTCAAAGTCGCGTACAAAGTCCCTCACAATCTGGGAATCGTCTCTCATAGTCGACCAGAAGGACTCAAAGTCGGGTTAAAAGGCCTTCACAATCTGGGAATCGTCTCTCATAGTCGATCAGTAGGACTCAAAGTCGCGTACAAAGCCCTTCATAATCCGAGAATCGTCTCTAAAAGTCGATCAGTGGGATTCAAAGTCACGTAAAAAGCCCCTCACAATCTGGGAATCGTCCCTTACAGTTATTGATTAGGTCTCAAAACCGCATACAAAGTCCCTCACAATCTGGGAATCGTCTCTTAAAGTCGATCAGTAGGACTCAAAGTCGCGTAAAAAGCCCTTCACAATCTAGAAATCGTCTCTCAAAATTGTTAATAAAGACTCAAAGACGCAAACATAGCCCCTCACAATCTGGGAATGGTCCCTTACAGTTATTCATTAAGTGTCAAAGCCGCGTACAAAGCCCTTCACAATCTGGGAATCGTCCCTTACAGTTATTCATTAGGTCTCAAAGTCGCGTACAAAGCCCTTCACAATCTGGGAATCGTTTCTCATAGTCGATCAGTGGGATTCAAAGTCGCGTACAAAGCCCTTCACAATCTGAGAATCGTCTCTCAAAGTCGATCAGTGGGATTCAAAGTCACGTAAAAAGCCCCTCACAATCTGGGAATTGTCCCTTACAGTTATTGATTAGGTCTCAAAGTCGCGTACAAAGTCCCTCACAATCTGGGAATCGTCTCTTAAAGTCGATCAGTAGGACTCAAAGTCGCGTAAAAAGCCCTTCACAATCTAGAAATCGTCTCTCAAAATTGTTAATAAAGACTCAAAGACGCAAACATAGCCCCTCACAATCTGGGAATGGTCCCTTACAGTTATTCATTAAGTGTCAAAGCCGCGTACAAAGCCCTTCACAATCTGGGAATCGTCCCTTACAGTTATTCATTAGGTCTCAAAGTCGCGTACAAAGTCCCTCACAATCTAGGAATCGTCTCTCAACGTCAGTAGAACTCAAAGTCGCGTACAAAGCACCTTTACAATCTGAGAATCGTCTCTCAAAGTCGATCAGTGGGATTCAAAGTCACGTAAAAAGCCCCTCACAATCTGGGAATCGTCCCTTACAGTTATTGATTAGGTCTCAAAGTCGCGTACAAAGTCCCTCACAATCTGGGAATCGTCTCTTAAAGTCGAACAGTAGGACTCAAAGTCGCGTAAAAAGCCCTTCACAATCTAGAAATCGTCTCTCAAAATTGTTAATAAAGACTCAAAGACGCAAACATAGCCCCTCACAATCTGGGAATGGTCCCTTACAGTTATTCATTAAGTGTCAAAGCCGCGTACAAAGCCCTTCACAATCTGGGAATCGTCCCTTACAGTTATTCATTAGGTCTCAAAGTCGCGTACAAAGTCCCTCACAATCTAGGAATCGTCTCTCAACGTCAGTAGAACTCAAAGTCGCGTACAAAGCACCTTTACAATCTGAGAATCGTCTCTCAAAGTCGATCAGTGGGATTCAAAGTCACGTAAAAAGCCCCTCACAATCTGGGAATCGTCCCTTACAGTTATTGATTAGGTCTCAAAGTCGCGTACAAAGTCCCTCACAATCTGGGAATCGTCTCTTAAAGTCGAACAGTAGGACTCAAAGTCGCGTAAAAAGCCCTTCACAATCTAGAAATCGTCTCTCAAAATTGTTAATAAAGACTCAAAGACGCAAACATAGCCCCTCACAATCTGGGAATGGTCCCTTACAGTTATTCATTAAGTGTCAAAGCCGCGTACAAAGCCCTTCACAATCTGGGAATCGTCCCTTACAGTTATTCATTAGGTCTCAAAGTCGCGTACAAAGTCCCTCACAATCTAGAAATCGTCTCTCAAAATTGTTAATAAAGACTCAAAGACGCAAACATAGCCCCTCACAATCTGGGAATGGTCCCTTACAGTTATTCATTAAGTGTCAAAGTCGCGTACAAAGCCCTTCACAATCTGGGAATCGTCCCTTACAGTTATTCATTAGGTCTCAAAGTCGCGTACAAAGTCCCTCACAATCTGGGAATCGTCTCTCATAGTCGACCAGAAGGACTCAAAGTCGGGTTAAAAGGCCTTCACAATCTGGGAATCGTCTCTCATAGTCGATCAGTAGGACTCAAAGTCGCGTACAAAGCCCTTCATAATCCGAGAATCGTCTCTAAAAGTCGATCAGTGGGATTCAAAGTCACGTAAAAAGCCCCTCACAATCTGGGAATTGTCCCTTACAGTTATTGATTAGGACTCAAAGTCGCGTAAAAAGCCCTTCACAATCTAGAAATCGTCTCTCAAAATTGTTAATAAAGACTCAAAGACGCAAACATAGCCCCTCACAATCTGGGAATGGTCCCTTACAGTTATTCATTAAGTGTCAAAGTCGCGTACAAAGCCCTTCACAATCTGGGAATCGTCCCTTACAGTTATTCATTAGGTCTCAAAGTCGCGTACAAAGTCCCTCACAATCTGGGAATCGTCTCTCATAGTCGACCAGAAGGACTCAAAGTCGGGTTAAAAGGCCTTCACAATCTGGGAATCGTCTCTCATAGTCGATCAGTAGGACTCAAAGTCGCGTACAAAGCCCTTCATAATCCGAGAATCGTCTCTAAAAGTCGATCAGTGGGATTCAAAATCGCGTAAAAAGCCCCTCACAATCTGGGAATCGTCCCTTACAGTTATTCATTAGGTCTCAAAGTCGCGTACAAAGTCCCTCACAATCTGGGAATCGTCTCTCATAGTCCACCAGTAGGACTCAAGTAGCGTAAAAGTTCCTCACAATCTGGGAATCGTCCCTTACAGTTATTCATTAAGTCTCAAAGTCGCGTACAAAGCCCCTCACAATCTAGGAATCCTCTCTCAAAATTGTAAATAAAGACCCAAAGACCCACACATAGCCCCTCACAATCTGGGAATCGTCCCTTACAGTTATTCAATAAGTGTCAAATTCGCGTATAAAGCCCTTCACAATCTGAGAATCGTCTCTCAAAATTGTAAATATGGACCCAAAGACCAACACATAGCCCCTCACAATCTGGGAATCGTCCGTTACAGTTATTCAATAAGTGTCAAAGTCGCGTACAAAGCCCTTCACAATCTGAGAATCGTCTCTCAATAATATTAGTAAAGGCTCAAAGACCCACGCATAGCCCCTCACAATCTGGTTGTTGTTGTTGTTGTTGGATTGGGGTTTAACGTCTTCCTCACCACACGGTGATGTCGCCGACGTGGGGTCTAAGCCTGAATTATTTCCAAAAAGGGGGCATGAAATTTAGAATAGGTCTTAGACACCCAAGTAAAATTAATAAAAGTTCTAAAGTGGTTAAAATTAATTTAGAATTTGGAATCTGGAAATCGTCCCTTACAGTTATACATTAAGTCCCAAAGTCGTATACAAAGGCCTTCACAATCTGAGAATCGTCTATCAAAGTCGATTAGTAGGACTCAAAGTCGCGTTAAAAGCCCTTTACAATCTGGGAATGGTCCCTTACAGTTGTTCATTAAGTCTCAAAGTCGCGTACAAAGCCCTTCCCAATCTGAGAATCGTCTCTCTAAGTGATTGTAGGACAAAACCCCACCCTGACAAAAGCCCACCCTGACAAAACCCCACACCTATTTTCTCATATTGAGACAAAATACCACCAATCTTAATTAGTAGAGTAGAGAATGTATTGTTTGTAGTTGAGTATGTGTTGATAACTGACAAGGATGAATTAGTTTAGAAAAATCAGAATAGATTGGAGATAAGTGAGTTGTTAATTGATTGGGTTGAGTTTAGGAAATGTGTTGTTAATAAATTGGCAGTAATTAACTCAAAGGTAAGTGTATCAACTCAATGTCACTTAGAGTAGGGGGGTCTATGAAAACATCCTTAAGTGTAAGTTAATCTATTTTAATCTATTTTAATATTTTAAGAAAGATATTAAAAAATTTTTTTAGTGCTGTATTGTGCTGTGAACTCCAAGTATGATTTGAGATATGATTTTAGTGCTGTATTGTTTCAAATGTTTGTTAAAATGTATTATTATTGAATAAAAGTTGTTAAAACACAAGTGTGGGGTTTTGTCCTAGTAACTGTGGGATTGGTGTGGGATTTTGTCAGGGTGGGCTTTAGTCCTATGGGCTTTTGTCAGGGTGGGGTTTTGTCCGTACACCCTCTAAGTCGATTAGTGGGGTTCAAAGTCGCTTACAAAGCCCTTCACAATCTGGGAATCGTCCCTTACAGTTATTCATTAGGTCTCAAAGTCGCGTACAAAGCCCTTCACAATCTGGGAATCGTTTCTCATAGTCGATCAGTGGGATTCAAAGTCGCGTACAAAGCCCTTCACAATCTGAGAATCGTCTCTCAAAGTCGATCAGTGGGATTCAAAGTCACGTAAAAAGCCCCTCACAATCTGGGAATTGTCCCTTACAGTTATTGATTAGGTCTCAAAGTCGCGTACAAAGTCCCTCACAATCTGGGAATCGTCTCTTAAAGTCGATCAGTAGGACTCAAAGTCGCGTAAAAAGCCCTTCACAATCTAGAAATCGTCTCTCAAAATTGTTAATAAAGACTCAAAGACGCAAACATAGCCCCTCACAATCTGGGAATGGTCCCTTACAGTTATTCATTAAGTGTCAAAGCCGCGTACAAAGCCCTTCACAATCTGGGAATCGTCCCTTACAGTTATTCATTAGGTCTCAAAGTCGCGTACAAAGTCCCTCACAATCTAAGAATCGTCTCTCAACGTCAGTAGAACTCAAAGTCGCGTACAAAGCACCTTTACAATCTGAGAATCGTCTCTCAAAGTCGATCAGTGGGATTCAAAGTCACGTAAAAAGCCCCTCACAATCTGGGAATCGTCCCTTACAGTTATTGATTAGGTCTCAAAGTCGCGTACAAAGTCCCTCACAATCTGGGAATCGTCTCTTAAAGTCGAACAGTAGGACTCAAAGTCGCGTAAAAAGCCCTTCACAATCTAGAAATCGTCTCTCAAAATTGTTAATAAAGACTCAAAGACGCAAACATAGCCCCTCACAATCTGGGAATGGTCCCTTACAGTTATTCATTAAGTGTCAAAGCCGCGTACAAAGCCATTCACAATCTGGGAATCGTCCCTTACAGTTATTCATTAGGTCTCAAAGTCGCGTACAAAGTCCCTCACAATCTAGGAATCGTCTCTCAACGTCAGTAGAACTCAAAGTCGCGTACAAAGCACCTTTACAATCTGAGAATCGTCTCTCAAAGTCGATCAGTGGGATTCAAAGTCACGTAAAAAGCCCCTCACAATCTGGGAATCGTCCCTTACAGTTATTGATTAGGTCTCAAAGTCGCGTACAAAGTCCCTCACAATCTGGGAATCGTCTCTTAAAGTCGAACAGTAGGACTCAAAGTCGCGTAAAAAGCCCTTCACAATCTAGAAATCGTCTCTCAAAATTGTTAATAAAGACTCAAAGACGCAAACATAGCCCCTCACAATCTGGGAATGGTCCCTTACAGTTATTCATTAAGTGTCAAAGTCGCGTACAAAGCCCTTCACAATCTGGGAATCGTCCCTTACAGTTATTCATTAGGTCTCAAAGTCGCGTACAAAGTCCCTCACAATCTGGGAATCGTCTCTCATAGTCGACCAGAAGGACTCAAAGTCGGGTTAAAAGGCCTTTACAATCTGAGAATCGTCTCTCATAGTCGATCAGTAGGACTCAAAGTCGCGTACAAAGCCCTTCATAATCCGAGAATCGTCCCTTACAGTTATTGATTAGGTCTCAAAGTCGCGTACAAAGTCCCTCACAATCTGGGAATCGTCTCTTAAAGTCGAACAGTAGGACTCAAAGTCGCGTAAAAAGCCCTTCACAATCTAGAAATCGTCTCTCAAAATTGTTAATAAAGACTCAAAGACGCAAACATAGCCCCTCACAATCTGGGAATGGTCCCTTACAGTTATTCATTAAGTGTCAAAGCCGCGTACAAAGCCCTTCACAATCTGGGAATCGTCCCTTACAGTTATTCATTAGGTCTCAAAGTCGCGTACAAAGCCCTTCACAATCTGGGAATCGTTTCTCATAGTCGATCAGTGGGATTCAAAGTCGCGTACAAAGCCCTTCACAATCTGAGAATCGTCTCTCAAAGTCGATCAGTGGGATTCAAAGTCACGTAAAAAGCCCCTCACAATCTGGGAATTGTCCCTTACAGTTATTGATTAGGTCTCAAAGTCGCGTACAAAGTCCCTCACAATCTGGGAATCGTCTCTTAAAGTCGATCAGTAGGACTCAAAGTCGCGTAAAAAGCCCTTCACAATCTAGAAATCGTCTCTCAAAATTGTTAATAAAGACTCAAAGACGCAAACATAGCCCCTCACAATCTGGGAATGGTCCCTTACAGTTATTCATTAGGTCTCAAAGTCGCGTACAAAGTCCCTCACAATCTAGGAATCGTCTCTCAACGTCAGTAGAACTCAAAGTCGCGTACAAAGCACCTTTACAATCTGAGAATCGTCTCTCAAAGTCGATCAGTGGGATTCAAAGTCACGTAAAAAGCCCCTCACAATCTGGGAATCGTCCCTTACAGTTATTGATTAGGTCTCAAAGTCGCGTACAAAGTCCCTCACAATCTGGGAATCGTCTCTTAAAGTCGAACAGTAGGACTCAAAGTCGCGTAAAAAGCCCTTCACAATCTAGAAATCGTCTCTCAAAATTGTTAATAAAGACTCAAAGACGCAAACATAGCCCCTCACAATCTGGGAATGGTCCCTTACAGTTATTCATTAAGTGTCAAAGCCGCGTACAAAGCCCTTCACAATCTGGGAATCGTCCCTTACAGTTATTCATTAGGTCTCAAAGTCGCGTACAAAGTCCCTCACAATCTAGGAATCGTCTCTCAACGTCAGTAGAACTCAAAGTCGCGTACAAAGCACCTTTACAATCTGAGAATCGTCTCTCAAAGTCGATCAGTGGGATTCAAAGTCACGTAAAAAGCCCCTCACAATCTGGGAATCGTCCCTTACAGTTATTGATTAGGTCTCAAAGTCGCGTACAAAGTCCCTCACAATCTGGGAATCGTCTCTTAAAGTCGAACAGTAGGACTCAAAGTCGCGTAAAAAGCCCTTCACAATCTAGAAATCGTCTCTCAAAATTGTTAATAAAGACTCAAAGACGCAAACATAGCCCCTCACAATCTGGGAATGGTCCCTTACAGTTATTCATTAAGTGTCAAAGCCGCGTACAAAGCCCTTCACAATCTGGGAATCGTCCCTTACAGTTATTCATTAGGTCTCAAAGTCGCGTACAAAGTCCCTCACAATCTAGAAATCGTCTCTCAAAATTGTTAATAAAGACTCAAAGACGCAAACATAGCCCCTCACAATCTGGGAATGGTCCCTTACAGTTATTCATTAAGTGTCAAAGTCGCGTACAAAGCCCTTCACAATCTGGGAATCGTCCCTTACAGTTATTCATTAGGTCTCAAAGTCGCGTACAAAGTCCCTCACAATCTGGGAATCGTCTCTCATAGTCGACCAGAAGGACTCAAAGTCGGGTTAAAAGGCCTTCACAATCTGGGAATCGTCTCTCATAGTCGATCAGTAGGACTCAAAGTCGCGTACAAAGCCCTTCATAATCCGAGAATCGTCTCTAAAAGTCGATCAGTGGGATTCAAAGTCACGTAAAAAGCCCCTCACAATCTGGGAATTGTCCCTTACAGTTATTGATTAGGACTCAAAGTCGCGTAAAAAGCCCTTCACAATCTAGAAATCGTCTCTCAAAATTGTTAATAAAGACTCAAAGACGCAAACATAGCCCCTCACAATCTGGGAATGGTCCCTTACAGTTATTCATTAAGTGTCAAAGTCGCGTACAAAGCCCTTCACAATCTGGGAATCGTCCCTTACAGTTATTCATTAGGTCTCAAAGTCGCGTACAAAGTCCCTCACAATCTGGGAATCGTCTCTCATAGTCGACCAGAAGGACTCAAAGTCGGGTTAAAAGGCCTTCACAATCTGGGAATCGTCTCTCATAGTCGATCAGTAGGACTCAAAGTCGCGTACAAAGCCCTTCATAATCCGAGAATCGTCTCTAAAAGTCGATCAGTGGGATTCAAAATCGCGTAAAAAGCCCCTCACAATCTGGGAATCGTCCCTTACAGTTATTCATTAGGTCTCAAAGTCGCGTACAAAGTCCCTCACAATCTGGGAATCGTCTCTCATAGTCCACCAGTAGGACTCAAGTAGCGTAAAAGTTCCTCACAATCTGGGAATCGTCCCTTACAGTTATTCATTAAGTCTCAAAGTCGCGTACAAAGCCCCTCACAATCTAGGAATCCTCTCTCAAAATTGTAAATAAAGACCCAAAGACCCACACATAGCCCCTCACAATCTGGGAATCGTCCCTTACAGTTATTCAATAAGTGTCAAATTCGCGTATAAAGCCCTTCACAATCTGAGAATCGTCTCTCAAAATTGTAAATATGGACCCAAAGACCAACACATAGCCCCTCACAATCTGGGAATCGTCCGTTACAGTTATTCAATAAGTGTCAAAGTCGCGTACAAAGCCCTTCACAATCTGAGAATCGTCTCTCAATAATATTAGTAAAGGCTCAAAGACCCACGCATAGCCCCTCACAATCTGGTTGTTGTTGTTGTTGTTGGATTGGGGTTTAACGTCTTCCTCACCACACGGTGATGTCGCCGACGTGGGGTCTAAGCCTGAATTATTTCCAAAAAGGGGGCATGAAATTTAGAATAGGTCTTAGACACCCAAGTAAAATTAATAAAAGTTCTAAAGTGGTTAAAATTAATTTAGAATTTGGAATCTGGAAATCGTCCCTTACAGTTATACATTAAGTCCCAAAGTCGTATACAAAGGCCTTCACAATCTGAGAATCGTCTATCAAAGTCGATTAGTAGGACTCAAAGTCGCGTTAAAAGCCCTTTACAATCTGGGAATGGTCCCTTACAGTTGTTCATTAAGTCTCAAAGTCGCGTACAAAGCCCTTCCCAATCTGAGAATCGTCTCTCTAAGTGATTGTAGGACAAAACCCCACCCTGACAAAAGCCCACCCTGACAAAACCCCACACCTATTTTCTCATATTGAGACAAAATACCACCAATCTTAATTAGTAGAGTAGAGAATGTATTGTTTGTAGTTGAGTATGTGTTGATAACTGACAAGGATGAATTAGTTTAGAAAAATCAGAATAGATTGGAGATAAGTGAGTTGTTAATTGATTGGGTTGAGTTTAGGAAATGTGTTGTTAATAAATTGGCAGTAATTAACTCAAAGGTAAGTGTATCAACTCAATGTCACTTAGAGTAGGGGGGTCTATGAAAACATCCTTAAGTGTAAGTTAATCTATTTTAATCTATTTTAATATTTTAAGAAAGATATTAAAAAATTTTTTTAGTGCTGTATTGTGCTGTGAACTCCAAGTATGATTTGAGATATGATTTTAGTGCTGTATTGTTTCAAATGTTTGTTAAAATGTATTATTATTGAATAAAAGTTGTTAAAACACAAGTGTGGGGTTTTGTCCTAGTAACTGTGGGATTGGTGTGGGATTTTGTCAGGGTGGGCTTTAGTCCTATGGGCTTTTGTCAGGGTGGGGTTTTGTCCGTACACCCTCTAAGTCGATTAGTGGGGTTCAAAGTCGCTTACAAAGCCCTTCACAATCTGGGAATCGTCCCTTACAGTTATTCATTAGGTCTCAAAGTCGCGTACAAAGCCCTTCACAATCTGGGAATCGTTTCTCATAGTCGATCAGTGGGATTCAAAGTCGCGTACAAAGCCCTTCACAATCTGAGAATCGTCTCTCAAAGTCGATCAGTGGGATTCAAAGTCACGTAAAAAGCCCCTCACAATCTGGGAATTGTCCCTTACAGTTATTGATTAGGTCTCAAAGTCGCGTACAAAGTCCCTCACAATCTGGGAATCGTCTCTTAAAGTCGATCAGTAGGACTCAAAGTCGCGTAAAAAGCCCTTCACAATCTAGAAATCGTCTCTCAAAATTGTTAATAAAGACTCAAAGACGCAAACATAGCCCCTCACAATCTGGGAATGGTCCCTTACAGTTATTCATTAAGTGTCAAAGCCGCGTACAAAGCCCTTCACAATCTGGGAATCGTCCCTTACAGTTATTCATTAGGTCTCAAAGTCGCGTACAAAGTCCCTCACAATCTAGGAATCGTCTCTCAACGTCAGTAGAACTCAAAGTCGCGTACAAAGCACCTTTACAATCTGAGAATCGTCTCTCAAAGTCGATCAGTGGGATTCAAAGTCACGTAAAAAGCCCCTCACAATCTGGGAATCGTCCCTTACAGTTATTGATTAGGTCTCAAAGTCGCGTACAAAGTCCCTCACAATCTGGGAATCGTCTCTTAAAGTCGAACAGTAGGACTCAAAGTCGCGTAAAAAGCCCTTCACAATCTAGAAATCGTCTCTCAAAATTGTTAATAAAGACTCAAAGACGCAAACATAGCCCCTCACAATCTGGGAATGGTCCCTTACAGTTATTCATTAAGTGTCAAAGTCGCGTACAAAGCCCTTCACAATCTGGGAATCGTCCCTTACAGTTATTCATTAGGTCTCAAAGTCGCGTACAAAGTCCCTCACAATCTGGGAATCGTCTCTCATAGTCGACCAGAAGGACTCAAAGTCGGGTTAAAAGGCCTTTACAATCTGAGAATCGTCTCTCATAGTCGATCAGTAGGACTCAAAGTCGCGTACAAAGCCCTTCATAATCCGAGAATCGTCCCTTACAGTTATTGATTAGGTCTCAAAGTCGCGTACAAAGTCCCTCACAATCTGGGAATCGTCTCTTAAAGTCGAACAGTAGGACTCAAAGTCGCGTAAAAAGCCCTTCACAATCTAGAAATCGTCTCTCAAAATTGTTAATAAAGACTCAAAGACGCAAACATAGCCCCTCACAATCTGGGAATGGTCCCTTACAGTTATTCATTAAGTGTCAAAGCCGCGTACAAAGCCCTTCACAATCTGGGAATCGTCCCTTACAGTTATTCATTAGGTCTCAAAGTCGCGTACAAAGTCCCTCACAATCTAGAAATCGTCTCTCAAAATTGTTAATAAAGACTCAAAGACGCAAACATAGCCCCTCACAATCTGGGAATGGTCCCTTACAGTTATTCATTAAGTGTCAAAGTCGCGTACAAAGCCCTTCACAATCTGGGAATCGTCCCTTACAGTTATTCATTAGGTCTCAAAGTCGCGTACAAAGTCCCTCACAATCTGGGAATCGTCTCTCATAGTCGACCAGAAGGACTCAAAGTCGGGTTAAAAGGCCTTCACAATCTGGGAATCGTCTCTCATAGTCGATCAGTAGGACTCAAAGTCGCGTACAAAGCCCTTCATAATCCGAGAATCGTCTCTAAAAGTCGATCAGTGGGATTCAAAGTCACGTAAAAAGCCCCTCACAATCTGGGAATTGTCCCTTACAGTTATTGATTAGGACTCAAAGTCGCGTAAAAAGCCCTTCACAATCTAGAAATCGTCTCTCAAAATTGTTAATAAAGACTCAAAGACGCAAACATAGCCCCTCACAATCTGGGAATGGTCCCTTACAGTTATTCATTAAGTGTCAAAGTCGCGTACAAAGCCCTTCACAATCTGGGAATCGTCCCTTACAGTTATTCATTAGGTCTCAAAGTCGCGTACAAAGTCCCTCACAATCTGGGAATCGTCTCTCATAGTCGACCAGAAGGACTCAAAGTCGGGTTAAAAGGCCTTCACAATCTGGGAATCGTCTCTCATAGTCGATCAGTAGGACTCAAAGTCGCGTACAAAGCCCTTCATAATCCGAGAATCGTCTCTAAAAGTCGATCAGTGGGATTCAAAATCGCGTAAAAAGCCCCTCACAATCTGGGAATCGTCCCTTACAGTTATTCATTAGGTCTCAAAGTCGCGTACAAAGTCCCTCACAATCTGGGAATCGTCTCTCATAGTCCACCAGTAGGACTCAAGTAGCGTAAAAGTTCCTCACAATCTGGGAATCGTCCCTTACAGTTATTCATTAAGTCTCAAAGTCGCGTACAAAGCCCCTCACAATCTAGGAATCCTCTCTCAAAATTGTAAATAAAGACCCAAAGACCCACACATAGCCCCTCACAATCTGGGAATCGTCCCTTACAGTTATTCAATAAGTGTCAAATTCGCGTATAAAGCCCTTCACAATCTGAGAATCGTCTCTCAAAATTGTAAATATGGACCCAAAGACCAACACATAGCCCCTCACAATCTGGGAATCGTCCGTTACAGTTATTCAATAAGTGTCAAAGTCGCGTACAAAGCCCTTCAAAATCTGAGAATCGTCTCTCAATAATATTAGTAAAGGCTCAAAGACCCACGCATAGCCCCTCACAATCTGGTTGTTGTTGTTGTTGTTGGATTGGGGTTTAACGTCTTCCTCACCACACGGTGATGTTGCCGACGTGGGGTCTAAGCCTGAATTATTTCCAAAAAGGGGGCATGAAATTTAGAATAGGTCTTAGACACCCAAGTAAAATTAATAAAAGTTCTAAAGTGGTTAAAATTAATTTAGAATTTGGAATCTGGAAATCGTCCCTTACAGTTATACATTAAGTCCCAAAGTCGTATACAAAGGCCTTCACAATCTGAGAATCGTCTATCAAAGTCGATTAGTAGGACTCAAAGTCGCGTTAAAAGCCCTTTACAATCTGGGAATGGTCCCTTACAGTTGTTCATTAAGTCTCAAAGTCGCGTACAAAGCCCTTCCCAATCTGAGAATCGTCTCTCTAAGTGATTGTAGGACAAAACCCCACCCTGACAAAAGCCCACCCTGACAAAACCCCACACCTATTTTCTCATATTGAGACAAAAGCCCACCAATCTTAATTAGTAGAGTAGAGAATGTATTGTTTGTAGTTGAGTATGTGTTGATAACTGACAAGGATGAATTAGTTTAGAAAAATCAGAATAGATTGGAGATAAGTGAGTTGTTAATTGATTGGGTTGAGTTTAGGAAATGTGTTGTTAATAAATTGGCAGTAATTAACTCAAAGGTAAGTGTATCAACTCAATGTCACTTAGAGTAGGGGGGTCTATGAAAACATCCTTAAGTGTAAGTTAATCTATTTTAATCTATTTTAATATTTTAAGAAAGATATTAAAAATTTTTTTTAGTGCTGTATTGTGCTGTGAACTCCAAGTATGATTTGAGATATGATTTTAGTGCTGTATTGTTTCAAATGTTTGTTAAAATGTATTATTATTGAATAAAAGTTGTTAAAACACAAGTGTGGGGTTTTGTCCTAGTAACTGTGGGATTGGTGTGGGATTTTGTCAGGGTGGGCTTTAGTCCTATGGGCTTTTGTCAGGGTGGGGTTTTGTCCGTACACCCTCTAAGTCGATTAGTGGGGTTCAAAGTCGCTTACAAAGCCCTTCACAATCTGGGAATCGTCCCTTACAGTTATTCATTAGGTCTCAAAGTCGCGTACAAAGCCCTTCACAATCTGGGAATCGTTTCTCATAGTCGATCAGTGGGATTCAAAGTCGCGTACAAAGCCCTTTACAATCTGAGAATCGTCTCTCAAAGTCGATCAGTGGGATTCAAAGTCACGTAAAAAGCCCCTCACAATCTGGGAATTGTCCCTTACAGTTATTGATTAGGTCTCAAAGTCGCGTACAAAGTCCCTCACAATCTGGGAATCGTCTCTTAAAGTCGATCAGTAGGACTCAAAGTCGCGTAAAAAGCCCTTCACAATCTAGAAATCGTCTCTAAAAATTGTTAATAAAGACTCAAAGACGCAAACATAGCCCCTCACAATCTGGGAATGGTCCCTTACAGTTATTCATTAAGTGTCAAAGCCGCGTACAAAGCCCTTCACAATCTGGGAATCGTCCCTTACAGTTATTCATTAGGTCTCAAAGTCGCGTACAAAGTCCCTCACAATCTAAGAATCGTCTCTCAACGTCAGTAGAACTCAAAGTCGCGTACAAAGCACCTTTACAATCTGAGAATCGTCTCTCAAAGTCGATCAGTGGGATTCAAAGTCACGTAAAAAGCCCCTCACAATCTGGGAATCGTCCCTTACAGTTATTGATTAGGTCTCAAAGTCGCGTACAAAGTCCCTCACAATCTGGGAATCGTCTCTTAAAGTCGAACAGTAGGACTCAAAGTCGCGTAAAAAGCCCTTCACAATCTAGAAATCGTCTCTCAAAATTGTTAATAAAGACTCAAAGACGCAAACATAGCCCCTCACAATCTGGGAATGGTCCCTTACAGTTATTCATTAAGTGTCAAAGCCGCGTACAAAGCCCTTCACAATCTGGGAATCGTCCCTTACAGTTATTCATTAGGTCTCAAAGTCGCGTACAAAGTCCCTCACAATCTAGGAATCGTCTCTCAACGTCAGTAGAACTCAAAGTCGCGTACAAAGCACCTTTACAATCTGAGAATCGTCTCTCAAAGTCGATCAGTGGGATTCAAAGTCACGTAAAAAGCCCCTCACAATCTGGGAATCGTCCCTTACAGTTATTGATTAGGTCTCAAAGTCGCGTACAAAGTCCCTCACAATCTGGGAATCGTCTCTTAAAGTCGAACAGTAGGACTCAAAGTCGCGTAAAAAGCCCTTCACAATCTAGAAATCGTCTCTCAAAATTGTTAATAAAGACTCAAAGACGCAAACATAGCCCCTCACAATCTGGGAATGGTCCCTTACAGTTATTCATTTAGTGTCAAAGTCGCGTACAAAGCCCTTCACAATCTGGGAATCGTCCCTTACAGTTATTCATTAGGTCTCAAAGTCGCGTACAAAGTCCCTCACAATCTGGGAATCGTCTCTCATAGTCGACCAGAAGGACTCAAAGTCGGGTTAAAAGGCCTTCACAATCTGGGAATCGTCTCTCATAGTCGATCAGTAGGACTCAAAGTCGCGTACAAAGCCCTTCATAATCCGAGAATCGTCTCTAAAAGTCGATCAGTGGGATTCAAAGTCACGTAAAAAGCCCCTCACAATCTGGGAATTGTCCCTTACAGTTATTGATTAGGTCTCAAAACCGCGTACAAAGTCCCTCACAATCTGGGAATCGTCTCTTAAAGTCGATCAGTAGGACTCAAAGTCGCGTAAAAAGCCCTTCACAATCTAGAAATCGTCTCTCAAAATTGTTAATAAAGACTCAAAGACGCAAACATAGCCCCTCACAATCTGGGAATGGTCCCTTACAGTTATTCATTAAGTGTCAAAGCCGCGTACAAAGCCCTTCACAATCTGGGAATCGTCCCTTACAGTTATTCATTAGGTCTCAAAGTCGCGTACAAAGCCCTTCACAATTTGGGAATCGTTTCTCATAGTCGATCAGTGGGATTCAAAGTCGCGTACAAAGCCCTTCACAATCTGAGAATCGTCTCTCAAAGTCGATCAGTGGGATTCAAAGTCACGTAAAAAGCCCCTCACAATCTGGGAATTGTCCCTTACAGTTATTGATTAGGTCTCAAAGTCGCGTACAAAGTCCCTCACAATCTGGGAATCGTCTCTTAAAGTCGATCAGTAGGACTCAAAGTCGCGTACAAAGCCCTTCACAATCTAGAAATCGTCTCTCAAAATTGTTAATAAAGACTCAAAGACGCAAACATAGCCCCTCACAATCTGGGAATGGTCCCTTACAGTTATTCATTAAGTGTCAAAGCCGCGTACAAAGCCCTTCACAATCTGGGAATCGTCCCTTACAGTTATTCATTAGGTCTCAAAGTCGCGTACAAAGTCCCTCACAATCTAGGAATCGTCTCTCAACGTCAGTAGAACTCAAAGTCGCGTACAAAGCACCTTTACAATCTGAGAATCGTCTCTCAAAGTCGATCAGTGGGATTCAAAGTCACGTAAAAAGCCCCTCACAATCTGGGAATCGTCCCTTACAGTTATTGATTAGGTCTCAAAGTCGCGTACAAAGTCCCTCACAATCTGGGAATCGTCTCTTAAAGTCGAACAGTAGGACTCAAAGTCGCGTAAAAAGCCCTTCACAATCTAGAAATCGTCTCTCAAAATTGTTAATAAAGACTCAAAGACGCAAACATAGCCCCTCACAATCTGGGAATGGTCCCTTACAGTTATTCATTAAGTGTCAAAGCCGCGTACAAAGCCCTTCACAATCTGGGAATCGTCCCTTACAGTTATTCATTAGGTCTCAAAGTCGCGTACAAAGTCCCTCACAATCTAAGAATCGTCTCTCAACGTCAGTAGAACTCAAAGTCGCGTACAAAGCACCTTTACAATCTGAGAATCGTCTCTCAAAGTCGATCAGTGGGATTCAAAGTCACGTAAAAAGCCCCTCACAATCTGGGAATCGTCCCTTACAGTTATTGATTAGGTCTCAAAGTCGCGTACAAAGTCCCTCACAATCTGGGAATCGTCTCTTAAAGTCGAACAGTAGGACTCAAAGTCGCGTAAAAAGCCCTTCACAATCTAGAAATCGTCTCTCAAAATTGTTAATAAAGACTCAAAGACGCAAACATAGCCCCTCACAATCTGGGAATGGTCCCTTACAGTTATTCATTAAGTGTCAAAGTCGCGTACAAAGCCCTTCACAATCTGGGAATCGTCCCTTACAGTTATTCATTAGGTCTCAAAGTCGCGTACAAAGTCCCTCACAATCTGGGAATCGTCTCTCATAGTCGACCAGAAGGACTCAAAGTCGGGTTAAAAGGCCTTCACAATCTGGGAATCGTCTCTCATAGTCGATCAGTAGGACTCAAAGTCGCGTACAAAGCCCTTCATAATCCGAGAATCGTCTCTAAAAGTCGATCAGTGGGATTCAAAATCGCGTAAAAAGCCCCTCACAATCTGGGAATCGTCCCTTACAGTTATTCATTAGGTCTCAAAGTCGCGTACAAAGTCCCTCACAATCTGGGAATCGTCTCTCATAGTCCACCAGTAGGACTCAAGTAGCGTAAAAGTTCCTCACAATCTGGGAATCGTCCCTTACAGTTATTCATTAAGTCTCAAAGTCGCGTACAAAGCCCCTCACAATCTAGGAATCCTCTCTCAAAATTGTAAATAAAGACCCAAAGACCCACACATAGCCCCTCACAATCTGGGAATCGTCCCTTACAGTTATTCAATAAGTGTCAAATTCGCGTATAAAGCCCTTCACAATCTGAGAATCGTCTCTCAAAATTGTAAATATGGACCCAAAGACCAACACATAGCCCCTCACAATCTGGGAATCGTCCGTTACAGTTATTCAATAAGTGTCAAAGTCGCGTACAAAGCCCTTCACAATCTGAGAATCGTCTCTCAATATTGTAAATATGGACCCAAAGACCCACACATAGCCCCTCACAATCTGAGAATCGTCTCTCAAAGTCGATCAGTGGGATTCAAAGTCGCGTAAAAAGCCCCTCACAATCTGGGAATCGTCCCTTACAGTTATTCATTAGGTCTCAAAGTCGCGTACAAAGTCCCTCACTTTCTGGGAATCGTCTCTCAAAGTCGATCAGTAGGACTCAAAGTCGCGTACAAAGCCCCTAACAATCCGAGAATCGTCTCTCAAAGTCGATCAGTGGGATTCAAAGTCGCGTAAAAAGCCCTTCACAATCTGGGAATCGTCCCTTACAGTTATTGATTAGGTCTCAAAGTCGCGTACAAAGTCCCTCACAATCTGGGAATCGTCTCTCATAGTCCACCAGTAGGACTCAAGTAGCGTAAAAGCCCCTCGCAATTTGGGAATCGTCCCTTACAGTTATTCATTAAGTGTCAAAGTCGCGTACAAAGCCCTTCACATTCTGAGAATCGTCTCTCAAAATTGTAAATATGGACCCAAAGACCCACACATAGCCCCTCACAATCTGAGAATCGTCTCTCAAAGTCGACCAGTGGGACTCAAAGTCGGGTTAAAAGCCCTTCACAATCTGGGAATCGTCCCTTAAAGTTGTTCATTAAGATTCAAAGTCGCGTACAAAGATCTTTAAAATCTAGGAATAGACCACACTGCCCCACTAGAGGGACGCCAAGACCAGCTAAGAGCACCTCACAATCTAGGAATCGATCTCTATACTCCAGAAAATGAAGATAGATTACCACTTATAGCCCTTCACAATCTGGGAATGGACTACGCTACTCAGTCAGTTTGACACAAATCATTCCTAGATTGTGATCATTCCCAGATTGTGCAGGCCTCACAATCTGCAGATTGTTTAAACAATCTAAGAATGAAAAATATTCCTAGATTGTTCGAACAATCTGCAGATTGTGATCATTCCTAGATTGCACGTTACATATACATGTATTAATCATTTTGTAGTATGGGTTTATGTCTATTCCACATTCTCGAGTCATAAAGTAACGACTAAATTTTGATAACAAATTTATCTGAAACACTTGTTTCAGTTTTACCAGGGTAAGCATTTAAACTCATATAGATACAGATAACTCTAAGATAAAATCAACTAATATTTTTAGTGCATTTGTGTATTTTCCAAGTACATGAACTTTATCATGAAGACCATGACCATCTTAATTTTTTACGAATCAAATGATTCTAAAGGGTCGATGTTGATTTCGCCGTTTACTTTATTCCACTTATTTTATGAGTTTGGCAGTAAGTACAGGTTCAGCAACTGAATGGGTTGTTTCTCACTGATCTGAGTCTTTGGGTGTGGATGTTTTATTTAAGTGAACTCGAGGATGGCATGGGACTTTTGTTAAAGGATGGCTCATTGTATGCTGTGAGCTTATCATGTTCGATCCTATCATCTATTTTCATTTGAATATACTTTGGCATTTCATGTACTCATATCTCTTTATTTATCCAATATCATTTATTATTCTATACAGTTTGAAGTATACTACTATGTAAGCTCATTGAATCTTATTTGTAAATGAGATGTGTATTTTAGCTTTTTCACTTGTAAAATCCCTCTGCTTGATGTTCATTGAAAACAAAAAATTATCTTAGATTTTGTAGTTAATGGAAATGTGAAAATCGAGTTGGGCTATTTTTATAAGAGAGGAAACCATTTACAAAATGTAAATGGCGATCACTGCAGGTATAAAGGGACACTGTTAGTTTGAATTTTACATATATCTTAGAATGTACTTATACTGAATATGATCCCTACGAAACATAACTATAAATCGAGCGCAGCTATGTACCAGTGATATTTTCGAGTGATCAGATTTCATTCACATCATTTTTCACGAAGCGCAAATGTTGACTTTTCACAGAGAGCTCGATGTTCAAACATTCAATATTACCTTCTTAGTGAATCAATGCACTGTCAATACACCGAACGTGTGTGATTGTAACATAATGTTCTTGTTTCAATATTTGAGGATTAAATTCTTGGATTTGCATGTTTAGTTTACTTCTTTTGTACCTTCTTGTTAAGCGCCTCTGCAGCCTCAAATTCCAGTAGCAGAGTTCTGATGCGTTAATAATTAAACCAGTTCATTTATTCATTTTAGCTTATTTAACCATATAGCGTTTTTTATCACATTTTTGGAGAAAATTTATAAACCTTTACAAACATCTAAATATTTGTTGATTTAAAATATCTGTCAGATTCATACTGTAAAAAAAACATTTTGTAGCATTTTTACATATTAAGATTCAAAGAGAATATGTATGTTGTCATGACATCTTTGAAAAGATAATCACAAAACAATTCATTATGCTATCAGCATATTGTATTCATGAACAATGTCCCATATGATTTTCGACAATACTTCTCTCTGGTTTAAAGCTTGTTAAGGATTCAATTTAATCGTGGCTGAAATGAAAAACACAATTCAAAGGGGGAAAAAACTCGAAGATTGTTCCCTACTTATTGACAAAACTTTCATTATCATTTCAACCTTAACATGCCAGGAAATTACAAATGGAGTTGCAAATATGTGTTCTAACAATAATATGTTAAATATACATTCTGCATGAAAGTACATTTTTTATTATTTCAAATAGTTTTTGGTTGATTATATACCAACAATCAACTGACTGCAATGTATCCCCCAAATCAAGTATCAATGAATCAAAATGTACCGAGACAGACAGCTGCTTGTTCAATTCGTTAATTACATATTTTACTCAAAACCAATTGTGTTGAACTCGTCCTCGAGTTAAAGAATAATTTGCGCTAAACAATAGAATGGAGAGTTTCTTTAAACATTAACATCACTTAAATTTTTGCTTGCTGCAAATTGCTGTATCACAACGTCTTCTAACATAATTTTTCATATAACATTAAGATAAGTAGCACAAAATCTGCATGACATCAGATCCAAGTTTTCAATCCCAGCATGTCTTAATATTCTGACACCTGCAAATATTGAATCAGTTTGTGTCAATACAAGAGCGACAGTTATATTGCCAATCATTTATAGTTAATGGAGAAATAACTGATGATTGTATTGATCGACGTCTAAGCAATCAAACGATAAAACATCCAAGAAATTATATTATCATAACAGATTAGGCTTAAAATACAATTGATTGATGATACCGCTTATTTTGAATCAATAAACTGTTAATATCATTCCTCAGGTATTGTATTCTATTATGATACTAAGAACACATGGTGATTAAATCGCTTTAAAGAGCCAATCCGCGATTTTCAGCATATAATGTTACGCATTGATAGGAATCTCAATGCTATTATTGATGTTATGTATTTAAAATTGTGACATATTCATCCCCAGATAAATACCTGTTTTCGACCAACAACGAGAACTTTTGAGGGGGAATGTGAGGTGATGTCAGGAAATGAAAATAAATGGTCTCAAATTGAAAGACAAGGTATTTAAAGTAAATGAAGCACTAATTCATCAAATATATATCGCATAGTTCAGCCATGGTATTATTTTTTCTTACACAAAATGAATAAAAGGCGGTCACAAAAACAGGCCGCCAATTGACTTTATGTGAATCTGTATAATTTGATCCCTGACTGTGCATGATTGGTTTGTGTAATGAGACGTTTGACATTATCAAAATGATACATTTAACATTAACGTTGAATAATCAGTGAACAATTTAAAAGATAAAATTATCCAAAAATGTGCTACTGCCCTGTTAAAGTCAAATGTTAAAATATCAAAATCCATCACAAGGCATTTGTCTTGTCGTTGAGGACTAATATGAATTTCCATTGAAATTAGCAATGGTCTCAACGTTACTCTTCCCCCCTAAATCATGGCTTTCCATATGTTAATCGTTTCCTCTCCAAATATTCCGAATCAACACCTGTGAATGGTTCTTTTGGATGTAATAATAGGGATGATCTTGTCTTAGTTTGCATTTTGCATTTTAGGAATGCTTAAGTGTCCTGGGCATATTGTAAGAAGGAATGTAATTAACCAGTCTTGCACAAGGTCCACAACACGAGTTCACTTCAAGTGAAATCTTTCACGCACTGCAGACAGAGATCAGTGCAGACAGAGATCGGTGAGATTGCATTCGATTGCATGTCTGGTCTTCTACTTACTTGTTAAATCATACCTCCAGCTGTGGTAGTGGAATCCATTCCCAGGACTTGAGTGACCTTTCAGATGCATTTATGTTACTTTAGAAATAAGAGGGGAAAGTTTAGAGCGTTTTTATTTTGTAACACTTACATGTAAGCAGGTTTTCACGTTTTTATTCAAAGTTAAATTTCACTTTTGACATTTAAGATTTTATTGTATATTATTCATCATGTACACAGATATGCATATGATATGTGTAACATGTCTATCGTCTTTATCAAATCATAAATATCTAATGTCTTATGCAAAACGGACTAAATGCTAGTTTCCGATCACAAACAAGACCACATAAAACTGAATAACAACGTAGTTTTCTTAAGGTTAAATTTAACTGTGCTTTTACAAAATACAAAGCTTTGCAAGAGAATCAATTAGAGAATCAATTTGCAGATTGAGTACAACCCATGTCTTATTTCTTTGTTTTTGAAACAGAGGTAACTAAATAAAACTTAAAGCGTAAAGAGTAAAGCATTGTCCTAATACATGTTCCCTTAAAATGCCTTTTTCAAAAAGGGGGAAAAAATGTTATATTACTCTAAAAAAATATTTTATTAGAAAAAGGTTTTGACATCATCTGATTAAAATATTAGGTTTGATTTACTGGTTTACACCTTAGAAGGGCTTGGGTTTTTATACATAGATGTTGAAAAAGTCATTTTACCAAGTAATTTTAAAATCTGATTGTAGATTCAAAATTTTGTTAATAATCTCAATTTTTTATTTTGGTTTTAATATTGGGAAAATGTTGTTCATTAAGGTAAAATGATCGTTTTTATATCATTAGTTTCGTGTCCAAGTACAAAAAGGTACTGTCAATTTCTTCAACATATTCCAAAATTGTATCCAATAATCAATCTTAAGATTTAGTTGCAGTTCATCATTTTTCAGAAAAGGAATTGAAGCTCAACCCTGAGGGTAAAGATTATAATAAGTGAATAAAATAATAATTTTTATTCCTACATGTATGCATTAAAGTAATTATTGAAAGAACAAAACCAGTTTTACCATTGCGATTTGCATTAATTTATGAGAGGGATACGAAAATTTAAACATGGCTAAATTGAAATCGAAAATATTTCACATGTTGAGATCATTCTTTATCTTGATGATTGAAGAGTATAAGGTTTATTCATTACATGTTTAACCTCGAGGACAAAACTTAATGTGATTTATTGTACCATTGGCTGATTTGTGTAATACTAGTGCTCAAACTTTATTTAAAGTTTAAAGTATTCTTGTGTTCTTTTAAAAACTGAACAGACTAATCTAATCAATTATCTAATCCACAAAATTAGTTTTGAAATTACCGATATTAAAATTTGCTTGTGTACACCTGTACTATAGGTGTAAACAGGATTTTTATAATGAACTTTTCAACGAGGTTTGTCACGTTTTGGATACGTCAATATCTTGGAAAATAGTTTTTCATAGTTGGAATATGCAAAAGCATTATAGAACTGACAAGTTATGAAACAATATTTGGCGCAAGTATTATCTTTATTACTTGAAGAAACATGTAAAATCCCTTTGGAAGTAATATGTTTGATCAATTGATGATCTGATATCATAATAGGATAGATAAGAGATACCATTAATCACGAGAAAGCTATTTACAAAGCAAAGAACATACTCTAAATTTTTACTCGATGATCTGCTTTTAAACGAATAATAATTTTGTTTTTTAAATAATTAAAACAATGGCCTACATTGCAGGAATTTCAAAAATGAAATGAAAATATTTAAATAATTATTTAAATTAGTCTTTTAAACACCCGAGAACTATTTCATTATTGTTTATGGTTTTGATGCTAAGGGATTGATTATCCTTGCTTGGTAGTAATGAATAATGTCTTAAACTGACGTTTGGGAATCCCAAAAATGTATGTAAGGACAATTACCGTGTAGATCCAATAATGTAAGATTTTTGGGAATGCAAATTTTCAAAACGTTTACATAAATGTATGTATGTGTTGCAAATATGGGTTCTCAGTTTCATTTAAAGTATACATTGGAAGCAAATGGTGATATTTTTCCTAGTGTCAGGAATTTTTTCAAATACGACCTAGTCCATATGTCAATCAACATGCTAAAAACGGAAATTCCGAACGTTAGCTTGGAGAACTAAGGAAGCAAAGTTAATGTACATGTTAACTTAAGAATCTTGTATAAAGCATTTTTATTTCCGACTTCCGTTAACTGGGGACGGTCTAAAAGCATTTTCCTATTACAACGCTTCAGCAATTTGGCACCATTCAGTTTGATAATCCTGACACGGTCATGTTAAGAGTTTATGTCCAATTTCCAAAAATGAAAAGAATGATAATTGTAAGTGTGACAACTTTATTTCTGGCGCGCCGATCTTAAAGACTTGAGCTTTCAAATCTGACATGTGTTTGATAATTGCTTTCTCACTCTAATCTAACAAAAGTTAAAATCAAAATAAAAAGGTCTTCGGGATATACATTCTGTAAAACTTTACAATTTGTTTTTAAGTTTACAAGTTTACAGGTTAAAGCTAAAGATTCAATTGACATTCCGAAACTCTACCTGTTCCACTGTTAACACTATGAAGGATCGATCAACTAGTAAAATGATTGAAAATATTGATTGGATTATTTGCAAAGGAAAGGTTGTCAGGCACAATTTGAAATTTATAAATGTTTCAATTCTATCGCATGAACATAACAAATACTATCACATCTGAAGATGGCCTATGCATGAAATATTGTAAACACGTGACACAATATTCTCTCCCAACAGAGGTATCTCAAAACATAAAATTCTTATGTAATCATACATGTTATTATGTCTTCTGTAAAACTATTTACAATATTTATGATTTTAAAGTATAACAATATCTTCTTCATAGTTGACTTTCGACCCCAATATGCATAGAATGTGTAAGGCACAGAACAAATGTAGTCAATTATTATTTTCAATTGTTGGGTGTAATGCATATTACTTAATGTACGTTTAAACGTCTAGCCCTTTTCAATATTTAATACTGAGCCAATTCCATTTGTCATAACTCTTTTGCCGGTGAGTTCATAATTCAATAAATTAACAACTCCTTTTATGACATCAACCTATGTTTAAGAAGTGGACATGGTTGATAATACATGTATAGTCTAAGATGATGCAAGATTATCGCGGTTGCCTTTTTATTGTGAACAATAACTTGTCTGATTATCTAACTAATGTTTGTACAGTTTTGTTAACATACTTTAATGCAACGAAGTCAAATTGGAATCTGAGTTGAAACACAACTGCTGAAGTATCAATCCAAACTTGAGCAACGCACGAAAGAGAGTTTCATGTCAAAACTAAATAAGCAAACATTTGCTCTTACCCCTGAGTTTAATCAATAGGACTTTCAATATCCTGTACGAGCCAAGTTGTAACAGAAAGAGCCATTCGTTGTCATATTTTCATCTTTGATACACTTGAGTTAAATTTTTAATAGTTGGAATTAAGTTATTATTCAAAATCTGTTTTCAAGAGATTGATAATAATATTATAATAATTATTATATTTTTCATGAAGCTGCATAAACTTTTTTGTTAACATATCTGCGTATCCTCGTGCATATATCATGTAATTCGGAATGTTTTTTAATCATCGTAGTATTTCGAAAAAGTGATGTAGAAATTTCGCAATAGAAGTTTAGGTTCAATGTGCAATATCATGTTCATGTGTACAATTAACCGAAACTGTTATTGTAACTGTTTTGGCACGTCCTGGGATCAGAACACTTTTATTTTACTGCAAAAATCTTCCTAAGTGATCGATAGCTTTAACCATAAATCAAAATCATTAATCATAAATTCAAATGATATAACCAATTCTGTTTCTTCAAACATGCCAACGTTTTTAAAAAAACGCAAAAGAGACAAGACAATGCCTGAACGAATAGATTTGCATTCAACTTTTACATGATTGGCTAGAAAACTCAACAAGGAGCGACTGATAACAGAGTGGCATGGGAAAACACAGAATATCTTTTTATTTCAAATTTCCAACATCCTGCCGTGCATAACTTTTTGGACAATTTTACACCACGAAAATTGTTTATTGAACCATATAAGGCTATCTTGACTCCATTGTTTAACAGTGTATAGTTGTCATGTACAGTACATTGTAACAGTCGGAAGTTTTTTCACATTCATCCCCCTGCAAGAACATTTACAGTTGAGATCCTTTGTTTTTACCATATTCAAACAGTATCTCTCTCCTTGACACTCTAACTGGCCGAATCATTATTGTTTTGAAACTGAATACAAGATATCCATATAAGTGCTTTTAACCAATACCCTTATCCTGATTTAATTATTTCAACAACAAAAACCTTTAGGCGCATGAACAAACATTTTAAAATATCAACTCCCATCAGATCGGTTGATCGGTCAGGTTGCTTAAATTTTATCAGTCACAGAAACACAATATGTGTGTAATGTTATGTCGCAAAATTTAGCAATGGCCCTACGTCCATATAACATAATTGATATTGTTCTGTCTTACCTGTATGTTAAAGAAAACAGTATCTTTAAATCGAAACTAATGTTTCACCATTTTTTTTCCAAACATTCTTGATCTCAAGCATTACTTTATTACTTGATTTTATTCTGCTTCATGCAGCTTGAATTATTTATAAAACTTTAAGCCTTATGATATCTCAACTATCGAATACGTCTGAAAAAATGAATTGGAAAAATAAGAACTAATAGCATAACAAATGATAACAAGTCCTTCAATGGCTGTATTCACTTGAGACTGGAGAATAAGAAAGCGAAGGAGGTCTTCAGGACAAAAGGACATTTGTCTTCCTATAAATGCAGCCAAGTTATCAAATGCGATAGTACAATATATATACCGACAATATCACTTTAGATTGAAATTGAATCGAAATTATCCATGTAATACGCACGATTGATAACATCTTCAAGGGCCAGTATTCTGTCTAAAATGGTTTCAGATGTTTTTGGATATATCAACAGGATGTAGAGTTCGAAAAGGTCCTTATGTTTCCTATAAGGACTCTTTTACTTTTCGTATGTGCCACTTCAGTTTAGAACTAGAAACGTCACACTAATAATGCAGTTGTTATATAACCATAGTCACAGAGGATAAACATGTTCATATATGAAGAGTTCGTATGTTTTCGTTTTAAATGAGTTTGAATACATTTACATTGAAAAAAATCTTAGATAGTTCAGAGTGGGGCCAGAGAACATCACCACCACCATCATTTATGTAGCTTTTTATATTTTATATTGGGCAAGGCTAGGCTTTGTCTGTTGCCCTTAATTTAATTCACGAAGAGCAATGTTCAGAGAGATCTTTTTTATTTCCATATTTGACACCATTTTTAATATCATTGCACTTTGTGTTTCATCAGTACGTTACTTTTTTGCCAAATACATGTAAATGTTTGGTTTTATCCCTTTAGATCAATCGATAGACCTGGTTTCATGTTATGTCTATTCTTGCCAATAGCTAATGCTCTTAAAAGTTCTCAAACTGGATCCCAAGGCTATACTTTATTCAAGAACTGAGCTCTTTGATCCCGTGTGCAAAGTTCTTCTTATAGCAAGCTCTTATCAACCAAAGAAAAAGCAGCAAACGATGATAACTCTCACAACGATATAATCGGATTATATAACATGCAGCTTTGATAAATTCCTCCAAAACGGATAAGGTATTGGTCAAATGTTGATCGTGCTATTACCCATGGAAAAAGTATATTGAGTCCAATAAACTTAGAATTCCCAACCTTTTGAATTCAGGAAAACTGGGTTATGAAGCACTGTGTTCTGTACTTGTTTTTTATAGATAAATATTTCGAATATTTCCAACATTGTGTTTGGAAAAGCTATCAAAATATTAATGCTTTATGATGTTCTGTTTAAGTAGACCAATTTTTCAGGTGAGTGAGAAAATGGCTGTTTTGAAGTATCAAGGTGATCAGTTAGCAAACATGCATACTCATGATAGCTAACTCACCTCTCCATTTAAACAAAAGTATGCATCAATTGACACATTGGAAGTGTAAAAGGAGATCCATTGATAAAAGAAACACCAGACACATATAAGTATTGTCATACTGTACATACAAAGGATAGCAGAATAGGTTATCAAGCAAATTGTCTTTTCAAAGGACAAACATGTAAAACATTCTAGAAATGAACACTGACAATTTATTTTCCATTATATGAATTACTGATATGATTGATATCTTTAAGCCTGTCATTTTCAATTTTTGAGAGAAAAGAGACAAGGACGCTAATGGAAAACAAGTCTGATAAGCAACTTCAAAGAACAATATAATTGCATTGAGTAGTTTAGACATCAATACTTTTTTGTTGAATGGGGAAATTGAATAGAGATTTCTTTATGCGAGAAGTTGCATTCTAATAGTCAATTCTTATCCCTCGACCAACGGTCGAGAGTATATAGTAATACCAACGATTCCGTCCGTCTGTCTTCCGTCTGTCCGAGGACATATTTTGTCGGTTCAATTTCGGAAATACTATTCATCCCATTGTTTTCAAATGTTGCACATGTCGTCTAACTTGCTTGGAGGGATGCAATGCGAAATTACAACAAATTCTGTTAGTATCTAAAGTTTAACAAAATGTTAATGTTTTGCACTTAGTCATTTTCCAATGTCAGAATCTGTCCGACCTATAATGGAACAATTATTTATCCCATTATTTTTAAATTTTGCACATGTCTTTTAACGAACAAGCAGTGGGAAATTACAACAAATTCTGTTAATATCTTATGTTTAACAAAATTGCAATGTTTTGCACTTAGTCAATTTTTAATGTCAGAATTTGCCGACCTATTATGGAAAAACTATGTATCACATTATTATCAAATTTTCCATTCTTCTTCCCTACTAGGAGGGGTCAATGCAAAATTACAACAAATTGAGTTAATATTCGAATTTTTAATAAAATGTCCATGTCCATGTACTTAAACATTTTCAAATGTCAGAATTTGTCAGCCCTATTACGGAAACTATTCGATTGTTTTTAAATCTGTCACATGTCTTCTATCCTACTAGGAAGGATGTAGTGCGAAATTGCAACAAATTGCCATGTCCATGTCTTCTACTTAGTCATTTTTATTTAGAATTTGTCGGACCTATAGCATAAAAACTCATCTATTTTATTTCCAATTTTGTTCATGCACTCTATCCCACTAGGAAATGTGTAGTGCGAAATAAGAACCTATTTCGTTTAATTATTTAAAAAAAATAATCATGTTTTGTACTTACAGTTTGTAATTTTCCAATAATTATCTGAATTTGTCTGACTGATTGCGGAAAACTATTTATCCTAATATTCTTTTTTCAAAATTTCCACATTTCTCTTACCTTATTAGGAGAGATGAAAAGAAAAGATGCAGAGTTACAAGACAAAGTAATGGACATTTTATGAGAAAAGACTTTGTCTGACCAATAGCAGAAAAAAAATTCATTCCTCTCAATTCCTATTTCGAGGGGTCAAATGCTATGCAAAAGAGGTCTACGTGGGAAATGAAAAATAATCCAGTTTGTCGGGGATGCACAGTCACTTTTGTGCTTGTTTAATGTATATCCTAGTTATGTGAGTAAAGTGATTTTTTTACCATTTTGAACATCTGCAAGTAGCGTTTGATGAGTGGGATTACAAACGCAATAGTAACAAGAAACTAATAACTTTTTTCTAGACCATACTTCAATCTACACAATACTACATACTACACAAATCTTCAAAATATTATAATCATTGAGGTTTATGATTTATGACATCATTACTCATAGTGATATAGTTACATCTCATTAGTTAGCAGGGAATAAATCCTCTAGAGTAGTTGGTGCAGCTTTTGTCAACGTTTATGTTCTCAGACTCTACTTTCAATGTCATTTGTTATGAATCTAAACACTCGATTGTGTTCAAAATTGATTAGTTCTTGTCGAAATATTAGCTTTGTCAATACCTCTCTCTCGGCATAAAAATATTTCAATTCACAATTCTATCATTTCTGCTCTTTGGAAGTACTTACAAAAGTAATTTAGGGTCTTTCGATTTGACTAATTTACTAATGATAATAACTCAACTTCTTTGAGATGCATTTCAGAAGCTAGGTTGATGAAGAAGAAGTTGTTATTAAATCAGTAACTCAATGTGTCTTGTTTATGTTCTTTCTACTTTAACTACATCATTGTACTAACATGCTAACCATGACCATCAGATTGGCAGGCATCTGATACAATTGCTTTGTTTGATCCCATGTTTTTCTTAGATAAGATAGATGTTAAATTGTAATTTCTGTTTATGCAGTACCTCCAAAAACACACATAAAAACAGTTATGTTGTAGCATATTGATTGTCTCGGTTCTATTCCTAAGTTACTTTCACATAAGTTTGTTTTGATATCCTAAAACAAAACTAAAAAAATACTGGTCTATTCAAAGTTTTATACGATATGCAATCTAGAACATAAACTTTGCTTCTTTCGTTCTACTAATGATTGCAATTTTTATCTCCTCAAACATAATTTTTATTTCCATGTTAGTAAATATACGGACAAACATCTTACATATAAAAACATCTTCTTTTATCATTTTTAGACTCGTCATTTTCCCAAATAATTTGAATACTAAAAAATCCCAAAATGTATGTACTATCATATTGCTATGACAATACTCGCCAATATACACATTGAATGATAATTCCTGACAATTCCTAGAAGAAATCTATATTTGACAAAAGTTATAAAAGCTTCGTTATTTAAAAGAGCGTTGTGAGTCTAGGTTCAGCTTTAGTTTTTAGCTTTATCGTTGATATGCTATTCATGGAAAATTAATTGAAACCTGTAACGGTTTATCAAATTTGATATTCAATCTTAAGATATTTACTCCCAATTAATCTGATAAAAATATGTATGAGTCATGGACAGAAAATGTTTAATCAACATAAATCTGAACATTATCCATAAACAGAAGTCTGTCCGTTGAAATAAATCGAAACTAAGCTGAACATTCTAAAATATAGATCGTATTATCATTATTGATTTTGAATAAGGCCGAATTAAACTTAAAGGTGGTGCTTTGTGTCATGCTACACGTTTTTCGATTTAGAAATTTTATTTCGAAAATTTGAGATGCTAAATTCTCATTTGGAAAAGTTATTTGTGCAAAGTTGTTCTATTCTATGTTGATTTGTAATTGATGATTTTAAAAGTAATCAGACATGGATGACAACATACCCAACGGCAGTAATGCTAGTTTTAAAATCTGTATACATATATATCTCTCAAACTAAATGCTTTCACTGACATCTTGTGTTCATGTACATATCCTTTATCTATATGTTCGCCACGTGTTGTGAAATAGTTAAATAATATTTGGAAATAGTTTATCTAAATTGGATAACTTGTGCCCAATCCTTTTCTTCAATGAATAAAATATGTTTCAATCAATGTTAGTTTTACAACAATTAAGTTTCACAGGTTATGTTTTTGTGGGTTATTCCTAAGAATTCACTGCCTGCCGACCGTCCCGGTCCGGCCAAGTGTGATGTCAAGTTTTTTTCACTTACAGTGTACATGAGTTAAAGTTTAAATGATTCATCGAAATAAAATAATGAACATCTCAAGTTTCAAGTTTTGAAAATACTGGTTTCAAGACTCGACCATAGACCCCTCCAATGGTTAAGTCGGGGAGTTTTATCCATTGAGCTATAAAAGATACACAAGTCGACTGTTTGTATGTCTATAGAATCCTGTGTTGTCGGTTGATGGGTTGAGTGTTGGGCATATTAGCAGTGCAGAGATAGGTAGTCAGTTACATACTGGTACATAATGAATGTCGTTTTACGTGAGCGGAATCCATTTCAAGCCAACTCTAGGTTTCATTTTGTTCTATAAACATGAGGACATGTACATTCAATTTATGAAGTTATTAAAATGGATTTAGAGTGAGAATCCATTCGTGATTGCGATTCATGCCTTTTCCGGGTTCGTAAATATTCCTAGTCATATTCCTAGGGAAAGACTCTGCTGCAGAACATGATAATCATATATAAGATTGATATAAATCTACTAATTTTTGAAGTTTCATACTTGCATATGTCTTATTGAAACAAGACGTTGATTAAATTGATTTGTTTCAGTCACAATGTATTTATTATTCTTTCAAGCAATACAATGTTAACATACGTATATATTTATATCATAAAATACAAATATAACTTTCAGCACTTGACTTACTGTATCTAGATGATAATGTCAAAAGATAATGGATATCATTCTGTATATATCCATTTCAATTTTATGTGGCTGTATCAACTCTTACCATAGGATGCCTATGCTGTTAAAACCTTGAACATTATACTTGTGATTACCTTAGCACTTTTGATGGTTGCTTAATAGGAATCGTACTTATTCCAAAAGTAGTAGGTTTAAATTTTATGATGATAATCGTACTCAAGAAGTGTTATTGCTCAATGCTTACACTTAACTACTTTACTGTTAAAAAGATAAACACTAAATAGAAAACCAGTTTGCAACTTTCATTTCTGCAGGATCGATGCAACAAGGGTCATTTGAAAGAGTGAAAAAAGGATATCAACTTGAAACCATGTTATTACACTTTCAAAAGTAATTTCGGAAGGTGAAGGAGAAAGCAAGAAGTATGTTTTTCAAGAAGATTTAAGTTTCAAGTAAAGTACTTTTGACCACTTAAAGTTATCGTTTCTTTACGTCAGATAATTTAATAACAACGCTGCAGATGTTATGTTTTGGAAAAACAATGCCAAGTTTAGTATCTTAAGTTATACATGGTTATTTGACAGAATACACGTTTTCGCAATCTACACTCTTATATATCAACAATTTTAACACACAGCTAAAGGCAAAGCAAAAATCTGAACTGGTTAATCTAAAAGATACAATCCGATAGAATATTCGTTATGATAAGATTCTTCGACCCATTTATTGAAATTCATTCAGTTAATGTTTTACTTATTAATGCTCAATATGTTGGATGTGAATTTTTTTCTCAAAATAGCCTAAATCTATTCAACAGAGAGAATTGCGTTTATCTAGTTGCACACGTCATAAAAACTCTTCTTTCTTCATCATATAAACTCATTGGTGAACGGACATCACTCAATTGAAATTACTCTCATTGAATAACAAAAAGGACTAGATGATTGATAAAAAGTCAGTTATGTATATCAACCAATCTCCAAAACATTGAAGAACGTAAAATGTTATTTTACATTACTCTTAGTGCACTCCAAATCAAATCAAGTGAGAATGAGTAAAATGAAAATTACAGACTCTCATTGTTATTAAGTATTTTACTCTATAACCATAGATATTGGAAAGAAAACATTAGGTCAGACCTAAATATGCCAAAGACGACTGTAAGCGAATACAAAAATGCACAAGAACTATGTGACGCCAGAAAGACGATGGTCTTAAACAAGCAGGTATACGTCGTTATACGGTAAAGATACAATTGTTTTGCTGTGTTTGACTTGTCTAATATCTTCACATCTTGTCTGTATTGTCTAAACAGCTTGTTAATACGATTTTGGATTTTTGGCGATTTTTTTACAGTTGTTATCAGTGGAAAGTATTTGTAACAATAGCCTTCCAACTCTCAATGTTTCTTGTGCAAGAATAGAGATAAATGTAGATACCCAAGGAAGTTGATTATTTAAACAATTTCAATATGACTCGTGTTTTATCGATAGTCTTGATTTGAACTCAATTTATTTTTGAACTAGTAATCATCATGCACAAATTAATATTCAAAACCATCTCTACATCTCGCACAAATCATTGAATTCTGGAACACTTTATCAAATTTCAATTTGAATTTAAGGCCATATTGTGTAGATTAATCTCGGCTAGAATATGCATGAGTCATAAAAAGCTTAACAGAAACTTTCAATCAACATAAATCTGCACTTTGTTCTATAACAGGGATCTTTGCATCTTTATCAATCGATGCGAAGCTGGAAATCCTAAAATATTAATCACACTATTGGATTTCATTGTGAATAAAATTAAATAAATCTGTTGGATGTCCTGCTTTGTGACCTGCACGTTCATGTTTAAATGTATAAAGATTCAATGGTATCAGTAGTTATTTCAATGTCAAAAGTATGAGAAACTATACATACATTATCTTTATCCATTTATCATAGATTTAAAAATATGCACAATGTTTTATATAGAGATTACAAAACGAGTGAGTGTTGAATATTGAAAATATTTCAACGAGATATTTTCAAATGTTTTGATTTAAAAACATAATCCCGTTTCCCATTAGCATCATCTTCACCTCTAAATAAAATCCTACTCTTAAACAATCATTTATGTACAATTTATCGACAGGATTATCCAATACCAAGACATTAGCAAATACTTCAACAATAAAAAACGACACTGTTGTCGATACTGAATAGCGAGATCGTCAAGCTTGGTGTCTGTGACGTGGATTTGAACGGTTCAACCGTCCTTGATAAACGATTCCAGACGAATACCGACATTCAGTATGTTGTTTGATTATGTAAAGCAATTGTTGATATTATACATGAAACTGCATCTAAACAGAACCGTCTCTAAACTATCGGCTCTCACTCAAACTTTCAACAAACAAAAGCTCAGTGTTAACAAAACACGTCAGTTGACTACAAAAAGGAGATAAGTCTTTCCAATATAAATTTAGGTAATAAATTTTCAATTTTATGATGAAATAGCCTAGATCCGATCGCGAATATTGGTTTGATAATTTTGCACATATATCTTTGATGTGATGCAGTTTTATTTTGAGGAAAAATACGAAAATGGAAGAAAATTTGATGAATTAAAAATTTGAAGCGACAGGGATACGGTTGCACCCGATCAACTGATTGCAAAAGTAGCTTTATGACGTCACTATCGTTGAATAACCTGCTTTGGTAACACAACACTCGTTGAATAACTTTCAACTGGTTACACAACACTTGTTTCAAATAACAAAAAATATCCCATGAAGATATTCAGAACATGTATGTAATAAATCATTGTATTCGCGTATATGTATGTATCGGTTTCATTATTGCAGCAGTTATATATCCGATGGGGAAAATACGACCACCAATAGCATTTAAACAATTATAATTTTCATCATATAATAGTGACATCATTTGGAGATAATTTATGGTCATTCTTCTCAAAGAATCTTGAATCGTGTCATCTTTAAAAATCAATCAGTGCTACTACAAGCATATGCATATCTAGCAGACGAATAAGTATATGGTTCGGATTCAAATACTAGATTAAGTTGATTAGAATGCCAAGGCATCGTTACCCACATCATTTAAATAAAATGTGTGTGTGTGCAATGAATAATGAACGAACCTTCAGTGTGAAAAGACTGATTTCACAAGATTTGAGTTTAAGGTTAAGGTCTTGCCAAAAGATATACTTTTTCCCGCTGTATGTTTTAAATTCACAACAAAAGATGACATTTTATCACAAACACATTCTAAACACAAAGTTGTCAAATACAGCATTATATGTTTTGACCTTTATTGCTGTACATATTTTATAGTCCTTGAAATAGCGATAACAAAGTAGAGTTATTTCTCTTTATACATAGGTTAGGATACAAACTGCCAAATGAAAAACGTTAAACCATAGACAACCATTTGACACCATCTTTTAAACAAAACTTATTTAGTGTTTTATGGCTTTTATATTCATTTTCATGCGTTTCCTTATGCTAGCAACATACATATAAAAGCATTGTTACCAGTAAAACCTCATGGTTTCCTTGAACATGCAGGACAATTTGGCAATAATCCTTCAGAAAAACAAAGACACTTTCAAGAATACTAATTTAAACTTTTAATAGTTTTTGCAATAATCATACTTTGGCCAGTGACGCAATTAAGCGTCAAAGCACCAAGGGTCATCTGGAAAGTATGTGCAGTGTTGGAGAGTAAACAATTAAAATTGATCATCAACTTTAGGTCACTTTCAGGATAAAATTGGAAGCTGCAGGAGGAGACAGGATGCAGTTTTCAAAGATGTACTTACGTTATACTGAATGACAAATCTTATTGACCACTTATATCCACTTCAGGTCTACTCTAGAAAATGTCAAGGCAACCATGCAGGTGTTCTATGCAAGAAGCAAAAACGAAAAGAAAATGACTTTTCATATCTTGAAATATTTTGTTATTAAAATATTGATGCTTTCATCCGAAGTACTTTTGTTTCTAGCTACACATCTATTCCAAGATATAAAGACGAATATTATTTAAAGAAATAGAATAATTAGCTTTAAGGAGACATTGGAAACATTTGTAGGTTGTGGTAGAAGTCCCTCGATATAGGTCCTTAAATCTGTTAAAATTCTGATATCCATAAACTCCTGTATTTCCCATATTATTTCTGGAATGCCTCATTTTCATTACATCGGTTATAAGGTATTAGGCCTTTGGACACGATAAATCATACGTCAATTTAAAATCATATTTACAAAAAGAGTAAGAAGGTATTAAATTATGTCTGTGGCAATTAAGTTTATGGATCTTGACACTTTATACGTGATGCTTAAGTTAGTTGTGAGCCCAATGTATTTGTTGTTGGCTATAATATAATATACGATGAATAGTTCCTGATGCATTTGGTTCTATCCTAGTCATGACTCATGTTCTTTATAGGTCTTAGGCTGGACTCATAGGCTATACTTTACTCAAGAACTGATATGCTTGATCCGGTGTTGAAAAGATATCCCTTTGCCAAAGCTCCTACCGCCCCTAGAAAAATCATCAAGCAACCATAATGCTTGTGTAACATACAACCATTACAGGTTCCTTCGAAACCGATACATCTTTTTATAATGTTGATCATGTTATTCATGGCAAAATTACATTTACTTTGAATTTAGTTTCCAAGAACTTTTATGTCTCAGAAATTTCTTAAAAACCTGTTCACGAAGCACTGTGTCCAGCACTTAAATAAGACTCAATATTAGAAATGTCTCCCATGTTTTGTTGAACACGTATAGTAACACCATGATTGTGTTGTTCTATTCTGACAAAGAGCCCAGCTGAGGGGTTAAGAAATGGATGTTTATAAATATCAAGCTGATTAAATATACAAGTACATTACAGCCGTTTGATCTAGTTACTGAATATTCATATAGTACGCTATCTGAGCACTGCAATAGTAATAGTGACAGAATTAAATCTAATGAAACACTTTGTCAAACAACGATTTATATTCACACATAAAGACAAACGTTTTCAGAAATCATTTATTTTAGAAATGAAAATCCATAACTAAAACGTACCAGCTACTCATGGGTTTGATATCTATAATCATGACATTATCAATTATTCAAACAAGAAGTACGAGAAAGCTAATGTAATAAAGTTGTGATAAGCAACAACAAATAAAATCTTTAAATTGTTCCTCATGAGCCATGCTTGAATTAGTTAACAATATAGCAATATCCTTCTGGGAGCTGTTAATGTCGAAATAAATTGGAACAGAGTGTCAAATGATGAGAAGAAGTATAACAAAGTATTAGCAATATCATGTCATTAAGACAGTGTTAATATGGCACGTTGCTATACTTCTTATTTGTAACATGTTTGATATTCTATATCATGAATGACAGTAGAAATTGTAATCAACAAAATCTCTAACTGATTAATACTTTGTCATGTTATTTATATCATATATATTATCATACATCTTGTACATTGTATATAGAGATTCTTACCCGGGGAAATGGGTCATATGACTTTTACAAAACGAGTGTGCATTTATGTATTACCCGAGTGAGCCCGCGGATTATACACAAATTTGCACGAGTTTCGTAAATATCATATAACACACTTTCGAGGGTAATGATATTTTAATTACCGATTCTATTCCATTTTACCATCTTAGAAATATCAAAGAAATGGGCCGCTTCCTCTGCGACAGCCGGCTATGTACAGTGACGTCACGAACAATGGTGTTATGACGTCACAGGCGAAAATACGGGAAGTCGCGCTACAACAATCGTTGCTAGGCAAAAGTGATATGTGCACTAATGCTCATATTGACAATATGTCACCACTTACACATGTACTTCCAACCATATTGGTAATAAAGTTATTTACTTAATTATGGATGGCCAAAAATATGTATGAGACATAATTGAAGATATATGAACTCTTTGTGCTATTAATCTTATGCTTTGTTTGCAGAATCTGTCAAAGGAAACAGTAAGTCATACGGTCCGAATTCATGCCATAAAATTATGACATCAGCACATGTTCTCACCAAAATATTTTACACATTCCTGTATATTGTGAGTCAGGAAACATACAGCACAGTTAGTGCAAAATATTAATATCACCCCAGAAATCTTTAATGTAAATGTATTAGTGATTGCGATGTTTCAATTTGTGAATCTTGTTTGTCATATCAACGAATTCGAATAAGACAATGACACGCCATACCAAGTACTTATCAATCAAGTAAAATATGGGATAGGATTTTATTGTTGGCCACTCTTCAACATATTTTATGCACATGGTTGATAGTGTTGTGCTTTAATACACCTGAATTGATAGAACTAGATTTAATTAGTCTATCAATGTTTTACATGCAGCGTGATGGGTGCAAAATCGTAAAGAAATATGTTCTCAGACTCTACTTGTTTGCAACCTGTTATGAATCTCAACACTCGATTGTGTTGAATATAGATTAGTAGTTGAGGTAATATTAGCTTTGGCCCTGAAATAACACGGCTCTGTCGGCTTTACTGTGCATTGTGAACATTCCATATAATATTCAGACATTTTTGTCTCTCAGTCTTTACACTGAAAGTATGACTCTACTTGTTTGCAAACTGTTATGAATCTCAACACTCGATTGTGTTGAATATGGATTAGTAGTTGAGGTAATATTAGCTTTGGCACTGAAATAACATGGCTCTGTCGGCTTAACTATGCATTGTTAACATTCCATATAATATCAAGACATTTCTGTCTCTCAGGCTTTACACTGAAGATATAAAGAGTGAATCGGCTCACTTTAAACGCATCATTTTTTCTCAATGTTATATCATAGTACTGACAACCCCCCCCCCCCCCCCCCCCCAAAATATATATAAATAAATAAAAATTAAGAGTTATTGTGGAACTTGAAATGAAAACAAGTATAAATTGTACTATCTGTTTTGTAAAGAGTTGATGCATATTCCGGAACCCTTTTAACAACCATTATGGACTAAACAAACAAATTTTCTAACAATTTTGTTGATATAAATTGAAATTTAAAAAAATACTGTGATGAAAAATATTTAAGTTGCAGAAAAGTGGTTTAAATTTATTAAACTTGAGCTTTTTTAATGTTCACAAGCATTGTAATATCCAACATCATTCTCTAGCCCTGGCAAGATATTGAATCCTGGAAACTTTTATTCAATTTCACTGTACATTTTATGGGCATCTTTTTCATGGCAAGAATATGCATGAGTCATAAAAACCCAAACAGAAAATATTTAATCAACATAAACCTGAACGTTATCGTATAACAGGAGCCTATTCATTTAAATGAATCGGGGCCATTCTGAAAATCCTCAAATATTAATCTCAGTATCGGTATTGATTGTTGATAAAATGAAATAAAACTTTTAATTGTACTGCAATATGGCATGCTGCATGTTCATATAAAAGTGCACAACTCAGATTATTCGGTGGTATTGATTTGTATTTTTTGTAGTGTATTTCACAGGAAAAAGCCAAACGGGGGATATTAAAATGTAAATCTATCGTTTGATATTGTTTGATGATAAAGTTAAATAAATTATTTTGATATTTGGCATTATGTCATGATACATGTCAACGCCAAAATATAAGTCTTGGATTTTATGTATTGAATCAAATAATTCAAAATATAAAATATCAGAAGCTAGATAGCTATATGTTTAGTCAGTAGAAAAATCTTGTCCATTTGTATTCCTGAAGTATTCTTTTCATAGTTAAACTATTGTGATCTCATAGGTACATGTATTTTCTGGATAATTTAATTGTTTTTCATTGTTTCCATCAAATTTGTTCTATGAATTATGAGCAAGAACATTTGAAATTTTGCAAATATTGTGTACCGTACCACCGTGTCAAAAGCCGACGACTCATTGTAATCGCCTGACACCCTCTTTTCATAAAACGTACCTGTCTATGCCATAGCATTTCTTTATTTATTTATGCATATAAGTTGTGAGCAAATAACGTAAATGTATGTTTATGGTTTCATTGCAATGTTCAATGACATAAAGGTTGTACAAATGGTCTTTGGAGATTAAAATAACACTAAAGGATATTACATGCCAAGCAGAAATAACTGGAGTTTTGAAAAGTTCAAACTTCGGGATTTGAAATGGTTATTTTAGATTATAATGTGGTGTAATTGTATCATTAGCCAACAAAAGCTTTCTTTTTGTGTGTAACAATTATCGTTACTGCATTTAAAGCATTATCAACAAATAAACTAATTTTTTTCATAACCAAAAATTTAAATTTGAACTATTATCATGTTTGAGAAGTTAACACAAGCTCAGAAACATGACGTAAACATATGCTGTCTATAAATTAATTATTTCGTTAAATTTTCAATTAGTTAGAAAAATGAGACATCCTGGAAGGTCATCCTATTTTGTTTTCTTCCTTGGCTTAAAAGGAGGAAACAATTATGCTCATAAAATATAATTTGATCTTGAAATAAATAAAGTAGTTTAGATCAAATTTTTGGAACATATTGGCAGGATTGCCTGTTCTGCATTGTTCAAAATATTGAGAATTCCTAATCCACGAGGGTTTATAAAAATACAAACTGTATAAGACAAAATCAAATAATTAAACGTTATCTGAAGAGTAATTGGTGAAACATTCCTTACAGATTTAAGATAATAAATACTGTGAATAAAATGCATCATCAATCACATTAGAGTATGGACGAAGTGCCATATTGAACAATATAAGAATAATCAATGAGTTGCGAGGAATTACGGATTATCTGTCCTGAGTTAATTATTGTGATAAACTCCGAGCTTCAGCGAGGAGTTTGACACAATAATTCACGAGGGACAGATAATCCGTAATTCCGAGCATCGAGTTGGTTATTCTTTTTCTTACCCAAGATAATTTTGATGCGTAAAAACGGTAGAAAAAGAGAAACATTAAAAAACTACGCTCGGCCGGTAAAGTACATCTTGTATTCATACGTCATTCATAAATTTGCTCACTACTTCAGGATGGGCGTCTCTAAGTAGTTCGCAACTCAAGATCTTATTTGAAATAGTTTATTATATTGATGTCACTTTATATCCAAAAAATATTGCTTAATATCATTAAAAAAGCGCTTTTATTTACCGCGCACAACCGAAAAGAAAAAGTAAGACGTCTTTAGCTTTCGTTACGTTTGACAAGCTTAGTGAGGAATGTATGACGTCACTGCTTGACGTCATGATTAATGACGTCATAGAGCTATGACGTAACGACAGTTTGACCAGCGATTCACCCACCTAGCGCCGCCTTGAAGATTTAAACTTCTATTTACGGCAAAGAAAACATCAGAAGGTCTTGATTTCCCATTAAAAATGTTTTAGTAATGTGTGACTTTCGTAATTTAAGTATAAGATTTTTTTATCTATATCTCTCAACTGAAATAGAAGATCCATGCGATTCATGAATGGATGCAAAAAAGTTCTGTCAACCAATCAAAATGAGAGTTATTTTTAGAAAAACTGTAATTCCCATGACCATTATGCAAACTTTAATACCCGACATATCCTTGCCCGCTTGGGTAAGAAAGAACATTATGCTATCTGTAACTTCTAATAGTTTAAGTAATCAATCCTCCTAATGGGAATAGCTTTATCAGTTTGCCGCCTCAATGTTGATATTGGAGCATTATTTCATTCAGGGATAAGGATTTTGGCTAAACGTGTATTATCACCTGTGAAATGTCAGGCATAAAGTGTTTAGTGGAAAATCATATACAATAGAGCTTTTTGAGATGGAATTATCTATGGGAAACGGTATATCGATACAAAATGAAAATGTTGTAAGAAGTTTTCACAGAGGGGAAGAAAGTTCAGTAACGAGTAGTTAAAGCTAGATACAGATTACAAATAAGAACCAATATTTTTCCGACATGCTTTTTTAAACATGCGCCAAGTAAAGCATATTTCATAATTCGTCTTTTCAATACAATATCCATCATCGACATATCATTGTTGGTTTCCTGAACATCTCATGTTAATGATATAGCTCTCATTTAAATCCTAATTCATATCTAATAAGAACATGTTTATATGTTTATGTTGTTTTCCATTGTTTCGAAATTTAGTTATCATACATGTATCATGTTTTATTAAGTAAGATTACATAAAAATAGAAGTTATTAGGTTCTTTCAAAAGGGATCATATAATCGTATGTTGTAATGACCGGATGATGCATATGTCAAACTTTCAAATACTGTACACAACTAAATGTTTGAGAAAAATTATTATTAAACTTTTCATAATACAAAAATAATAACCATCGGTGTTTCTGTTCTACATGTATCCATTAGATATGTACACCCAATACGAGGAGATATGTATATATTCTATTTTAGACTTTTAAGCTTAATCACATTTTAATGTTCGTGTTTTGTATTCAACATTTTGTCTTTTGAAAACGAAATAATCTTGCCAGATTAAGGTTTCATGACCAACAACTTATTGGAAAGAATTGCAGGCCATATATTTGAAAATGCATTTTCCATGTGTCCATTTGTCCATTTGATTTATGTCATGCAATACAACTGGATAATTCAAATTATATCATACATTTTCTCTTTGAAATATGTAAATAAATATATTTTCCTGATTCCATTTGTGGAACATTAATAATGGTCTAAACAGTGAACCAGATAGTTTTTTTCAATTATCAAAACTCCATATAAAGCAAGAAATGCATATCTCTAAACAAGTCTCAATCTCTAATCTTCTACTTCTTGCTTTGCGATGCCTATGTTTTTTATTTTGCAGAGGTCTTTCGTGATTATAATATTAACATGATATTTTGATGTAAACTTTGGGTAATTTGAGTGTGTGAGTGAGGAATGGAGTGCCTTTAACAATATTTCAGTAATTATGTCCACCATAAAGATTTGCGGGAGTGTGGGTTTCACATGGGCATCACATACACATATTTCTGGTTCAACAACTGTAGAAGGCATGGAAACTAAACTCCGAAAAGCGTGCCGGGAAATAAATTTGTCACTGTATTATTTAACACTCTTTTCATATTTGGAAATTGGACATAAACGTGAAATGTATTCATGAGAAGAGTTATCAAACAGAAAGCTGATAGAGTTCTGCAAATTTGTAATAGGAAAAAGCATTTAGACTATCCTGATTTAACGGAAGTAGGATATAAAAATGATTTTCGCATGCTTCTAAGACTAAAATGTACATAAACGTTGCGTCCCTAGTTCTCTAAGCTTACAGTCGCAAGTTCCGTTTGTGAAATGTGGATTTCGACATTAACTGAAACCTTGTATCAAAAACATAACTTTTAACTTTTTATACATTTAAACATTTTTATAAAAAATAATTTGATCAAAATGGTTCATTCCCCTATGTAGAATTTATTGAATCTGCAAGAAAACGTCTGAAGATAAGATTAACATTTTAAGGATTTCAAATTAACTCATCAAATGAGTTGTTTTGTAATGATGTAGCGATAAAAACCTTAAATAAACATCGACTCAAGTCCTGTCAACATACGTTAGAAAACCAGGTTGATACATTCACAAAACAAGATCAGTAATTGGGTTCTGTTTTTTAGTTATAAGTTATGTATGACGTCATATATCTTTTTGATGAGTTCCTTCATGACTGCTTCTTAATACATTAATTCAAAAGGTATGAAACAAATCTACTGATTATTATGCAAATGCGTATGCCACATATTGTACTGTAAACTTCACTTGACTATTCAACTGATGAGTGAAACATTTCTAAAACAAGTCACATTTTAACCTTCCTAAAACGTGTATTGCTGGTGAACGTCAATATTTGATTCAATGTTCTTTTCCTGACCCCTGTGTGCATTTTGAGTTCAACATAAGGAAGAAAAATAAATGCAATTATCTCTAAAAACCTAATGGATAGAATTAGAAATAAGTTGAACAAAAATATTAAGCAGCAAATTATTTAAAGGCGCAGATGTAATAAATGAAACGTTTTTACTATTTTCTTTGAACTTGAATATAAGAGGAAGAAGAAAAAAATCTATTCATATGAAAATGTTTACATAGAAATAAAACCAGTCATTCATGTATTTAAACATGGAAATCTAAATTGATCCATCAACTTAGTGTGAAAACCCCTTCCCCAAAACTTGTTTTGCCCTTACAGTAGTGTGAAATAGTTCCTATACCCCTCACGCGTTGGACACGGGTGGTCACACCAGTCACTCACGCGTTGGCCATGCCAGACGATGCGTGTGTAACCAGTGAGCAACCAGTGTCTGACGGGTTGGCCACCAGTGGCTCACGCGTGGTCGACCTTAACGGATAACCGAGTCTCTGGTCATCCAAGTGAGGAGTTACTTCCCTTCAATAAGAGAAGTTATTAGTCAGTTGGATATAGTGGAAATCTCCCCTCCCGAAATGTTGACATCAAATGATGCAATGGGTGGTATGACGATTTTATGAAATGTTGACTTTGGGGACAATGATGATTTTGGTGATATGTTCATTTTGTGAAATATTGACTTTGGTGATATGCTGTTTTGGAAAATGTTAACTTCACATATATTGATTTTGTTGATTTAGAAAAATGTTGACTTTAGTGAAATGATTATTTGGTGAAATGGTGACTGAAGAAGATCTTTTGATTTTGGTGGCATGTCGATTATGTGAAATGTTGACTTTGATGAGAGGTTAATTTTGTGAAATATTGGTTTTGGTGATATGTTGATTTTGTGAAAAGTTGACTTAGAAGATCTATAGACTTTGGTGAAATGTTGACTTAGGAAGATATGTAGAGTAGTGGGATTAATTGATAATGTTGACTTTGGTGAAATGTTGATTTGATGAAACGTTAACTTAGGAAGACATATTGACTTTGATGATAAGTAAATTATGTGAAATGTTGACTTTGGTGATATGTTCATTTAATAAAATATTGTCTTTGGCGATATGTTAAGTTTGTGAAATATTGACTTTGGTGAAAAGTTGGTTTTGTAAAATATTTACTTTAGAGATATTGGTTTTGTGAAATATTGAATTTGATTGCAAGTTGTATTTGTGAAATGTTGATTAAGGAAGATCTTTGGACTTTGGTGATACTTTGATTATCTCAGCTTTGGTGAAATATTGACTTAGGAAGATCCATAGACTTTGGTGACATTTTGACTTTGGTGAAATGTTTTTTTGTAAAATGTTGACTTTGGTGATGTGTTCATTTTATGAAATATTGTCTTTAGCGATATGTCGATCTTATAAATATTGACTTAGGTTTTATTTTTTGAAATGCTAACGTTGAAAGATATAATGATTTTGATGAAATAATGATTTGGTGAATGTTTGAATAAAAATCTATTGACTTTAGTGATATGTTAATCATGTCGACTTTGGTGAAATATTTTGTTGTTGAAATGTTGACTTAGGAAGATCTTTAGACTTTAGAAAAACGTAACTTATGTTGACTTTAGTGAAATGTTGATTTGGTGAAATATTGAGTTAAGAATATCTATAGAAATAATTTCGTTATACTGTTATGATTACTTTTGTAATATTTTGCTTTTCTGAACTTTGTTGTTGTGGTTTGTTGACTTTGGGAAATTGTGATTTGTGTACATGGTAAATAATAGTCTTCGACGTATTCAATCTTTCGATTTTGAAATTGTTGACATTGAACGATATATTTAACTAAATACCGACGAGAGTCGCACGTATGTGGTGTTCATAACAGGCAGTAATCGATGGACTTTGATAGGAATGAATGGTCCGTTGAAATGGCTGATACAAGGTTTGGAAAATAAAGAAATCTTTAAGATAACGGGTTGTTTGAAGTTTACACAGTTTTATGTCATAACATACCCATCGTTCATTTAAGCAACACGGTATTCATGTCCCTTTAACAGTAATATCCTGTTTGTTCGATTCAGTGATGTAGTTTGATGTAATAATCACATCGTCATCAAATGAATTCAGTCTCTCTTGATCCATCGTATATAAAAGCAGAATCTAAAATTACCTACGGATTTGATCCTCACGCAAATAAACAAGTAATCAGATCCTAGAACTGTAATCATTATCAAATAGATTGACCTTGAAATAAAACTATCTAATGATTCACATGTACATACGCTACCGACTGAAGCATAGCAATTGGACCAAACATGTGTAAATGCTTCCATTGGCCAATATTCTTCATGTAGCCACGCCCTTGTTTATTACTGATTGAATCACCCGCTATTCCATGCTTCTCGTTTGCGTTTATTATTATTATTTACACTGCAATCTAAAATTATTATTCAAAATATATTTCAGTATGTAAAACAAGTCATCATGATGGTTGTTTTTAACTTCGGTATGTTTATTGTAACATTTTACATGTACATATGACATATTCTGTTTTGTTTACAAATATGGTTTATTTTCTTGCTACATATGTTTGTTTGTTCAAACCGTTATCATATATCAACTGGTCAAAAAGATTTATTTTTCTTTTTACTTTTGTCTCACATCGTATGGAAACAAAAAATAAATATTTTACATCATATTCAAAATTTAAAAGGCCCAAAATTATATCGATTTGACTACAATAAATCAATCTGACTAAGTTGTGAAGTGACAGGACTTGTTCAACAGAAAAGTAGACCACGCCCATCACGTGTGGACAAATCAAGATACATGTTATTAGTGAATGTGTATTCATACATCAATATACTATAGATAAGACCCCAGAAATTAACAACATCAATGGTGTAATTTACCAAATAACGTCTCTGTGTTCTCTGTTTAATATCCTTATTCACACCTGTTCACACCCGACTGAACACAATGAAACAATAAAACAATCTGAACTTTACGGTAGACTAGACAGCTTAATCCTTTCATCCCCGTCGGGGTATGAGGGTACTGTGAGCTAATTAGTGTCGTTAGAGTGGACTGTTACGCCGACAAGGGGCCTAGGCGTTGAGCCGTGAAGCATATCCAGGGCTGACTGAATTCAACTTTCTGGAAAAGGTCAATTTTGGAAGATATAACTTCAACTCAAGCATGATATCGTGTCTGTGAAAGAAATAGATTTTGGTGGAATATCATCTTTGACGAAACAGGACTTATGAAATGTTAAGTTTGAAAAAGATCATTTTCTTTATTGTTGAAAGTTTAGTTTTAAGAAATTTGATTATTGAAATGCTAAATTCAATAGACTTCAGCAAAATAATCACTTTGAATACATGATATTTTAATGGAATATTACCTTCGGAAGATAATATATTTTTTACGAAATTCTAACTTTGAGAAGCCATGCCTAATGTAAGAATTAAAAAAATTGTTTTATGTTCACGATAATGTATTGTTAGATACGTTTGCGCTCCATAGTCTAATAAGCCCAGTTTATTGATGTTTGAAGAACGGGCAGGGAATTGTGTCACGGGCCTAAATCCTGGGATTGTACAGTAGTTAAGTTATTTAAAAGTCTTAATCTACTTTTGTGTGCAAGTTTCATGGTTTTAAAATGTAAACTTTTAGAAATAGATATTAACAGTTGGTGTTCACAATTATGGAATGATAGGGGGCAAGTCAATGGAAATAAATTAAGGACATATCTTAGTTTTAAGAGTGATTTTTGTACTTCTGATTATGTTAAATTTGTTAATGATAGTGTACTCCGTGGCTATTTAGCTAAATTTAGAAGCGGCACCCTCCCTTTAGAGATCGAGACTGGTCGTTTACAAAACCTAAAACTCCACTTGAAAATCGTCTATGTAAAGACGAGGTTCATTTTCTAACTACTTGCATTTTATATTCAGATATACGAACTCCTCTCTGAAATTACTCCTCGTCTATAGATCAAAATTTTCCCAATTTTTCGGCGAACGATCAACTCGTATTTCTAATGAATCATCATAAACTAAATTACTCAGTTGCCACGTTAATAAAAAAAATGTTTAGATTTAGACTCTCACAAAATACCTCATAAATATGTATTCTACACCTATATAACACACCTATGTATATATGCAATAATATTTTAGCACCATAGTGCTTTTACTTGTATACATTTAAGTAACTAAGTGTCAAATAGGCCCAAGATGGCCGGGCGATGTTTTAAGTTATGTGTTTTACTGTCTTTTACAACTGTATCGCTTGACACTTAAATACATTGAGACTTAAATAAACAATCTGTCTGTCTGCTTCACGACCCAACACCAGGACCCTATCTAAGCATAAATGCCCGGTCAGGCGACACTATTTAGCGCTGAACAATGCTCATCTCCCTAGACGGGATTGACGCAAACTTTATAGTCTTGTAAAGTACCATCAAGTTCTGTATGTGTTACTGTTTTATCGAGATCAATCAATCAGTGTAAATATGGATAATGTACAAGATAGATGTTATCTGCCCCTTCTGGTAATAACTGGCAGTATTGATTTTCCTGTCAAAGACGATTAATTGACAGATGCATTAATTGAGTTGTCAACATATAGTTTATATGCATATACACCAATTAGTAAAAAATATCTTAAATCCTGTTTTACTTTGTTTTATTGTCTCCCGTAAGTCGCTGAGCGACTGGTCGTTTCATATTTTATAATCATGTAACGAGTGAGACATTAATAAAATTATCTGTCTGTCTGTCTGTCCTGTTTGTGTTTTAATCTTACATTCAATATAGAGTATCGTACTCATTTTTTTGGATGAACCACTAAAGGGTTGCTAATAGTTTCACCTCTTTGAAATATATATAACAACACCAACAAATTGCATGACATCTTCAATTATAATTTGACATACATGAATATGCATTTCTTCATACATCAGATAACAGTTACCAATTGTGTGCTTCAAATTTACCTAGCGCAATGTATTATTTCTTGCTGTGATACTTCAATGGAAACGTTTTAATCAGAATTCTGTGACGGAAAAGTGATATGTGATGAGCGTGATCTCCTTTTCTGGTGAGCAAGTTCCGTCACTTCCTGTCAAGAAGATTGAATTTTTGAAGTTCAATCGATGTAATGACTTCATCCTGTATCAGTTCCGGATATGATATAAATATGTCTATTGTAATCATACTATCAAATGCTATACGATATCCATTAAAGGGGCAGTAGCACGTTCTTAGGGGGAATATAAGGTGATGTCAGGAAAATAAAAATTAATTGGTCAATTGAAAGGCAATGTATTTAAACTAAATGGAGCAGTATTAATTCAAATATATAACGTAAAGTTTAGCCATGCAATTTCTGTTTCTTACACGAAATGAATTAAAGGTGTTCACACAAAATGGCCGCAAATGGATTTAATGTGAATCTTCATACTTTGTTCTCTGACTATGGATGATTGGCTTGTGTAATGAGATTGTTGACACTGTAAAAATAATACGTTTAGCATTAACTTACAATTATCAGTGAAAATTTTAAAATATAAACTTATAAAAAAACGTGCTTCTGCCCCTTTAAAGTAAACAAAACCATACATTGAATATTAATTGTTTTTAGATCGAACATTATATATATCATTTAACATACACGACTTTAATATAAAATAATGATACTTTTCCATTTACTTTGAATGAGATTAAACTTGATATCAAAAAGCATTTAAAACTCACATGACAAGAAGAACTTGTATAAAGAGGGTATTGTTCAAAAAGTGCGATTATTGGTTGTAAACACAGACATGGAACGTGAATGTCGGATATACCCATACACTACCGAACATGGCGTCGCTAAAGCATATTGTCTAATGAAATCATTTGCAAATGCTTGTTCCACAATTGATACGCTTCAATTGGTAGACCATGTACATTTGAATCATGTGAAAGGTGTCATTTCAAGGACAATTTATATACTATTTGATCTCACTGAATCTTACTGAATGTTTATTTGCAAGAGGATCTCTCAAAGGAGATTGAATTCATTTGACGGTTATGTGATAATTACATCACTTCATAGAAATAACAATATACAGACAGACAGACAGACAGATAGTTTATTATAGTCTCACCTCATCAATTACATCAAACACATATACATAATATTTACTAATACAAAAATTAAAACGATGAGCCACCCTGTATAGGGTTATGAGAGACTTTATATATGGTTAAAGTGCATGAAAGAATGGTTCATATCTTAAAATATGCATATTAAAAAAAATAAAAGGAAGTGAACAATTTATAGATATATGAATATTATAAGGTACACGAGATATAAACTATAAACTAAGAATATATTTACATAAACATTGTGTATAGAGATAGTAAAAACATGATAAGAAGCGAACATGTATATACATGTATATACTGTAAAGTACCTTATTGTTAATATGTTACGGACACACATGAGTACTACACACTACTACATCTCCGTATGAGCGTTTACCAAAAGTGACACCTTCTATGTTTGTTATTACCTGTCAACATCTGCGTGACACAATAATAAAATAATTTCTCTCTCTCTCTCTCTCTCTCTCTAATGCAAAGGGGCAGCTTGACAAGGGGCGGCGCCTTTGATCAATTCATCGCCTAACAGCATCAGACAATGGTCATGGTCACTGATTTTATTGCTGTGTAAATCCCCTGTTTTCTAATGACTGGCGAAATTATACCGAAATAATGATACAAGTAAAACAAGTATACACACAAAACTGTTCAAGTCTAGCTCTTACAGTTAATCACACAATAATACTCAAAATGTGAATATAGATAGCATCACGTTGAGCAATTCCTGAATACACCTTTCAAAGCCTACAGCGAGATAAAGTTAGGTTGTACTCTATTGTGTGCTAACCAGATTGCGTATCGCCTGGTCTCTGTTACTTGCAACTAAAGAAACTATATAGGTGTCATTTGATTTTTAAAAAAAGAATGTAAATTGTGACATTTATACCGTCCATAATAGTTCATGAGTGAGATATGTTTTCTTTACAAAAGCATATTTGGGTCTAAAAAAAACAACAAAAGGTAAAAAATCAGAACATATTGCTGTAACTTACAATAGCTATCAGGTACAATAAACCTTTGTTAATCGCGCAGTGCAACGGTAATATTAATAATATTGCATTTATAAAGTGCAGCATTCACTGTTAAATACACGCTTAAACAGACAGATTCTTTATCTGAATCTCACCTCAACATTTCGCTTAAATTTCATCCAAGAATGAAACTAATTTATAAAATGAAGAGCCATCCGTACAGAAAGGTTATGTGAGACTATGTACATGTTAAAACCAATTACGATGCACGGTGCAATATGTAATTCAAAAGAGATATCATAACGTAAAATACAAAAATATTTGCTTTAAGGTATACATATATGAACAACACAGCATAAAATAACACGGATATCAAACTATGTCTAAAGATATGCTTAAAGGGTGTAATTGTATACATTATCTGACCTACAGACCAAACTCAATGGGTAGAAAATGCAGCGCTAATAGTTTGTATGGGGAATTAATATGAATTTCTTCCCAAAAAGGTTTGACAGATTATACAATTATCCTTGTTTTGGATTTGTCAGATCGACCTGCAACGTTTGTATAAATCTATCAGACAAGGCAAAAATCTGCAGAAGTAAATCAGTGTCAATTATTCATGCGGGAATAATTTCAAAAGTTTTCTAAAATATTAAAATATTTGAAAACCCTACTGTCTCATATTTATACAGTAGGATTGGCAGGACACATTTTGATAGTTCTTCAGTAAGAAAAATAAAAAATACAAGTGAAATGTAGTCTGATAAAATTATCAAGCAATATAAACTCTTTATTATCAAGGAAAAAGAATTCGACTGATTGATATTGTGGTCTTGAAACATAATTGACTTACATAACATTAAAAGTTACCAAAAAATAAGATATCCGTTGATGGATTCTTATTCATTTTTAATTTAATTTTTGAAGGAGTTATTTCATTTGAAATGTAATGATATTGCAATATGGAGATGAAACATGTTTACGAAATACCTAAACATTATTGCCAGTGTCTCCATGTATTTTACGTTATGTGTTAAGAACTATACTATAAGTGGAATCATCTTTGCACTTTAATCAAAATTCGTCCTAGAAGAACATTCCGTTCAAACCATTACAAACATTACAATCATTGATACTCCCTCGCCCTCCCCCCCCCCCCCCCCCCCTCCCTTAACCACCAACCCCACTCCACATCCGACCACAGAGCACTAAAACCACAATAGCGTGAAGATTTGTATATTTCGACGGATTAGGCCACAACCAGATCAATCACACTTGTGATCATCAGCCACTTAATTAGCAATCAACAGGCAGACAGGTGACCGTGCGTTGGCATGTTTATGGCCTTAGAAAGGTAGACAGTTTATGAAACATTAGGACAGCTGAGATAAGCAGGATGTTAGTCGTTAAAAGCGTGATGAATCACTCCGATTGTACAATAGATGAATGTTTAATTGAATTTGATAAATATGTTACGCCTATTTTACATGGAATTTGAACTGTATTTAATCAACAGGTGTTTTCTCGACAAAGTTGACCATCTGCTGTTATTATTCCAGTATTCAAGGAAGGAGATAGCAATATTCCAGGGAATTATCGTCGGACAATTCTTATTAGTTGATCTGAAAAACTCTTTACTAGAATATTTAATCAAAGACTTTTGGATTGACCCTCGGTAATGAAAGTATTCTGAGTTTTCCTTTCGGGTCTCGCGGTATCTCAGTACTGTTGTTGCAAGCTCATTTTACAGAAAAGAACTGATTGACTTTTTAAGAAATAATGTGCTATTTTATTATTGATGTATTTACGTTTTTTAGTCTCTCATAACCCTTTTTTGGGGGGCTCACTTTTTACACTTGTATATTGTACCTTAAACTCGTACGAAAATTAACAAAAGAATAATTCAGTTGTTTACTTTTTTCTACAAAAAGACAAAACTTTTAATGATCAAATATATCTTTATAACACAAAAAACACATTTAATTCAGAGAAATGAATGACAGAAACACTGTTTTGTGCCTTGTATTTTGCCTTAGTTTAGTTGTATGTATAGGTTTATGTGCTGCGTTTTCAATGTTATGTATATCTAAAACGAGATTGTTTTCTAAACACATATGGCATAATATTACTCTAAAAGGGTTTTCACGAGATAATATATTTACATTATCTTAGGTGTAATTATAATGAAAGAACAAAACGTTGTATGAAATATAATGAGTAAAAAGCCATTGGCAATAATTATAAAGAAGGTTGGATAACAAAACAACATGCTATATTTGACAAATGGATGAATTTATACAGCAATGTGATGGTTTGATTTATTTTCCAATCCGTTTGGTTTCAAGAATGGATTCTTAATATGATAAAAAAACAAGTCTATTAAAATAATTATAAATTATCAATATGAAGTAACTAGGGCAGAAACAAGTTAGAGAGATATAATTCTATCTTTGAATGAGTCTTTGAGCTCTGTTACTGTCTCACTTAGATAGAATATCTATCAATAGCAGTAAACTACTACGACCTATCACTTAGTGAAGGGTCATTTGTGGTTACATTAATCAATTTAGGATTTAATTTGAAATAGGCGGATATCCTGTCATAAGCTGAATACACTGCACCACTTGTCTTTGTACCTTGGTGGCGTGACCTAATATTACACAACCACGAGTCGCTCTGATCAAAAGACCTCTTAATTACATGTAGCACTTTCACACCTCGTCAGAGAAATCACTAGACTAACTATGTGTTCTACTCACGCCAGTCACGGAGTCCGATATCATGATATACTAGTACACAACCAAATTTGATTGACCAGGTGTCCTCATTTTATAAAGAGAAAAGTTATTTTAAAATACCGTATTATATTTAATTCAACATTCTTCTCTTTTAATAAGTCAAAATTTCACAAGAGTCAATGTATACAAAGTCAAAATCATATCTCAATAAAGTAAAAAGGGATCCATAATTGCAAACAAACAGTAATTTGAATATTAAGTCATAACTTTTTTTGTCAGAAAATATATTTTTAACAATTTCTTTTAAAAGTCAAGATTTGTGTGAAAATAAAATTAAAAGCTTAAATTTAACCAATTTCCGATATTTCATAGTCATAAATTTATCAAAGTCAACGTGTTTTTGAATAAAGTTCTATTTTGCTTGAAGTATACATTTCACCTGATTGAAGTGAACTTTTGTTACACTTGTAGAAACAATCTTTTAACGCGTTGATAATTTAATCAAAAGTGAATGAAACTGCCTAGGAATATGTCTAAAAACACTCATGTAGATTGGCTAATATATGAATAGGTCTTAGATCTTCATTTGTTCTGTTTAGTTCTGAATAGGAGTAGAGTTTGCTTGTTTGCAAACAAGATTTCTTTTGGAATAAGAATATGTTTATACCCAAATCATTCAAAGTAAACATCCCAACAAAACAAAATTTATTTTAAAGTTCACATGCAAACACAGCTGAATTTTATTAAAGTGTATCTAACCAAAGTTAACCTTTCTTCAAAGTCAATTTTCATAAAATTAACATATGTTTCAAATTCTATATTTCCAAAAACACATTTCAAAGTTAATATTTAACAAATTCCAAATACCTTTAAAATGAAAATAATTGAGAAAATAAATACATCATTCAAAGTCAATATTTCACAAAATCAAAATATGTCTCAAAGTCAATATTTTACACAATCCAAAACCAAATTCAAATTAATAAGAACACTTTCAAAGTAGATAATAAGAAAATCAATATTAAACAAAGTCAAAATGCTCTAAAATCAATATTCCACAAAATCAAAATGTCAGTCAATGACAATATCCCTTTCAAAGTAAACATTTCTGAATATCGAAATGACTTTTGACTCAGTATCCCATGAAATCATAACATCTTTTAAAGACAATACTCCACAAAGTCAAAATGTCTTTCACAGTATATTTCCTTTTTTACAGATTTATCAAAGTCAATGTTTTAAAGAAAACCATAGATATTTTTCAAAGTCGATATTTTATACAATCAAAAGTTTTAACAAAATATCGAAACATCTATCCAAAAAAATAATTCTCAAAAATGGAAATATCTTTCAAAGTAAATAATTTATAAAATCCAATCCAATCCAATCCAAGTATATGACAAAGTCAATATATCACTAAATCAAAACGTACTTTAAAGTATAAATTCCACCAAATCACAAAATTCAAATGTTCACTTCAAAGTAAATATTTAATAGAATCAAATGTCTTTCAAAGTCAAAATTGCACAAAATAAAATAAATATTCAAAGTCAATATTTCTAAAGAAGGAAAGGTCTTTTAAACTCAGTATCTCTTAAAATCATGAAATCTTTCAAAGTCAATATTTCACAAAATCAAAATACTTTTCAAATTATATAAAAATACTTTTTCAAAGTCAATATTTCTTATAATCAAAAATCTTTCTATCTGAATATTTCCCAAAGTTTGTTTATAGTCTACATTTTACAAAATATTAATGTCGTCAAAGTCAGTTATTAACTAAGTCAAGATAAGTTCAAAATCAATATTATCAACAAGTTCAACATATCTTTTAACGTGAACACTTATCAAATTGTACAAAGATCTTTAAAGTCAACAGAGCACAATTTAAGATATTCAATATTTCATAAGAAGTCGTACTTCTTAACGTAATCCTTATAACACTATATTCATTGCCAAGCGATTTTATGTATGTTTTCTTCACTTTGACAAGTCCGTGGCGAACCCTCAATTATCCAGCCAGACGGCACACCAGTGACACACCCGTTGGTCACTGGTTGCTCACCAGTGAGCAACGAGTGGTCGCCCGTGGCTCACCCGTTGCCCACCGGTGGGTCACTGGTGGGCAACGCATGGCACACTCGTTCATGATATAGTTACTTATTCACACTACTGTAACTGTTCTCATTAGAGCATTTGCAACTATATGGTATCAACTTGCCCTTTGATTTAAGATAAGAACTTGCTTTGTTATTTTCTATAATTGATTGTTTGATACTAGTGAACTAAGGATATGTTTTACCTTTACAACAAATATGTCAGCAACTACTTACATATTTGTTCGATATCTATCAATTTATGTGACTTTTAAATATGTAGAAATTAACTGGTTTAAAATTTGTTCAGAATTTGCAAACGCCAGTTCTCACTTCATATGAATTTCAATATAACATTATGATACGATGAATCTTTTTTTAAAGATGACATTGAGTGTATCTATTTTCAACCCATAAACAGTTGTTAAGCCTATTAAGCAAATGTTCTACTTTGAAAAGTTTTGGATAAAAATGAAATCGAGTTAACTTGATTCAAATGGTCGCCTTTTTTTGTAAAGATACAAGAGTAATCCCAAGGGCGAGTCAAAGTTGAATTAAACGGACATTTCTAATATTAGCATAAAGAACTAGGGAAGCAACCTTAATGTTCAATCTAAAGTAAGAATCTTCATAAAATCATTTTTATTTCCAACTTCCGGTAACTTGGCTCAGTCTAAAAGCATTTCTCTTTTACAAATCTTCAACAATTTAGCAACATTCAATTTGAATACCCTTCACAGGAACACTTTTCAATTTCATTTTTAATTTTCATAAATGAAAAGAATGTTTATCATAAGAGAATTAATTTCATTTGTTGTTAGTTTCTTATATAGACATGGACTTATGACATGTCATAACAGTTACAGTACTGCAATATTGTTGAAGGAACACTCAATCGTTCACTCCAACTTAGCAACAGTTTTTACAAAAATGAAAGTTCTACGTGAAAAGCCTTCTGGAATAGTTATGCTTATGAAAGAAAAGAATAGTAGAATTTGGAATGCAATGAAAAGAAAAAATATTTTAAAACTAGATTAGCGTTTGCGGGATACCGCAAAAGCAGAGCAGCCCCGGAATTTGGGGTTTCGCCTTACCCTGTTCCGCCTCACAATCAATCAATGAACACATTTCATTGAGTATAACATTATTGTAATGAAATAAAGTGTTAAAAATTAAATTAATCCATTTTCTCCATATATGTTGACCTTGCTGTGACCTTGACCTTCGACAGTTCGTACCGAAAACTTTTGAAAATGTTGTACTTCTCAAGAGATAATATATACAAAATCTAAACTTCATAGCACAAAAACTTTTCAAGTTATTGTGTTTACAAGGTATTGCAATAACTCACATCTCATGACCTTGACCTTTTACCTTCAAGGTCACACAATAATTGAACACTTTTTATTGAGTATAACAATCATGTATTGATTAAAAGTGATCATAGTTAAAATAAAGCATTTTCGCTAAACCATGCTTAAGTCATGACCTTGCTGTGACCTTGACCTTTGACGGATTGTAGCCAAAACCTTTTCAAAAATTTCTACGTTTCCAAGGATGATATATACCAAGTTAGAGCTTCATAGCACACAAACTTTTCACGTTATTGCGTTTACAAGGAATTTTGCGGTGATTTTATAACTCGTGACCTTGACCTTTGAACTTGAAAGTGAACATGTCATAATGATTCCCTGGAAGTATTAAAATCAAGACATGTTCATGAGTTCTGAAAAGCTAAATGGGATAAAGTTATACCCAAATTTAGTGCATTTTGTAATAACTCATATCTCATGACCTTGACCTTTGACCTTCAAGGTCACACGATCATTGAACACTTTTTATTGAGTATAACAATCATGTATTGATTAAAAGTGTTCATAGTTAAAATAAAGCATTTTCGCTAAAACATGCTTACTTAATGACCTTGCTGTGACCTTGACCTTTGACGGATTGTAGCCAAAACCTTTTCAATTTTTTTTAGTTTTCCAAGGATGATATATACCAAGTTAGAGCTTCACAGCACAAAAACTTTTCAAGTTATCGCGTTTACAAGGAATTCTTAGAGTGAATACATATCTCGTGACCTTGACCTTTGACCTTGAAAGTGAACGTGTCAAAATCGTTCCCCCGAGGTATGAGTAATAAGGTATGAATAAGAGTTCTGGAAAGCTTAGTGGAAAAAAGTTATAGCTAGTAGTACGAGTGCGGCGGCGGCGGCGGCGGCGATGGAAACTTCACAAAAACTGATAGCAGCCCCGTCCTTAGACGGGGCTGCTAATAAAACATCAACTTATACTAAGTAAGTGTTGATAAGAAGAATATAACCATATTGTTTAACTGTTCAAATGTATATTCAATAATCCAGAACCTCTAATCTTTTCATCATACGTTTGTATAATTCCATATAATTTGACTTTATCTTATTCACATTTTCATGCCTCCGACCCGAATCGAAGATCAACGAGAAATATATTGTTTTCTTTATTTAACCTTCTCCTTGAAAGCAAACTGACTCTGAACACCCAAATATTTCGTTTCTTAAATTGTGTGTTGCCATTAAAGTGCCGCAGAATAGTGAATGTTTTGGACAGTTTGGGTGAAAAGCACCAAACATTGCCCCTGAAATTGCTCCTTATGTCATATAGGGACCACTTATTGTTTTACAAGATTTCCTCACTTTCTCAAATGGATGCCAATGTGAGTATCAGGATAACTCTTTCGTTTAATCATACACAACTAAAAGGTGATCGCATTTTTAAAGTTTTACATTTTAGATTTACATTTCTCTGTATCATTTAATACATTCATGTATGCTTCTCCACAATTTACATTTTTACATTTTACAATTCACATATTGTGTGTGCTTCGCACTTTTAGTATTATTTTCGTTAAGACCCTCTGCAGTAAAACATAAGCATTAAAAGAACAGTGTACATGTAGCTCAATTAAAAGTTGTTTAAACAATGAACTTGTACATTAAAAAAGACAACATTATCAATACATGAAGCTGTAGCACATATTTCCCTGTCAATATATACAAGAATGTTTAAATTGCATATACAATCAATGTTGATGCTTATTTAATGTGAAACACAATACCTGTCTGATAATAAATTCAAATCAATAATGAATAGCAATGATATAAGAATAAATATAGTGTATTTGAGAAGTTTGGCCAATGGCCATAGTTACTTTTAAATTTAGGAATGGAAATACATACAGTTGAATAACCGAATCCATATTCTAATGAATTATGTATAGATAATAATCTAAACTAAACCATTGATTAAAAGGAGTTGAATATCCATATCATAAACTTATTTTCAAAACTGACTCAAGTAAGATATATGTTTAGATCCCCTTGATATGAATATTGATAATATTCTTATAGAACTAAATTTTACTAACATCAGCTCTTTATGCTTATCCTCAACAACAGAAATGTACATTAATCTAAAGAATGTGACACACTTTCAAATGTCGGAAAATTGATGTTCTTAAAGTGAAAAAAAAATTATTTAGAAGGTCGAAAACGGATCACAAGTATACACATTAACTTTCATTTCTAACATTAACATCTTGATAACTGAATTTGAAAAATGTATATAATGATATTGTTTTTTTATCTTAATCTTCTTCTATCTGTGAACATTCGTTCATCAGAGGGAGCAAACACGTGAGCAAATAACTATCACACTTTGATCACTCTTATAATTGATCCTTTCAAGTATTGCAATGTAATTTTATCCCACCCCGAGGACTCCAGTGCAATGAATGCTTTAGACAAAAGCCTTTCTTTTTCCATTACAGTGAGCAGAGGCCTCTAGGCATGCAGCATACTGAAATGGCACTTAATCTCAGATCTATCTCTCTTCAGATTCTTCAGCTGTTGAGGAGACCACTCTCCATTGCCTCGAAACATCTGCATTCCTTAGTTTCGTCTGACAAAAAAGATGAATTGTCATTTCAGAAGTAACAAAGCTTTAGTATTTAAATCAAGTTGAATGTTTAAACATGTTAGCAGCTGATAGCTTCTGTTTTCCGTAGGCAAGCCTTCTCTCACATAATTTAAGAAGTAAGAAAGCATTATCAGTTACATCTGAATATTCAAAATGAAAAATGAAGTAATTCAATATCACTTATCGACATGTTTTGATGATTGGAAGTTTAGGAGGATGGAGAGAGATTATAGACATGGCATTATGAACATTCAGTACAAACGCTACACATTCCAAAATATTGTTAACATTGGTTAATCCATTTCCAAAGTTCGACATCAAGTCTGTCTGCCTAACACAGACACAGTCTGTCCTAAAGAGCCACTTTGTGGTTTCATCGCATGTTTTATACTTAAATTTTGATAATACTTTGCAAATACATACATCAAAGGCACATGGATATTAGTTTTATAAACAATTGATCAGTATCAACTCGTAAATGACATTCTGCCTGCATTATATAAGTTTCCATCCATCAATGACTGTCTTTTGTTCTCACTATGAAATGAAATGATACCATCGCAAATTTTGATAAGGTGATACTATTGGTACAGTGTGGCAGATTTGACCCCTGATAAATCACGGAATTTCCCTTTAAATATGCCATCACAACTATATACTAATTGTAACACGGAAGACATACATGGCAACGACTTGCAATAAGACACGTTGTAACAAGAAAACCATGTTTGCTGTTTTCTTAACTAACAAAGACAGATCAAAGAAGCTCTCAGATGTTAAGTGATAGAAGACAATTTATACAGTTAATTTTCAGTAGGATCCAAGATGCTCATCAATCGGCACACACTGCTCCCCGCTTTAGATTCCACGCCTCTCAGTCAAAGTTACCTTGAGCTGGCCTCTTTAAGATCGTTTGCCATCAGTATTGTAGGCAGGAGGGTTTACAGATTAGAATCTTGTCTGCAGCAGTAAGCTATCATGAAGGGTCTGTGTGATTGATGAACAGGTTGTAATGAAATGTTATAAGAGTTTAGGTTAAATAGATAAAGTTGTATCCACGTCTGATTCCTCATGACAGATATGTGTTCTATACAAATAACCTCTTCCAAAACGGTCCTACATCTGACTCTTTATATGATAAGAGTAAACGGAACCATTAATACATTGTATTAATATTGAAAAACATAATATCTTATAGTCCTTAAATCAGTGACACAGATTTTTAGACATCGAGTAATCACTCTTAAAGAACACTTTTTAACATTTTCATGTTGTAATACAGTGATGAGTGATAGTGGTTAGGTGACAATATCACGACGTTTTAATGATAGTTTGAATACACTGATTCACAACAATTCTAACACTGATATAGACAAAAATTAAATATAAGATTTAACTTCCTCTTGTGTATTTTAAAAGCTTTAATCACTTCAAGCAAAGCTTCTTTCATGTAGCAAAATATCAGCAAGAAAGAAAGTAAACTATTTGAAAATAATGAATGTAATGTCTGCTAACAATATACGCCAAAATCATAATGGTACAACAATAAAGCAATGAAAAGCATCACATTTTGAAACTGTTATATGATAAATAACATATATAGGATGGCTGATATGGTACTCAACGCAATGAATAACCCTGCATCCCTTTGTAAAAGGTCCACCTGGAGTATTTGGGATATTGTCTTGGATAAAAAGATCTTAATTTGTTGACAGTGGTTAATTAGAGAATATAAAACCTGTTGGTCTAAGTACTATCATGATATCTACAATCATAACACTCTGTATTTACCTTTCCTTAATAGTCAATAATCAATCTATTAACACTTCCACTCTCTTATTTCAATCTCAAAGAGTTTCAACCAATCAGAGGGCAACTATCGCAAATATCTTGTTATCAAAATGTTTTGAGAAAACATATTCTGTCTCATTGCTGAAATATCTAACAGGAAATATCTATTCCTTAATATAATTGATTATGATGTAACCATATCATTGATAAGAACTAAATTCTTGTGAAAACCTAGTTTTTGAAATATTTTATGGAAATGTAACAAACTAAAATTCTCTTGAAACTGATTGGTATTTCCGTTTCGTTATTGTCTTTCGGTTAATGATACCGCTTTAGTCTCCATTATTGAATCAGATCAAGCCTTTAGCTTACATGATTTGTGTTCGTGAGAGGAGGAATTATTCTGCTAACTCCACCAAGCTAAAGAGGAGTCAATTGATTGATCGCTTCTAATTCTTTAAGATTCGTCAATGTAGGTCTTATCAATCGTCTGATATCTCACAAACGTCTGTGTAGTCTTCGAATATCCTGATTGATATCAATGAGGGTATGAAGTAAACAATTGAATCAATACTGTTCTTGCAGCTATATTCGATTTAATATGAAATAGTGAACAAAGGAACATGTTTTTTGATAATTTTGACATAGTGAATTAACACCATAGACTGATGAATTACCTTGGATCTATTACCACATTCGTAAAAAATATCTACAGTCTAAGATGGCTACTGTGTAAAATGTCGGAGAATTATTTTTTGTAGCATTTTTTACATATTTTTTTGTTATTATAACAAATAAACTTTATTACCTTTTAGAATTTACTATCACTTATTTTCCAGAATTGTTGATTGAATCAAAATAAAAAAGTGATTTGTATAAGTACAACTGTCGATAACATTTACATTGTTTTCACCGATTTCATTTTTATTCCCAAGTATAGCTTCAGCTCCCTAAGCAAATACTCGAGGCATTGAGTAAATGTGAGGTTCACTAGAAAAAAAATAAGCAGTGCAAACTCACACAACTGAAAAAAAACTTATGAAGAGATCAAATTGAAGTATTGATTGGTTCTTCTTTATGATAATCAACAAAAGTTGTCTGCTAACCATTTGGTATATCAATTATTTTTAGATATATATATGTATTTATAGAATGCGATTTGTGACTGTTGAAAAATGCAAAAGACATGCGTGATCGAGTTCCCATTAACATATTCAAAAACATAATGTATACATGCCTGAGGTCTTTGTGTAGGATAAAACTGTCTTGTGTAAACTAAGCTAAAACACAGTTATTAGTAACATTAGTATTATTTGGTGCACATGAATGATTAACGTTTTAAGACTGTTGCATTTATTGAAAAGGAAAATGATTTATGTGCAAACGAAGTCTGAAACGTTTTTTTTTGTCGCCCGCATTCCAGATAAAACTTTACCTGATCTATAACTGACAACACGTGAATATAAATCATCAAATATCCGAATACAGAACTATTTTTCAATCTTCAGAACTGATTAATTCTGTAACGACCTTATAAACTATTTGCCGTTAATTGTGCAGGGACGGTTGTGAGGATATAGTGTATTTTATAACAAATGCATTGATTGATACTTTATAAGCAAGATGAGTTTCCATATTCAGACTATTGTGAACGAAGTAAAAGAATATGTACCTCTTATATACGATTTACATACTCCTTTTCCTAGGCTGCCAATTGGATGAATAATTCAATAATTTTGTAATTAATTTGAGCAAAATACCGATCTAAACATTTTGCAAGTTTTGATAGAAAAAGTAATTTTAAGTTTATTACATGTGACACTTGAGTTATTTTGTTTCAAATACCAATAAGTAATATAGATGAGTTCAGTTCTGTTCTTTTTCGCTGTCACTCCTCTCAGCTGGTCACAACCAATCTTCTTGTCATCTCCAACTAAGCTGTAGCAAAGGTTTGGATGAATTGATTTTTTAACAACTGATAAAGAATAGAATCTGGTATAAGTGTCTGTGAAGAAAACTTCACAGCCAACTTCAAAGTCACTCAATTTTATATTTCTAAGAAAGGCGTCTTGCTTTATCGGGACTGCTTTATCATATTTTAAGGGAAAACATGTTGTTTACCCAGTAAAAAGGAATATTTTCATATTTCTTGCATAATAATTTGTCGATGCGCTTAACTCGATTATATAATTCAATTGAAGGGTTGTATTTAAAAGAACAAAATGTTTTTTTAAAACCAAATGTTGACAAAAATAATATCAAATCTTAAAAGTATCAAATGATATTCAAAATGTTATTATTGAGAGGAAAGTTATTCCATGTGCTGATTTTATGTCACCTTAAAGTCTAATGTAGAATATGTATTAATATTGTTACGACGCATTATTAAGAATCATTTGGTGGTTACAGAAACGTTTTAAAACTTGATAAAAGATTCAAACTTGACCTGATTTCAGCTGAGATTAATAGACGTGACAGTTAAATCTCGGAATGCTTATTTACTAATTTGACGATGAGACTAGCGTATTTATTATTCATGAAAACTTAATGATTATAAGATCTTTTAAAACTTATGTGGACGTCTGCTGAAAAGCACTCTCCGTTTCCATTTTTAGCTCATCTGGCCTGTAAGGCCCGATGGGCTTATGGCATGGCATGGTGTCCGGCGTGCGTCGGTCCGTCCGTCCATCCGTCCGTAAACTTTGTGGAATTTCGACTTCTTCTCCAGAACCATAAGGCCTAGAAAGCTGAAACTTTGTGTACAGACTCCTTGGCTAGTGAGGATTATAAATTGTAGCTTTGGTGGCCCTGTGACCCCTAATAAGGGCCACAGGAGCCACACCCTAAAAACCTATTTTCATCTTCTTCTCCAGAACCATAAGGCTTAGAAAGCTGAAACTTTGTGTACAGACTCCTTGGCTAGTGAGGATTATAAATTGTAGCTTTGGTTGCCCTGTGACCCCTAATAAGGGCCACAGATGCCATGACCTAAAAACCTATTTTCATCTTCTTCTCCTGAACCATAAGGCCTAGAAAGCTGAAACTTTGTGTACAGACTCCTTGGCTAGTGAGGATTATAAATTGTAGCTTTGGTGACCCTGTGACCCCTAATAAGGGCCACAGGGGCCACACCCTTAAAACCTATTTTCATCTTCTTCTCCAGAACCATAAGGCCTAGAAAGCTGAAACTTTGTGTACAGACTCCTTGACTAGTGAGGATTATGAATTGTAGCTTTGGTGACCCTTTTGTCCCTAATAAAGGCAACAGGAACGTCCTTCAAATCTATTTTTATCTTCTTCTGAAGTATAAGGCCTAGAAAACTGAATCTTGTATCCATTATACTTAATTTTATGATTGGTGCCCCTGTGGCCTTTACAAAGGGGGAATCACATTGGTCACACTCTACAGCATAATTGATGATGAAGCCTGATGAGCTACAGAGCCAATGGCTCTATTTTTTTTATTTTTGGTCCATCGGGTTAGATCGCAATCAATTGACTTGAATTATGTTGATAGAACACATAAATGACAAAACAATACAACATCCATTTATGCTTTATGTCTTTTTTTTTCAATACGAATAGAACATAACACCTTGATGTTTAAATTTGAAGAAGTTTATTACAGGTTTTGCACTGAATCACCTTGCGAATATGAAGTAATACACATATATTTATAAATGGTTACTTTAGTCGATATTGGGAAAAAAAGCTAGAACCCATTCATTTAAATGCAGCGAGAAATTTACTGTTTTAAGAAAACTCACACCACTTAGATATCTGTATCACGAAACTCTACAAATAAGAAAATGATAGCAAAAACTGTGTTTGATGTATAAATTTCAAGTAAGATTACGCTTCCTATTCAATTGCTTCCAAGAAATCTTTGTTCAAGTCATTATCAATGATTAGTGTAATTATATATAGCTAATTGTATAGCTTAATTATAATAAGATAAAATTATTCTATAGGATCGTAAATTGTCTTGGAATAACCAACCATTAATATTTCTGGTTTAAAATCACATCTCATTTCATTTTCAAAGATTTGATACGCGTCTATGTATATACAAACTTTTGTTTTAACAAATATTTGTAACAGGAAATGAAACTTAATAAGTCTTTTGTTCAACAAGTAGAATTAATTAGAAGCATTATATGGTTTTATTCTTCACCAGGGTGACTGATGGGATTACACTCTATGAAACCCATCAAATACGGCAAATCATGTTTGAATAATGCTCATGTCAAATTCCTGGGGAAAAAAGATAAGTTTCACTTGTATGAGTTCTTTTGGTTGAAAAAGAAGTTCAAATTAATGATTTTGACATCAACACCTTTAGAGGGACAGTCCTATCGGGGTATTTTTGTGGAAACAAACTTCAAGAGTACTTCCCTATTTATACCTATGTATGATTATTAATTGATTATATCACAATTAGTTTCATATACGTCAGTGAGGATAACATTTAGTGGTACTGTCCCTTTTATTGGTGTTGAAACAAGATTGCATGCATGTTCATCTAAATGTTTAGTTATGTTTTTTGTTTAACGTCAGTTCAAAGTATTTCCAAAACGGTAGAGGATTGAATAATGTCGAATTCAACTCCTTTATTACTTAAAAACTACTTAAGTCTACTTACTCACATTCAACAACATTTTAACATAATTCCTCTGTATTTCCAACAAATAATAACAATTAGCAATTTGAATCCACAAAGTTTGTTGAAGTAAGCGATTGTGAAACATTGGAAGTTTCTCAACATCACAAGCAACATTGACAAAGATGCATATGTTTGCACTGTTTTCATGTATATCTCCATGTCATGCGTTCAAGTAACACATACCTGACATTTGTATGGAAATACTTCAACTTTATCAAGATATTGAAACTGATAAAACTAAACTTAACCTCTCAATGTTTTTTGAATTTACTGAAATATCAAAAAGGGTATTCATAACTGTCTTCTGTTACTCTACTTATAGGTTAACACGTGGTTCCTTCAGCAATGATCCCTTTGTCGCATCACATACATGTAGTATAAGTTACCAGAATACGCTATAGTAACATATGTAGTTCAACGTGGTAGACAATCACACAACTTTCTCATTCCGTCATAACATGTAATTAAAATTTCACTCTCTTGATCAGCTACTCAATACACCAATTTCCCAAACTAACAGAACTAAACAGATTGGAGGATTAGTGAATGATTAAACATTCCAGTCACACTGATCCTCCAATGTATATTTACCCTTGTTGAGAAGACGTTGCTTTGCTAATGTTCATAACTATTAAACTGGAAAGTTCATATCAGGTTCTAAATGGAAAGGTGATAAGCAAAAGATCAGAAAAAGGGACATTGTCGAATTAAACAGAAGTGGGTAATCAATTATAACTGATATCGTTTGTGATAGTTCTACCAATACAAACAAATTAGTTTAGGACAAGTTTGTTGCCTATAACTTCAGGGCAAACGTTGGTTCAACTGTTGGTGCTGATATCCTGTGTTTCCAAATGAGAATAAAGGCCGGGTGGAGCAAAACACTGTTAAGTTAATGATACCGTTATGTTAATGATACCAACGAGATTTAATGTCTCTCATTGTTGCAGATGATGACGCATTCCTTTGACTTTCACAATTAGAAAAACATATCTAACACTTCTTTTAAAATATGATCATCTAGTAAACATAGGAAAATCAAGTTTGAATCCGATTTGTTGAATAAATGATCAGCTTTTCCTTGTGTTTCATTAGAATTATTTCCCCATTTTGAACACAAACACGTTTCATGTTGTCGATGTTGAAAGAATAACAATGATATTTAATCATGATAATCTGATCAAAGGTGTATTCTTATTTTAAGTACTTTTGCAAGATGTGAATATTAAATAAAAATGGCTTGTTCTTCAATTTACTTCGAAAAGGTACTGTTTGTGTAAATGCTTTTTAAATTCCCTTTGGATTTTATTGGATTAAGTTGATGGCATTAAAGGGGAAATAGGTCCGAAAAAACAACAAAACTTCCATGAATAATTCTACATTTGGCGTCAAGATCAGGAAAAACATGCAAGAAATTTACAAACACTTATGAAAAAATACATAAATGCAACTCCCTTGCCTTTCCAATATACATAGACAGAAATTGAATCACACCTGTAAGATGACCAGAAACATACTAATACTAACATTTAAGGATTGTTTTACATGTTTTGTGCCTCTATCGATGTATAACAGCAACAAATTGTATAAAATCGCGTAGCGTAGCGTAGCGATTTTATACAAAATTTGTTGCTGTTATACATCGATAGAGGCACAAAACATGTACAACAATCCTTATAATTACAAAATCAACATTTTAACAAAGTTTTTCCTAATTATTTTCAAAAAATCTGTCATCAATGTCGTGAAATTGTGGTTTGTTACACGAAACAATACAAAGTTGAATCAAAATTGAGAACTCCATAAACTAAAACGGCCGAAGATTTAATTTCGTTTTCGCAACCATTGACACCCATGCAATCACAATTCGTTTCAACCGGAATCCGCATTTTCGGAATAACCCTAATTAGCATATCACACGACGTTCAAAATGTCCGCCGTTTGCCGAGCGAACAAGCTTGAGGACTCGTAGTTATTTAAATGCAGTCTTTCCGGTGAATGTATGGATTGTGTTAGGGAGAAGAATGTATTTACTTGTTAGAAACGCAGGTGGGAAGTGATAAGATATGTTATATTTGTCTTTACAACAGAACGTAACTCGCAACTGTCAAAACCGAACTATTGCGTCAAGTGATTGTGACGTCACAAGGAATGAATGCACATGGTATGGTTGCAATTTTTTCTGCATTTATCGAGAAATGGCAGCAGGTTTTTGAGCGCTCTCGTCCAATCAGAATCCCGGAAATTAGTGTAACAAATCCATTTTGTAATTATATTGTAATATTCCTGTGTCCTTTATGAAATCGAAGGGTTATTCCATTTGTGAAGAACAATTACAGTAAGTTGGGCCTCAGAAGTAGAACAGTATAGACACGCAATTTATAACTTATAAACACGAGTTAACATCGTTAGTTATTGGTTTGTTGTTTTTTAAGCCAATCAGTTCTTTTACAAACATTGCAAGAATTTGGTTGGATATCTGTAAAATCATTGCTTTGAAAGATAACTAGTGTGTTATCATTAATCAATATATGTGTGAATCAGAGAGAAAACGTTCTGAGTTGTTAATGCGATTAGTTACCTCACGACCCTCTAGGATATATATATGAGAATAATGACTTAGCTTCTCTAACATTCTGACTTATAGGAGATTGATCAGACAAAGATCTGTTACTAAGAGAAAGAGTAAGAGTGTTATTTAAGCCTATCACTTCTTTAACAAACATTGCAAGAATTGGGTTAGATATATGTAAAATCATTGCCTTGAAAGATAATTAGTGTGTTATCATGAATCAATATCTGAATTGGAGAGTTTGTGCATGAACGTTCGAAGCTGTTAATGCGATCAGTTACCTCACAACCCTCAAGGATATATATATAAGAATAATGACTTAGCTTCCCTAACATTCTGACTTATAGGAGATTGATCAGACCAAGATCTCTGTTAGTAAGAGTATTAGAAGCAATCAATCAATTTACTCCTCTCCAGCTTATTTGGAGAGACTATATGTTAGATACATAATCCTTCCTCTCACGGACCAAGTCAGAAAGCTTAGCAGGTCAGGAAGATAAGTCTTAGTTCAGGCTATCTCTGTAAGTAGAAATAGTAGAGTACAGAAAGGTGTCACATATTATATAATGTATTTGTGTCATGTTATTTCTTCAGTTGTCTTATATATAAAGTATAACCCATATACAACATCTCACAATGGTGGAAGAAGAAGTTAAACCTTAAAGACAACGACACCATATTTTCTACTACCCAATAAAGATGTATCAATATTCTCAGCCCTTGAATTTTTTTACTTACAAAAAACATTCATTAACAACAAAGACTGAAATCTACATGAAATATAACGTACAAGCATTGTATATTTTTATTATTCAAATGCATTTGGTATTTTATTACAAACAATGACAAGTTTCATTTCATCAGGTACCAATATGTTCCCCTGTCGCATCACAGTGCACAATGTATCAAATTGGTTTATTTTATACTTTGATTCTGATCTGAGAATTTGATATCATTGTGATGTAAAATAAAATATTCAAGTTAATAAAGGATATCAGGTAGCAGAGTAAAACTATCATAGCTTATTCATTTTTATGCGAGTCTAGGCTTTGTCGTTCGTTTTTATCTCGATTGATTACAAAATTTAAGATACTTCATTCATGAAAATCAGCATCTTCCATTCCTTTTCATTCTGTCAATATCACTCATAGATCACTTCATGTTGTGTAAACCAAATGAATTGAAATTCTAAAGAAATTTTACAAAACGCCACTACACTTTACTAGCTTATATGTATATGTTCGCCAAAACAGCAAAGTAAAGCCAATTATTGTCAAATGTATTTGATTAGTCAGCTTTGATGTTTGCTCTGATCATTGCCGCCCAGACACTATAAAATATTAATCCTGTTACAAAGATGTTACACGTTTTGTATCAATCCAACCCAACCTTATTATCCGCTCATCGGGATGAATAAAGATGATTGTCACCAGCTGAGAAAAAGCAGGAATCTCAAAGAGCCGTTTGTAATCTAATCTTTCTAATCGTGTTAGAATTCTAATAAACACAGACAGATTTAACAAGAACTATTTCGTTTGAATGACCTCATAACATGTCATTTAATACAATTCTGTTTTCACGTATTAAACTGAACATGAGAAACATTACATTTTAAATTTAAAAAATTGTGATTTGTTCATCCAATCAGGATAAAATTCGTAAATCCTCAACAGGATTCACAAAAGTCTGCATTTGGACATGGCAGCTCCTAATCAAGTATAAATAAATGCTTTAATTCTTAACACATCCTAAATCTACAAGCGGCAACCACAATCTAAAGAACATACATGTTATGGTTTTCGTTAAATTAAAAGGTTGAATAAGAGTACTGCATCCGGATTTTTTATGTTTTATATTCACAACTCTGAGTTGAATTATGTTTTAGAATGCGTTCTTACATAAAACACTTTCCTTTGCAAAAGGGACAACCATCTTTATAACGTGATTCGAAAATGTATACAAACGTCTGAGAAAATTATTAATCTATTACCTTAATTGAATCTAGTTTATGAGCCATTCCAATGCTAGAACCTTGTCCTTTTATATCTCAATGTGTTCTGCTACATGCACAAGGGTCCATTGCCAATTCAGATAAGAAATTGGTTGCTACATCTGATCGATCAATTTAACAACATTTATCCAAGTAAAAACTTCATTTTTGTAAATATCTTGTATAATCAACCATTTAGAATTCTATTGATAAACTACTTGATAACAAAATGAGCTGTATAGAAGTCAAGTTCATTGTAATTAAATTAAAAGTGGATACTTTACCTAACGTTTGATGTCTGTTGTAGGTCTTTAATACAGTGACTAAACAACATATATAATAGAATCCACTTGAATGGATTCATTTGGCAATTAATTACTAATGAATAGTTTAACTTGTCCATGTACAGAATATAATGATTCACAAGATTGCCAGTTTATTATGGTTAAACGACAAATATCATCATGTCTGTATGTGCTTTAGCAATAGCATTCTAACCGTTAAGAAACTATGTGTTGCCCTCAATACATGGTTGTCATTTAATTACCTTATGTACAGGCCTGCTGAAATCATGTCCCCAAAAAAACACACAAAAAACATTTACTACATTCGTCTCAATGTTTCCGACAAATTCCAACTATTTGAGCTCTACCCAATTTAACCCTTGCATATGTTACTGCACTTCTGTGATGCTAAACAATTTTAAGGATTAAAACTGTTAAAAATATCCCATAAAGTATTATTGTACATTGTATTCCTTTTTCTTCACTCACGTTGTTAACCAATCATACTGCAAACACTTGCTCAAATGAAAATTCAATATGAAGATTCTCTTTTGACAAGTATCTCTAAGAAATGTTGTTGTTACTTCGTCTATATATGCTTAAACATATTTAAACAGATATTGATTCAATTACTTACTTAAGTTCCATAATGGATATAAATAAGGATAAGAACAAGATAACACGGACTTTTGTGAGATACTAGACAATTGATTAGACCTTCATTGCTGTAATCTTTAAGAATTAGTAGCAATCCATCAATTTAACCTCCTTATCTTGGTGAGAGAGACAATGTGTTAGTGGCATAATCCTTCTTCTCACGAGCCATACATGTAGTAAGGTTCAATGCCTCATCTGATACAATCATAGCTAACAGAGCTAGCAATAGATATTGAACGAAGCAGAGATAGTGAGAGTCAGATGTGACTAACTAATGTCCCAGTTTTAAATGCCAAATGGTACAACTAACAAAACATAATCTTTTATATAAACACAAGCACAAAATATAGCGTGGCTCAAAAATAGTCCCGACTGTGCATCCCTGACCAGCAAAAGTACTGTTAAAGTCCCATAACTTACACATCCTATTAGCAAGACCATTAATAGACGTCTATTACGCAGCATTTGACACTCAATAAAACATATTGAAACGAATTGGATGAATTCAGCAATCGGTCCGACAAATTCTGGTCTTGGAAAACTACTTGGTACAAAACATAGAATTTGCAAAACATTAAAATAAACAAAATCGTTTGTATATTGGCAATACTAGTATGTTTGAAGACATTTGCAAAATTTGAAATTAAACGGATGAAAATATTTCCTTCAAAAGGTTGGACAAAATCCAATATTATGTTATGCTTTCAGTTTTGAATGTAGAAATCATCTATTTTAACTTTTATTTTGATGACATTTTCAATATGGTTAGATATTATTAACACTTTTATGAGGGGCAGTATTACAACAGCGACCATTTCAAAGAAGGAGTAAGTCATTGACATTTTAATATCACTTTCTTGTAGATATGGACAGCGAGGACCATAATTGACAGTAACGATTATTTTGAATCCAAATCCTTACTGGTTCTGTTTACTCTTATCATTAAACAATAATAGAAACGAATGGGATATTGGATTATATAGGAAGACGGAAGATATTTCTGTAGATCAGACATCTGTTCTAAATAATCAGACACTGTAATCTATTTCACCAAACTCTGATACCATTTCATTACAACATGTTCATCAATCACTAAGACCCGTCATGTCGGCAGATTCTAATCTCTAATTCTTCCTATTCCACCACATCACTGTCTCCTGCTGACAGGGGCTAAACACAGAGGACAAATCGGAAGGTAACTGTGAGTGGTAACTTACATCTTCCCAGCGCAAGGTGAAAACGTATCGAGCAACTCTCCTCGCTTTAGACCTTGCCTTCACAAGGTAGAAAACTGGTGATCCGGAGCAGCGACACCTATCGTGATCACGAGTTACGCCCCTTATCAGCTCTTACAAAATAGCCAATGAAATTTCGGAACAAATTCAAAATACTAACAGACGATCTTTTTGAAAACTATCCGAGTGAAATTTAATTTCAAATTTCAGTCCGCATGGTTGTTTTCACGTTTTTGATGAGCACCGAGAATGCAGAGAAGACAAACATTTATGTATCACTCAAATTCTCGCCCTTGTAAAACACATACAAAAGTATTTTTTCAAATCGGTTCAGTTAACATGCTGTCTTCTGATTGGACTATTCTACTTCCGTGCAGCGGGTTGAAATGCTAGCAAAGAAATCACGGCCAATGATGTCAAGGGAGGAATGGGAAAGTTAAGAAACTTTTTCGTTTCGCCCGTGACGTTGTGAAGATGGGTAACTTAGAGAGTGGCCTGTTATAAGTCAGTGTAGCCCTGAGTGATTTATGTTGGAATCTTTTGGAATGTTATTCTACCATACCGCTCCGGCTGACTAGGTCTAAGTACTAGTTGTAAGTTAGCCTTAGACTCAAAGGGAAGATGCAAAGTATCCGTGTAGATGTGATGAGTAGCAGACTAGATTGTGCAACATGGTAACCTACATAATTAAATTGTAGCCAATGTGTTTATTGAGCTTAAGAAGTTTACAGACATCTGATTGGCAATACATTCTGAAAAATCCATGCATTAGTTGTATTGTATCGTTTTTTCATTATATTACTATCTATTCATGAGATAATAATGAATTGTTGTAATACAAAGAACCATCTTAACAGCTGCCATCCTTGTGCTTAATTTTTAGCCATGTCACATGTCTAGATTTCAAATGAAAATATGGATTTTACACAAATTTCTTTTAAAACCGATTGGTAAAGAGAATGATACATTTCACTTCAGCTCTTAGGCTTTAAAATTCGCTTAGACTAAGGATGGCACATCTTGTAGTTCGGCTACAATAGCTTTCAAGATAGTGATACACTTGTTTATTGCTGTGTGACTTTCAACTCTGACATTACATCAAAGACTTTCTTTGATCTGTCGTTGTTTTTTCAATAAACAGCATGCATATTTGCCTTCGTTACTTGATGCTATGAAAATATGAGTGTTGTAGGTCATTGCAATCCTCGCCATATAAAAGGTTCTTTGCATACTAATGGTGGCAAATTAGCATTTTATTTTTCACTTTTGCTTCTCGTAAGAATTATATTTGAACAGTATCTGGTTATAGGGTGGCTGAATGGTCGTCTATGTTGATGAATAAGTTTAACTCAATGACAATAATAGTACTGAAGCAGATCACAATGAAGACACAGTTCAAACTAACATATTTGTCAAATGTAGCTTTTAAGAAAATGGTCACTATGATAAAACGAGATAGCAAGTTATATTAAAGCGAGATAGGCGATGGTGAATAAAGGTAAATGTTACTGGTATGTTTCTAGTATAAAATACCTAAGAGAAAACATTTCATGCGTTTGAACTTTGTTTTACTTACAAACGAGTATACTCTATGCTTTTAAGCTAAAACTGCATTTAGAGGAAAAATAACAGTTGAACTTTACTCATACTATTTACAACACCAAACACAGAGCGGAATGACATTACATTGCAATAGTTAAACGATCAGTTACACAAGTTTGTTTGAAGTGTGATATGTATTTCTTTACTCATTTGGATTTTCCTGATAAACTTATGTTCACAGATATCATAAAACTATCCAGTTAATTCAATGGCATATATATTTTGATTTCAGATACCATTCCATCAAGGTACACTACTTTTAAAACCGCTTTCGAAGATTAAATCTAAACCTTTTGATGAAATATAATTATGCAGCAAAAATTTATGTTTAACTTTTCTCATGACTACCTATGTACATACAACGACTCTTGTGGTTTGACATGGGAAGATGCGTATTTTTTGTAAACATTTCAATAGTTTATTTGCAAACATAACAACACATCGTGCATGATGAAAAGCAAAGTTTATAACAAGGTTGTGAGGCCAGAAACAGTAAAAACAAGATGTGTTTGTGAAACACGAATGCCCCCGGATGCATATGTCAAGTATCAAAGACCTAGCTCTGACCAATCAAAAGTTATGACCAAGGTTAAAGTTTTTGTGGACAAACGGACAGACAGACAGACGGACAGGTGAAAAACAATATACCCCCGGAATCTCGCCGATTCGGGGGCATAATAATTGACATATAATATTATATCTGTTCTATTTCTGTTTTTTGTTTGTGAATAAAGTGATTATTTTACAAGCTTGTCCGTTTGCATTTGGATGATGGATCATGACAATGAACATTAAGACAATTATTATCACAATTGACCATTTTTTCCAGTTTATGATTTCATAGATTTTTGTGTGACGCAGAATATCACAAAGGACACCACCAGAAAGAAAAAGTCGGACTCAAAATACCTTCTTTAAGAGGTCTTCAAGAAACATCCAAAAATATCAACTAACCATCTATCACCCCATCACAGAGCGATTTTATTTGCTTGATCCATTGTATGTATTTCAGAGGACTTTCCTTTCCGATTCTTATAGTTCATGTATAGTCCTTGTGAACTTTATTAGATCTAAGATACAAAGAATTGGGAAATAAAAAATAAATCAAAAGGGTAATTTTATGTATGGCTGGTTAGTCGTCTTTCAGACAGAAAAACATTTCTGACCGTATTTATAAAGTCCACTTTCCTGATACCATTGTTTGTTTGTTCAATATATGTTGTCAATACTTATAAAATTTGATGATTGAAAAGAATAATAATAAATAATGTGAAAATAATTTTACATTATTGCATTTTACACGTTTACACTTTCAAAACTGAATAACTTTGAAATACCAGAAAACCTGTTAATGTTGATAAACATACAGAACAAAATATATTTAAGCCAAAAAATTGTTAATGTTTTTTTTTCATGTGTCCATATTGAGAGTTCGAATTTGAGCCAAAAATAACCTTTAACATTAATGGACAACACTCCGTACATTTCCGACAGGGGGCGCTTGCTAGACAGCTCCTCCTGTGAAGAGCTATCCAAATAAATGACATTAAATTACTTGAGTGATGGTAAATGGCCAAATCCTTTTAGCCTTTAATCGTGTTCGGAAGGGGACTAAGATTTATTTTCTGTAGATGTCGCACTCAATAAGGGTTCTAAATTCTAAGTTTAAATCGTGCATCACGTTAACATGACATAAGGTTTTGATCTCTAAAGTGTTTATCTCTATCTTTTTCTTTGTGTGCAAGATAAAACATGTTTCTAATAGACTAGTGACAAACTATCAAATACCCTTACCCTTTTGAAATATGAAGACATATTTTATTTTATGCAAGTTGAATTCAGATCATTTTGCTTCTAACATGTTACCTTTTGGCTGGCCTTACATACATTTTTTTCAACAATTTCCTTTCTCTCTCATAGTAAAAGTGTTGTTAAAATTAGTCTAGTTATACGTTTTGTTTACGTGAACAAATGCCTACACTATGATTAACGTTATGGTTAAATGTTTTTTACTATGTTTTGAATACTTTGATGACAATGATGACATTGTAGACAAGCAACTCTGATACAACAACGATCTTGCAGATTGTTTAAAGGTCATAAATTGACAATTCCCTTTTGTGAGTTACTGATATTTCAAAATCTGTTTCTCAAATTAGGATAACCAAAATATACGTATCCATTTAGGAAATTTCATGTCAAATCTATGTGTTGAATGATTTTTTGAAACAATGCATCTGTCCTGAGGAGTCAGACATATAATCCCTGATTCTAGTTCAATAAACCTTAATGCAATTTCTTTACAGTCTGTTCATCAATCACACAAACTCATGTTAGCTGCGTTTTGTAGACAAGATTCTAATCTCTTATTCAACCTGTACTCCAATACCACTATCTCCTGCTGACAGTGGATAAACATAGTGAACAGATTGGAAGGTAGCTGCGATTTAGTGAGTGGTGTGTAATAAATCAAGATCTGTGTAGTTTATGTAGGATCTGTCGGGTAAGTGATTCAGTTAAGTCTTCCAATACTTATCATTCCACTGATTTAGACACAGAGAGATTGATAAGCGTTCCGGACGAGTGTCTGAATTTATATGTAGTCTGCAATAGAGTGTGTAATACACTTGATTTAAACTGTATTACCCTTTACACATACTTACATCAAAGAGTTTCTTTGATTTGTCTTTGTATTTCAGTACACCACATGCATGTTATCGGTTACATTTTTTGAATAAATGAAAAGCTAGTTGAGTATGCTAGGCAGGCCATACCATATACAGGTGGAATATGTTGTCCAATATTGATCCGTAAGCACATTTCTATGTTTATTGGTCATCTTCTTAGTATGGCTCAGTTACGAATCCACCGAGTCAATGAATTTACTTTATTATAAAAAATTCAATATTTATTATTTTAGTTTACTTGCATCTATATCAATATTGACCATAATTTCAATTAGTTGGTCGGATATAAAAACAAGAAAGAGATTCCACTTTAACAGAATATATAATTATGAATAAGGCAGTAAGTACAGGTCCATCAACTGAATTGTTTTTCACTGATCGATGTCTGTTCGGTGTGGATGTTTTGCTAATGTGAACTCGTAGATTGTATGGTATGGATGGTATGGACTCTTGTTAAAGGATCCTCGATTATCATTTGAATATACTTTGGCACATCATAATGCAATTTCATGTATTCACATTGCTTTATCTATCCAAAATCATATACCACAATGTAAGCTCATTGAATCTTATTTGTAAATGGGATGTGTATTTTAGCATTTTAATCTTGTAAGATCCCTCTGCTTGATGTTCATTGAAAAAAAAAAAGTCATCTTAGATTTTGAATTTAATGAAAATATGAAAGTCGAGTTTGACTATTTATAAAAGAGAGGAAACCATGCATTAACAGTACCAAAATGTAAATGGCGATCACCACAGGCAGGGAGACTGTTAGTTTGAATTTTACATATATCTTAGAATGTACATGGTCCCTACGAATCATAACTACATGTAAAAATCGAACGTAGCTAGGTACCAGTGATATTTTCAAGTGATCAGATTTCATTCACATCATTTTTCACGAAGCGCAAATGTTAACTTTTCACAGAGAGCTCGGTGTTCAAACATTCATTATTACCTTCTTAGTGAATCAATGCACTGTCAATACACTGAGCGTGTGTGATTGTAACATAATGTTCTTGTTTCAATATTTGAGGATTAAATTCTTGGATTGGCATGTTTAGTTTACCTCTTTTTTACCTTCTTGTTAAGAGCCTCTGCTGTCTCAAATTCTTTGAGCAGAGTTATGATGCGTGAACAATTAAACAGGTTCATTTATTCATATAAGCTTATTTAACCATATAGCGAGAAAATATAAAAACCTTTACAAACGTCTAAATATTTGTTGATTTAAAATATCTTTTAGATTCATACTGTGAAAAATTAGACATACAATTGACACGCTTTTCAAAAGATAAAGAACATTTTGGAATTTTTACATATTAAGATTCAAAGAGAATATGTATGTTGTCATGCCATCTTTGAAAAGATAATCACAAAACAATTCATTATGCTAACAGTATAATGTATTCATAAACAATGTCCCATATGATTTTCGACAATACTTCTCTCTGGTTTAAAGCTAGTTTTGTGTTCAATATAATCGTGGCTGATATGAAAAACAGAATTCAAAGTGAAAAAAAACCCCTTTAAACAACAGATAACCCCGAGGGGGTACACAATGCAGAAATGAATTCAAAAGGATATGATTAGACAACATCGATAATTTGTTTGTTCAAAAACATGCGAAAAATGGTAATTTAATGGCTTTAAAAACAAACGTCATATTTTAAGTCGTGAAAACTTCTTTCAACCAATCACAGCCTGCCACATCACATCGCCCTTTCTGATCAGGCTATTGCTAGTGTTTACAGTAATAAGTCAAGCGGACACTTACTTACTTGGCGTTTAATTAATACACAAACAAGGAACACAACTTGACAGTATGACAGTTAGATAGTGAGACATATAATAAAGGTATTTACTTATTGTTGTTGATTTGTTAAGACTGGTGACAGCTTTATCATGTCTTTTACTGAAAGAGTCAATTCATCAATATGAAACTACATGGTATTTCTTGGTTCTTTATTTCGCAAATGATTAGATGGCCTATTCTTCTCTAAAGAAATCATTATAAAAGAAAATGTGATTTAAACATATTCATCTAAAACAAAGAAGCAGGATTAGCAAACAAGCAAATAATGCATATATAAATGCCGCTCCCTAGCCAAAAAACAGTTATTATATTTATTATAATAGTGACGTAACGTACTTATGGACAGATCGGTCACCATAAGATACAGAATTGTTTTTGAAAATATAAGACATTGAAATTGAGACTCCTGCTCATGTTAAAATAAGATGGTGTAAACGTAAGGATATTTCAGCACGGCAAAATCTCAATATGTAGTCATGTCAAATCTGAAAATATCTTAGATATAACGATATAATGGTGTACAGACTTTAGTAGCTCCACGTTTACATTTTGTGATGAGCCTGGGTGGCCAAATAAAGTTGAAGGCACGTTAAACCCTTTAAATAAATATTATTTTAAAGAAATTATGAATAATGCTGAATGATGCTAATGAGGTTTGCTTTCTCACACTACGAATACTTGCAAAACAATGAGTGTCGTTTAGGCATCTTGTCATGAAATTGTAGCCGATTATCCTGTTCGCAAACTAATACAATTCGATAAACCATGTTTCATCATGTACTTTTGAGATTATGTTGTTTTTTAATTCTTAACTTCTTACGCAAAACAACTGTCTGACATGATAAAATGTATACATATAAGTGTTAATGAACAAAACCTACCTTGTCGAAATTACTGTAGTCAATGCCAAATACTCAATCTACTATGTCAGTGCTCAATGTGTTCATCTCAAGCCTCATACATTTCAAATGATCAATTCTGAAAATTCAATTTTTGATTGGATCTAGTTTGACCTATTGTTGATCAATGAATGACTAGTGCTTTGACACCTGGGCGTCACAGGGATGGACAGACAAACTACATCCTCTCTCTAATTCTTGTAATAACATTGACTAAGAGCGTGTAATACCCCAAGCGCGACTCCCCGTAATTAGACAATCAGTTACGATGTGTCATAACTGTTAAATTACTACTCTCATGTTTTATTGCCGGACAGCTGAGCTGCTAAAACCTGTTTAATCTGTTTATTTACCACCATTGTCTATTATATTTACATTGAGTAGACCCATTTCCGTTCTGTATATGATGTCATAAAACACTCCGGCATTCGCAGTAAAGGCAATATCGTTCGATGTGAATCCCTTTTCAGACTGTCAAATTCGCGCACTTTGAAGGGCGATATCATTGTTATTAGAGGACCGATGAAAACGGTTTTTGGTGTATTTTAAAGCTGACAGTATTTTTTCTACATATTTACCAATTAACATGGAAAAAATAATGAAGTTTCTTGTTGTTTAAGTATTCTCGAAGATTGTTCCCTACTTATTGACAATACATTCATTGTCATTTCAACCTTAAACGTTAACATGCCAGGAAATTACAAATAAAGTTGCAAATATGTGTTATAACAATAATATGTTAAATATACATTCTGTATGAAAGCACACTTTTTATTGTTTCAAATAGTTTTTGGTTGATTATATACCCACAATCAACTGACTGCAATGTATCCCCCATAAAGTATCAATGTATCAAAATTTACCGAGACAGACAGCTGCTTTTTCAATTCGTTAATTACATATTTAGCTCAAAACCAATTGTGTTGAACTCTTCCTCGAGTTATAGAGTAATTTGCGCTAAACAATAGAAAGGAGTTTCTTTACACATTAACATCACTTAAATTGTTGCTTGCTACAAATTGCTGTATCTTAACGTCTTCTAACATAATTTTTATATAACATTAAGATAAGAAGCACAAAATCTGCATTCTGCATGACATCAGATCCAAGTTTTCAATCCCAGCATGTCTTAATATTTTGACACCTGCAAATATTGAATCAGTCTGTGTCAATACAAGAGCGACAGTTATATTGCCAATCATTTATAGTTAATGGAGAAATAATTGATGATTGTATTGATCAACGTCTAAGCAATCTAACGATAAAACATCCAAGAAATTATACTATCATAACAGATTAGGCTTAAAATACAATTGATTGATAATACCGCTTATTTTGAATCAATAAACTGGTAATACTTAGCCTCAGGTATTGTATTCTATTATGATACTAAGAACACATGGAGTTATTGAAAGGTGATTAAATCCCTTTAAAGAGCCAATCCGTGATTTTCAGCATATAATGTTACGCATTTATTGGAAACTAAATGCTATTATTGATGTTATGTATTTAAAATTGTGACATATTCATCCCCAGAAAATACCTGTTTTCGACGAAGAAGGAGAACTTTTGAGGGTGAATATAAGGTGATGTCAGGAAATTGAAAATAAATGGTCTCAATTGAAAGACAAGGTATTTAAAGTAAATGAAGCACTAATTTATCAAATACTTATCGCAAAGTTCAGCCATGGTAATCCTTTTTCTTACACAAAATGAATAAAAGGCGGTCACAAAAACAGGCCGCCAATTGACTTTATGTGAATCTGTATAATTTGATCCCTGACTGTGGATGATTGGTTTGTGTAGTGAGACGTTTGACATTATAAAACTTATACATTTAACATTAACGTTGAATAATCAGTGAACAATCTAAAATATGAAATTATCCAAAAATGTGCTACTGCCCTGATAAAGTCAAATGTTAAAGTATCAAAATCCATCACAAGACATTTTTCTTGTTGTTGAGGACTAATATGAATTTTCATTGAAATTAGCAATGGTCTCAACGTTACTCCTCCCCCCTAACTCATGGCATCCCATATGTTCATCGTTTCCTTTCCACATATTCCGAATCAACCTCTGTGAATGGTGATTTTGGATGTAGTAATAGGGATGATCTTGTCATAGTTTGCATGTTGGCATTTTAAAGGAATGCTTAAGGATCCTGGGCATATTGTAAGAAGGAATGTAATTAACCAGTCTTGCACAAGGTCCATATTTCTACACGAGTTCACTTCAAGTGAAATCTTTCACGCACTACAGACAGAGATCGGTGAGATGGCATTCGATTGCATGTCTGGTCTTCTTCTTACTGGTTAAATCATACCTCCAGCTGTGGTAGTGGAATCCATTCCCAGGACTTGAGTGACCTTTCAGATGCATTTTATGTTACTTTTGAAATAAGAGGGGGAAAGTTGGGAGCGTTTTTATTTTGTAACACTTACATGTACGCAGGTTTTCACGTTTGTATTCAAAGCTAAATTTCACTTTTGACATTTAAGATTTTATTGTATATCATATATCATGTCACAGATATGTATATGATATGTGTAACATGTCTATCGTCTTTATCAAAGCATAAATATCTAATTTTTTTATGCAAAACGGACTAAATGCTAGTTTCTGATCACAAACAAGACCACATGAAACTGAATAACAACATACTTTTCTTAAGGTTCAATTTAACTGTGCTTTTACAAAATACAAAGCTTTGCGAGGGATAGAGAATCAATTTCAACCCATGTCTTATTTCTTTGTTTTTGAAACAGAGGTAACTAAATAGATCTTAAAGCGTAAAGAGTAAAGCATTTTCATAATAAATGTTCCCTTAAAATGTCTTTTTCAAAAAAGGGAAACAAATGTTATATTACTCTAAAAAAATATTTTATTAGAAAAAGGTTTTGACAGCATCTGATTAAAATATTAAGCTTTGATTTAGTTGTTTTCACCTTAGAAGGGATTGGGTTTTTATACATAGATGTTGAAAAAGGCTTTTACCGGATGAGGAGTAATTTTAAAAACTGAATTTTGTTAATAATCTAATTTTTTCATTTTTGTTTTAATATTGGGAAATGTTGTTCATTAAGGTAAAATGACCGTTTTTATATCTTTAGTTTCGTGTCCAAGTACAAAAAGGTACTGACTAATTTCTTCAACATATTCCAAAATTGTATCCAATAATCAATCTTAAGATTTAGTTGCAGTTCATCATTTTTCAGAAAAGGAATTGAAGCTCCGAGCCTGAGGGTAAAGATTATAATAAGTGAATAAAATAATAATTTTTATTCCTACATGTATGCATTAAAGTAATTATTGAAGAACAAAACCAGTTTTACCATTGCGATTTGCATTATTTTATGAGAGGGATACGAAAATTTAAACATGGCTAAATTGAAATCGAAAATATTTCACATGTTGAGATCATTCATTATCTTGATGATTGAAGTGTATAAGGTTTATTCATTACATGTTTAACCTCGAGGACAAAACATAATGTGATTTATTGTACCATTGGCTGATTTGTGTAATACTAGTGCTCAGACTTTATTAAACGTTTACAGTATTTGTGTGATCTAATCTGATCAAATTCCTGATCCACAATATTATTTTCGAATATTCTATATGAAATATGTGTGTTTACGTGCACTATAGGTGTAAACAGGATTTTTATAATGAACTTTTCCACGAGGTTTTTCATTTTTGGATGCATTCAATATCTTGGAAAATATTTCTTCATAGTTGGAATATGCAAAAGCATTATAGAACTGACAAGTAATGTAACAATATTTGGCGCAAGCATTATCCGTATTACTTGAAGAAACATGTAAAATCCCTTTGGACTTAATATGTATATATAGATGATCTGATATCATAAAAGAATAAATAAGAGATACCATTAATCACGAGAAAGCTTTTTACAAAGCGAAGAACATACACTACATATTAATTCGATGATCTGCTTTTAAACGAATGATAGATTTGTTTTTCAAATTACTAAAACAATGGCCGACATTGCAGGAATTTCAAAAATATAAATAAAATAATAAAATATTTTTTTGAATTAGTCTTTTAAACACCAGAGAACTATTTTATTATTGTTTATGGTTTTAATGCTAAGGGATTGATTATCCTTGCTTGGTAGTAAGGTATAATGTCATATACTGTCGTTTGGGAATTCCAAAAATGTATGCAAGGACAATTACCGTTTAGATCAAATAATGTAAGATTTTGGGGAATGTAAATTTTCAAAACGTTTACATAAATGTATGTATGTGTTGCAAATATGGGTTCTCAGTTTCATTTAAAGTATACATTGGAAGCAAATGGTGATTATTTTTCTAGTGTCAAGAAGTGTATTCAAATACGACCTAGTCCATGTGTCAATCAACATGGTAAAAAACGGAAATTCTGAACGTTAGCTTGGAGAACTAGGGAAGCAAAGTTAATGTACATGTTAACTTAAGAATCTTGTGAAAAACATTTTTATTTCCCACTTCCGTTAACTGGGGACGGTCTAAAAGCATTTTCCTATTACAACGCTTCAGCAATTTAGCACCATTCAGTTTGAGAACCATTCACACGGTCATGTTAAGAATTCATGTCCAATTTCCACAAATGAAAAGAACGATAATTGTAAATGTGACAACTTTATTTCTGGCGAGCCGATCTTAAAGACTTGAGCGTTCAAATCTGACATGTGATGGATAATTGCTTTCTCACTCTAATCTAGCAAAAGTTAAAATCAAAATAAACAGGTCTTCAGGCTAGACATTCTGTAAAACTTTACAATTATTTTGAAGTTTACAAGTTAACAAGTTAAGCCTAAATATGCAAATGATATTTCAATAACACTACCTGTTTTACTTTAAACCACTAAGAAGGTTCCACTCGTAAAATGATGGAAAATATTGATTGGATTACTTTGAAAGGAAAGGTTTATCAAGCATGGAAACACCTTACACGTCATTCTCTTCCAACATAGGCATCTCAAACCATAAAATTCAGATGTAATCAGATTCTTTCTTACGTAAAACTATTGGCAATATTTATAAATTATTTTAAAGTATAACAAATTATTCTATATAGTTTATTTTTTATCCCAATATACATAGATTTCTATGGCACAGAATAAATGTAGTCAATTATTATTTTCAATTGTTAGGTGTATTGCATATTGCTTCATGTACGTTCAAACGTCAAGCCCTTTTCATTATTCAATACTGAGTCATATCCATTTGTCATAACTCTCTGTTGCCCGTGAGTTCATAATTCCATGTATCAACAACTCCTTTTATGCCATCAACCTTTGAAGTGTACATGGTTGATAATATATTAAAGATAATGAAAACAACAAGCTTATGGCGATTGCTTCCATGCTGATGTGAACAATACGATATCTTGTTTGATTATCTTAACTAATATTTGCACAGTTTTGTTAACATATTTCAATACAACGAAGTCAAATTGGAATTCTGAGTTGATAAACAACTGCTGAAATATCAAGCCAAGCTTGATCAACGCACGAAAGAGTGTTTCATGTCTCAGTGTTGACACATGTTGCAAAAACAAAATACACAAACATTTGCTAATACCCGTGAGTTTAATCAATAGGTCTGTCGATATCCTGTACGTGCCAAGTTGTTAAAGAAAGGGCTGTTCATTGGCAGCTTTTCTTCTTTGATACGCTTTAGCTAAATTTGTCATCGTTGGAATTAAGAAATTAATTAAAATCTATATTCAAGAGATAAATTTTGGGTCAAAACGCAAGAGTTTGAGAGGTTATTACTAGTAAACGATGTTAATTCATAACTAATATTTTTAAAAAGATTGTTCCTGCCTGTTGCCCCATAAAGTCTTAATGCCATCAGTTTTCATTAAGCTGCGTACAATTGTTAGTTAACATACCTTCGTATCCTTGTTCATATATCATGTAATTTGTAATGTCTTTTAAACGGCGTAACAAGTTTAGGTTTAATGTGCAATATCATGTTCCTATGACTTACCTAACAATTAACCGTAACTGTTTTTGTAGCTGTAGTGGCACGTCCTGGGATCAGAACACTTTTTTTTACTACAATATCCTTCCTAAGTGATCGATAGCTTTAACAACAAGTCGTAAGTAATCATTTTAAATTGCTGTGCTTGTTTATTTCTCACGGAGTCGTTAAGATTATTTTTATACAAAATTTAGAAGATATAACCATTTCTCTTTCATCAAACATGCCAACTTTTAAAAAACGCATAAGAGACAAGACAATCTAAGAATGAATAGATTTGCATTCAACTATAACGTGATTGGCCATAGAGTAACATATAGTCCCTGAAAAAAATGTTCACTAAAATTTTAATTTCAAATATTTGATATTAAAATAAAAAGGAGCCCTGAACAATTATTAATTTCCTAAAGCTGAGGCATCTAGACTTGCCAACATTGTCTAGACTTTAGAAGGCTCCTTTATATTATTTTGTTTTTATTTAGGGTCTTGATAACAGACTAGATAGGGTAGAAAGCTCAACAATGAGCGACTGATAACACGACTGAGTGCCTTCAGGGATAACAAATGTTTTTTTATTTCATATTTCTCAAAATCCTGCTGTGCATAATTCGGACAATTTTACACCACGAAAACTATATATTGAACCATATAAGGCTATATTTACTCCATTGTTTAACACTGTATAGTTGTCATGCACAGTAACAGCTATTTCTCATTCATCTCCCTACAAGAACATTTACTTTTGAGAGATTTTGCATTTACCACATTAAAGCAATAACCCTCTCCTTGACAGTCTTACTGGCTGAACTCTATTGTTAATTGTTTTGAAACTGAATACAAAATACCTCATATTTCGGAGGTGATAAGTGCTTTTAACCAACACCCGTATCCATAATTAATTATCAAATCAATACAAACCTTAAGGCGCAATGTCAAACATTTAAAACTATCTCTTCCCAACAGTTTGGTTGATTACTTAAATTTGTATCAGTTACAGAAACACAATATGAGTCTAATGTTATTTCGTCAGATGTACAATGTAGTAATGGTCAAACGTCCATATTACATGATTTAAATCGCTATCTATTACCTGTATGCTGACAAAAACACTATCTTAAAACCACAACTAATGTTTTACCAATGGTTTTCTAAAACATTTTTGCTCTGAAGCATTACTTCATTACTTGATTTTATTCTACTTCATGCATCTTGGCATGCATCTTGGATTATTTATAAAACTTTAAGCATTATGATATCTCAACAATCGATTATATCTGAAAGAAATGAATTGGCAAAATAATTGCATAGTATAACAAATGATAACAAGTCATAGAATGGTTATCTTCAGTTGAGACTGAAAAAAAAAGAAAACAAAGGAGGTCTTCACGACAAACAGACATTGTCTTCCTACTAAAGTTATCACATACGACAGTGCAATTTATGCAACGAAAATATGACCATGTAATCCCTGCAATACGCACGATTGGTAACATCTTCAAGGCCAGTATTCTGTTTAAAAATGTTTCGGAAGTTTTTGGCTATATCAACAGTATGTAGAGTTCGTAAAGGTTTCCTGACAGGACTTTTTCACTACTCGTACGTGCCACTTCAGTTTTGAACTAGTGAACAGACTTATAATGCACTTGTTACGTTTTCTTATATCACAAATTCGTATGTTTCCGTCATAATTGAGTTTGAATGCATTTTTTTTTAAAAACAACTTACATAATTCAGAGTGTGGTTAGAGCACATCCCCACCACCACCATTGGTTATGTAGCTTTAAAGAGTTTATTGGGCAAGGCTAGGCTGTGTCTGTCGCCGTTGACATTAAGATCATATTTACAGAGATCTTTTTTTATTTCCATATTTGACAACATTTTTAACATCATTACACTTTGTGCTTCATCAGTACGATTTTTGCCAAATACATATATATGTTTGGTTTAATCACTTTAGATCAATCAATAGACCTGGTTTCATGTTTTGCCTATTCTTGCCAATATCTAATGATCTTATAAGTTCTCAAACTGGACCCCAAGACTATACTTTATTCCATAACTGAGCTCGTTGATCCCGTGTGCAAAGTTCTCCTTTATAGCAAACTCTTATCAGCCTTAGAAAAAGCAGCAAACGATGATAACTCTTACAAAGATATAATCGGATTATGTAACGTGCAGCTTTGATATCTTCCCCAACAACGGATTAGGTATTGGTCAAATGTTAATCGTGCTATTGCCCATGGAAAACGTATATTAAGTTCAACTCCCAACCTTTTGAATTCAGGAAAACTGGGCTATGAAGCACTGTGTTCTGTACTTGTTATTTATGGATGAATATTTCCAACATTTTGTTTGGAAAAGCTACCAAAATAGTCATGCTTTATGATGTTCTGTTTTAGTAGACCAATTTTTCAGCTGATGAGCAAACACGCATACTCATGACAGCTCATCTCTCCATTTAAACATTCTTAAAGTATGCATCAATTGACACATTGGAAGTGTAAAAGGAGATCAATTGATAAAAGAAACACCAGACACATATAAGCATGGTCATACTGTTCATACAAAGGATATCAGAATAGGTTATCAAGCAAAATGTCTGTTCAAAGGACAAACATCTTAAACATTTTAGAAATGAACACTGTCAATTTATTTTCCATTATATCAGTTACTAATGTGATTGATATCTATATTCCTGTCATGATCAATTATTGTGAGCAAAGTGACAAGGACGCTAATGGAATACAAGCCTGATAAGCAACTTCAAAGAACATTAGAAATGCCTTGGGTAGCCTAGTTTGAAAGACATCAATACTATTTAGTTGAATGGGGAAATGGAATAGAGATATGTTCCTGTGCGAGAAGTTGCATTCTAATAGTCTATTTTATCCTCCGACCAACCGTCAATAGTATATAGTAACGCCAACGATTCCGTCCGTCTGCCTTTCGTCCGTCCGTCCGTTCATCCGTCCAAAAACATTTTTGTCCGACCTATTTCGGAAAACTATTCATCCGATAGTTTTCAAATCATGTTGTCTAACCCGCTCGGACGGGTGCAATGCAGAATTACAACACATTTCGTTTATTAAATGTCCAAGTCATTTTCCAATGTCAGAATTTGTCCGACCTATTACGGAAAACTATCCTATTATTTTCAAATTTTGCACATGTCTTTTAACCTACAAGGACGGGTGCAGTGCGAAATTTCAACACATTTTGTTAATATTTTAAGATTAACAAAACGGTCAACATGTTTTCTTCCCTACTAGGAGGGGGCAGTGCAAAATTACAAAAAGTTGTGTTGATATTAAAAAAAAAAATTAAATTGTAAAATTTGATATTCAATCTTAAGATATTTACTACAAAGTTCTCAAATATAAGTAGTTTTATCATTATTGATTGTAAATAAGGCGGAATGAAAATTAAATGTGGTGCTTTGTGGCATGCTTAACGTGTGTCGATTTAGAAATTTCATTTCGAAAATTTTAGATGCTAAATTATCATTTAAAATAGTTACTTGTGCAATGTTTTTCTATTCTATGTTGATTTCTAATTGATGATTTTAAAACTAATCACACATGGATGACAACATACCCAACGGCAGTAATGTTAGTCTTAAAATCTGTGTACATTTTATCTCTCAAACTAAATGCTTTCACTGACATCTCGTGTACATCTACATATCCTTTATCTATATGTTCGCCACGTGTTGTACACTGTTGTAATATAAATTCTGTAAATATTTGGAACGGGCTTATCTAAATTGGATAACTTGTGCCTAATTTTTTTCTTCAATGAATAAAATATGTTTCAATCAATGTTAGTTTTACCACAATTAATTTTCACAGGTTATGTTTTTGTGGGTTATTGCTAAGAATTCACTGCCTGCCGACCGTCCCGGTCCGGTCAAGATCAAAACAAAATAATGAACATCTCAAGTTTCAAGTTTTGGAAATACTGGTTTCAAGACTCGACCATAGACCCCTCCAATGGTTAAGTCGGGGAGTTATATCCATTGAGCTATTTAAGATAGATACAAGTCCACTGTTTGTATGTCTATAGAATCCTGTGTTTTCGGTTGTTGGGTTGAGTGCTGAGCACATTAGCAGTGCAGGGATAGGTAGTCAGTTACATACTGGTACATAATGATTGTCGTTTTGCGTGGACGGAATCCATTTCAAGCCAAGTCTAGGTTTCATTTTGTTCTATAAACATGAGGACATGTACATTCAATTTATGACTTTATTAAAATGGATTTAGAGTGAGAATCCATTCGTGATTGCGATTCATGCCTTTTCCGGGTTCGTTAATATTCCTAGTCAATTATACTCAAAGGGAAAGACTCTGCTGCAAAACATGATAATCATATATAAGATTGATTTACATCTACTTATTTTTGAAGTTTCATACTTGCATATGTCTTATAGAATCAAGACTTTGATTTAAATTGATTTGTGTCAGTCACAATGTATTTATTATTCTTTCAAGCAATAAAATGTTAACATACGTATATATTTATATCATAAAATACAAATATAACTTTCAGCACTTGACTTACTGTATCTAGATGATAATGTCAAAAGATAATGGATATCATTCTGTATATATCCATTTCAATTTTATGTGGATGAATCAACTCTTACTATAGGATGCCTTTGCTGTTAAAACCTTGAACATTATACTTGTGATTACCTTAGCAATTTTGATGGTTGCTTAATATGAATCGTACTTTTTCCAAAAGTAGTAGGTTTAAATTTTATGATGATAATCGTACTCAAGAAGTGTTATTGCTCAATGCTTTCACTTAACTACTTTACTGTTAAAAAGATGAACACTAAATAGAAAACCAGTTTCCAACTTTCATTTCTGCAGGATCGATGCAACAAGGGTCATTTGAAAGAGTGAAAAAAGGAAATCAACTTGAAACCATGTTATTACACTTTCAAAAGTAATTTCGGAAGGTGAAGGAGAATACACGTTTTCGCAATCTACACTCTTATATATCAACGGTTTTAACACACAGCTAAATGCAAAGCAAAAATCTGAACTGGTTAATCTAAAAGCACCAATCCGATAAAATATTCGTTATGATGAGATTATTCGACCCATTTATTGAAATTCATTCAGTTAATGTTTATCTTATTAATGCTCAATATGTTGGATGTGAATTTTTTAAATAGCCTAAATCTATTTAACAGAGAGAATTGCGTTTATCTAGTCGCACACGTCATAAAAACTCTTCTTTCTTCATCATATAAACTCATTGGTGAACGGACATCACTCAATTGAAATGACTCTCATTGAATAACAAAATGGACTAGATGATTGATATAAAGTCAGTTATGTATATCAACCAATCTCCAAAACATTGAACAACGAAAAATGTTATTTTACATTACTCTTAGTGCACTCCAAAACAAATCAAGTGAGAATGAGTAAAATGAAAATTACAGACTCTCATTTTTATTAAGTATTTTACTCATTTTGCACAAGAACTCTGTGACGCCAAAAAGACGATGCTCTTATGCAAGCAGGTATACGTCTTTATACGTCTTTATATGTCCAATGTCTTCACATCTTGTCTGTATTGTCTAAACAACTTGTTAATAAGATTTTGGAACTTTGGCGATTTTTTACAGTTGGTATCAGTTGAGAGTATTTGTAATAATAGCCTTCCATCTCTCAATGTTTCTTGTGCAAGAATAGATATAAATGTAGATACCCAAGGAAGTTGATTATTTAAACAATTTCAATATGACTCGTGTTTTATCGATAGTCTTGATTTGAACTCAATCTATTTTTGAACTAGCATTCATCATGCACAAATTAATATTCAAAACCATTTCTACATCTCGCACAAATCATTGAATTCTGGAACACTTTATCAAATTTCAATTTGAATTTAAGGCCATATTTTGTAGATTAATCTCGGCTAGAATATGCATGAGTCATAAAAAGCTTAACAGAAACTTTCAATCAACATAAATCTGCACTTTGTTCTATAACAGGGATCTCTGCATCTTTATCAATCGATGCGAAGCTGGAAATCCTAAAATATTAATCACACTATTGGATTTCATTGTGAATTAAATTAAATTAAGCTTTTGGATGTCCTGATTTGTGGCCTGCACGTTCATGTTTAAATGTATAAAGATTCAATGGTATCAGTAGTTATTTCAAACAAAACGAGTGAGTGTTGAATATCGAACATATTTCAACGAGGTATTTTCAAATGTTTTGATTTATTCACGAGCAAAAGCGAGTGAATAATTCAAATTTTTGAAAATATTGAGTTGAAATATTTTCGATATTCAACACTCACGAGTTTTGTGATGTATTTAATACATACAAAAGGGAATGTCTATTTCTTTGAAACGACGATCAAACCATGCGCGATATAGTTGCGTAATAATACACTGGTGAGGTACCTCTGTGTTCGCACTAGCAAAAACATAGTCCCGTTTCCCGTTAGCATCATCTTCACCTCTAAATAAAATCCTACTCTTAAACAATCATTTATGTACCATTTATCGACAGGATTATCCAAAACCAAGACATTCGCAAAAACTTTAACAATAAAAAACGACGCTGTTGTCGATACTGAATAGCGAGATCGTCAAGCTTGGTGTCTGTGATGTGGATTTGAACGGTTCAACCATCCTTGCTAAACGATACCAGACGAATACCGACATTCAGTATGTTGTTTGATTATGTAAAGCAATTGTTGATATTATAAATGAAACTGCATCTAAACAGAACCGTCTCTAAACTATCGGCTTTCACTCAAACTTTCAAAGGCGACAAAGCTCCGTGTTGACAAAACACGTCAGTTGACTACAAAAGGGAGATAACTCTTTCCAATATAAATTTAGGCAATAAATTTTCAATTTAATGATAAAATAGCCTAAATCGGATCGCGAATATTGGTTTGATAATTTTGCACATATATCTTTGATGTGACGCAGTTTTATTTTGAGGGAAAATACGAAAATGGAAAAAGATTTGATGAATTGAAAATTGGAAGCGACAGGGGTACGGTTGCACCCAATCAGCTGATTGCAAAAGTAGTACGGCTTCATGACGTCACTATCGTTGAATAACCTGCTTTGGTTACACAACACTCGTTGAATAACTTTCAACTGGTTACACCACACTTGTTTCAATAAACAAAAATTATCCCATGAAGATATTCAGAACATGTATGTAAAAAATCATGGTATTCCCGTATATGTATGTATCGGTTTCATTATTGCAGCAGTAGTTATATCCGATGGGGACAATACGACCACCAATAGCATTTAAACAATTATAATTTTCATCATATAATAGTGACATCATTTGGAGATAATTTATGGTCATTCTTCTCAAAGAATCGTGAATCGTGTCATCTTTTAAAAACAATCAGTGCTACTACAAGCATATGAATATCTAGCAGACGAATAAGTATATGGTTCGGATTCAAATACTAGATTAAGTTGATTAGAATGCCATGGCATCGTTACCCACATCATTTAAATAAAATGTGTGTGTGCAATGAATAATGAACGAACCTTCAGTGTGAAAAGACTGATTTCACAAGATTTGAGTTTAAGGTTGAGGTCTTGCCAAAAGATATACTTTTTCCCGCTGTATGTTTTAAATTCACAACAAAAGATGACATTTTATCACAAACACATTCTAAACACAAAGTTGTCAAATACAGCATTATATGTTTTGACCTTTATTGCTGTACATATGTTATAGTCCTTGAAATAGCGATAACAAAGTAGAGTTATTTCTCGTTATACATAGGTTAAGATACAAACTGCCAAATGAAAAACGTTAAACAATTGACAACCATTGACACCATCTTTTTAACAAAACCTTTTTAGTGTTTCATGTTTTTTTTTATTCATTTTCATGCGTTTCCTTATGCTGGCAACAGACATATAAAAGCATTGTTACCAGTAAAACCTTATGGTTTCCTTGAACATGCGAGAAAATTTGCCAATAATCCTTCAGAAAAACAGAGACACTTTCAAGAAAACTAATTTAAACTTTTAATAGTTTGCAATAATCATACTTTGGCCAGTGACCCAATTAAGCGTCAAAGCACCAAGGGTCATCTGGAAAGTAAGTGCAGTGTTGGAGAGTAAACAATTAAAATTGATCATCAACTTTAGGTCACTTGCAGGATAACATTGGAAGGTGAAGGAGGAGACAGGATGCAGTTTTCCAAGAGGTACTTATGTTATACTGAATGACGAATCTTATTGACCACTTATATCCACTTCAGGTTTACTCTAGAAAATGTCAAGGCATACATGCAGGTGTTCTATGCAAGAAGCGAAAACGTAAGGAAAATGACTTTTCATATCTTGAAATATTTTGTTATTTTAATATTGATGCTTTCATCCGAAGTACTTTTGTTTCTAGCTACACATCTATTCCAAGATATAAAGACGATATTATTTAAAGAAATAGAATAATTAGCTTTAAGGAGACAATGGAAAAAATAAGATAATATTTGAAGGTTGTGGTAGACGTCCCTCGATATAGGTCCTTAAATTTGTTAAAATTCTGATATCCATAAAGTCCTGTATTTCCCATATTATTTCTGGAATGCCTCATTTTCATTACATCGGTTATAGCTATTAGGCCTTTAGACACGATAAATCATACGTCAATTTAAAATCACATTTACAAAAAGAGTAAGAAGGTGTTAAATTATGTCTGTGGCAGTTAAGTTTATGGAATCTTGACACTTTGTACGTGATGCTTAAGTTAGTTGTGAGGCCAATGTATTTGTTGTTTGGCTATAATATACGATGAATAGTTCCTGATGCATTTGGTTCTATCCTAGCCATGACTCATGTTCTTTATAGGGCTTAGGCTGGACCCATAGGCTATACTTTACTCAAGAACTGATATGCTTGATCCGGTGTTGAAAAGATATCCTGTTGTCAAAGCTCTTACCGCGCCTAGACAAATCATCAAGCAGCCATAATGCTTGTGTAACATACAACCATTACAGGTTCCTTCGAAACGGATACATACACAAAACGTCATACCTGTGCATTTGGGTCGTTTGTATTGAACGAGTAGATGTCATGGACGCGGAGGAACAACGAGTTCGAAGAACTTGTTGTTCCTCCGCGGCTATGACATGTTCGAGTTCAATACAAACGACCCAAATGCACACGTATGACGTTCTGTATTTATTATATACTATCTTTTTAATCTTTTTAAGAGTAATTTTGAATTGCTTGAATAATCCGAGACGTCACACTTTTTGAGAGTAATTATAAATTGCTTAAATAATCCGAGACGTCGCACTGCGCATTGATACATAATGCAAAGAAGGTTATTACCTATGTCACGCTCGACTGGTGATTTGATACCTCAATTATCTGTTAATTTTCTCATTACTTTGCGTAGTTAAACGTAAGAGGCAATTTTCTCAAGTGTGAAAACTAAATACAGTGTATAAGTTTATCCTTAGTTATTATTTATAAAGTTCTGAATATTATTAACGTAAGTTCAGGATTCCAAACGACGGGATCCTTTCAAACGACGTCACCATGGAAATGACGTCATTATCGTTCTAGGCTATGACGTCATAAGGGCCAAGTGTCGCTGGCGATGTTCTCGGAGTTTGTTTAGGATTTCCTTTTTTGTAGTGTTTTGCAGTTTCTTTACTAACCATAACACTAGTTTCTCACTATATCATTCTTCAATATCATATTAAAAAGTAGGTTTGTTACCAATGCATTGAGATACGTCAAATCCGGTGTTCTAATCGTTCATTCCGTGCACATAAGAGAAATAAATTCTGTCTAATGCTGCATCACGTTTTACATGTATTCTAGTCTATGTGAATTGTTTTTTATATGAATTGTTTTGAATATTATGTAATTAGTTGTCGTCACATTTCTGGAGAATTGTAATTATACAATCAAATTTCCCTTTTGGGACAATAAAGATTATCTTATCTTAATTAGGAAAATGATTGTTACGTGCGGAAAATTCCGAGAATTGCCGACGGTTAAAAAAAGTAGAACCGGCAGGCATGCAATACGGATTCTGGAGTGCAATACGGAATTTGAAGACGTATTCCGTTGCACCCTTGTATTACTATCATAAGATTACATGAGTATATAATAATCTTTCTATAATGTTGATCATGTTATTCATGGCAAAATTACATTTACTTTGAATTGAGTTTCCAAGAACATTTATGTCTCAGAAATTTCTTTAAAAACGGTTCACGAAGCACTGTGTCTCAACATTAGAAATGTCTCCCATGTTTTGTTGCACACTTATAGTAACACAATGATATAGTGATTGTGTTGTTCTATTCTGACAAAGAGCCAAGCTGAGGCATTAAGAAAGGAATGTTTTGAAGTATCAAGTTGATCAAATACACAAGCTTTTTACAGCCGTTTGATCTAACTTACGAAATATTCATATATTAGGCTATGAGAGCACTGCAATAGTAATATTGACAGAAGTTAATCCAATGAAACATTTTGTCAAATAACGGTTTATATTCAAACAGAAAGAAAAACATTTTCAGAATTCAATTATTTTAGAAATGAAAATCTACAACTTAAACGTACTGGCTTAAGTGCCAGCTATTCATGTGATTATATATATTCATGACATTATTAATTATTCAAACAAGAAATACGAGAAAGCTAAAGTAATTAAGTTGTGATAAGCACCAACAAATAAAATCTTTAAATTGTTTCTCATGAACCATGCTTGAATTAGTAAACAATATAGCAATATTCTTCTTCGGGCTGTGTTTGTCGAAATAAATTGGATCAGGGTTGTAAGAGCCAAAATTATATTGTATGTTCTCTTCTTTTCATTTCACTGTAAGGAGCTCTTCAGTGTGAAGGGAGGTAACTCTAAATGGACTTGAGTGTGAGCCATTTGCCCAGTTGACTTGTTTTTGGTTTTCCTGAGAACTGTTTGAGAATATTGAGATATAGGCCTAACAAAATGGAATGTTCTTATTTTCAAATATATTATACTGTTTCTTTCTGTTTGAGAATTGGTAAAGAGTACATATTTAATATTTAGCAAATAATTTAAGTGTAAAGATGCTCAGTCGCTACATTATGCTACTTTCAGTAAGTTAATGCAGTTTTATGAGGTAAGATACACTTTAATGTAATTATTTGGTATATTTCCTAAGATTTTAGAGTAATTTCCTTAATAATAAGGCACATTTTTTAAATAAGGGTTATGTAAGATTTTCTTTTACATTTTGATTATTGACTGTACTATTGAAAAGGTACAAATTTTGATTGATTGATTTTTGTTTTTATTACAGTCAACCTTTTCATCGTTTCATCGTTTCATTGGTACTTTAAAGAGGATAAATGTTGAGATTGATGAACATGAACGTGAGTCTTGGAAAGGAATAAATGAACACTGATGGGACGCATTTACGTTTTGTTTTTATTGTGAATATGAGATCTACAAGTATCAAATCAGGAGAAGAACAAAGCAATATCATGTCATTAAGACAGTGTGAATATGGCACGTTGCCATACTTCTTATTTTTGATATGTTCGATATTTTATGTTATGAATGATAGTAGAAATTGTAACCAGCGAAATCTCTGACCGATTGATACTTTTACATGTTATTTATATCACATATATTATGATATATCTTTTATATAGAGATTAAACATCGAGTTTTATTACTCGAGCAAGAGCGAGGTTTAAACACAAATTTGCACGAGTTTCGTAAGTCATATGACGCACTTTCGAGGGTAATAATTTCTTTATTACCGATTCTATTCCATTTTACTATCATAGAAATATCCAGGAAACGGGCCGCTTCCCCTGTCGGGACAGCCGGCTACAGTGACGTCGTTAACAATAGTATTATGACGTCACAGTCGAAAAATACTGGAAGTCGCGCTACAACAATCGATGCTAGGCAAAGTGATATGTGCACTAATGCTCATATTGACAATATGTCAACACTTATTTGCAAGCATCTTGGTAATAAAGTTATATACTTAATTATGGATGGCCAAAAATCTGTATCAGACATAATGGAATGCATATGAACTCTCTGTGCTGCACTCTTATGCTTTGCTTGCAGAATATGTCAATGGAAACAGTAAGTCATACGGTCCGAAGTCATGCTATTAAATTTTGTCATCCGCATATGTTCTTACAAAAATGTTTTACACATTCCTGCATATCGTGAGTCAGGAAACACACAGCACAGTGAGTGTAAATATTAATACCACCCCAAAATTCTTCAATGTACATGTATTAGTGATTGCAATGTTTCAATTTTGGAATCTTGTTTGTCAACTTCAACTGATTCGAATAAGACAATGACATACCGTACCAAGTTCTGATCAATCAAGCAAAACATAGTATAGGTTTTTAACTTGCTTTTATCGTATTGGCACCTTTTCAAAATAGTTTGTGCACATGGTTGATAGTGGGTTTTTTAAAATAGAAATTGATAGAACGAGATTTAATTAGTCTATCAATGTTTTACCTGCTTCGTGATGGGTGCAAATTCGTAAAGAAATATGTTCTCAGACTTTCCTTGTGTACAACCTGTTATGAATCTCAACACTCGATTGTGTTGAATATGGATTAATAGTTGAGGTAAATATTAGCTTTGATTCTAAAATAACACGGCTCTGTCGGCTTTAATGTGCATTGTGAACATTCCATATAATATTCAGACATTTTTGTCTCTCAGTCTTTACACTGAAAGTATGACTCTACTTGTTTGCAACCTGTTATGAATCTCAACACTCGAGTGTGTTGAATATGGATTAGTTGTTGAGGTAATATTAGCTTTGGCACTGAAATAATACGGCTCTGTCGGCTTAAATATTCATTGTTAACATTCCATAAAATATAAAGACATTTTTGTCTCTCAGTATTTTACACTGAAATTATAAAGAGTGAATCGGCTCGCTTTAAAGGCATAATTATTTCACAATTTTATTTCATAGTACTTACAAAACCACAAGAAACATAAGCTTAAGAACTGAACCATTATATACCTGTACTGATTTATCGCACCGACGCTAGATTGCATCGGTTCAATAAAGTTTTAAACAATTGAGTCACAAAAATAAATAAAACAAAATAAAAATTAAGAGTTATTGTGGAACTTTAAATGAAAACAAGTATAAATTGTACTATATGTTTTGTAAAAAGGTGATGCAAAGTCATACAACCCTTATGAACTTAACAACAAAATGTCTGACAACTGTTGATATTAGGTTCAGATGAATTTTTTCACAATACTGGGATAAAAAATATTCGAGTAGCCGTATAGTGGTTTATTTTTATTAAAGTTGGGCTTTTTGAATGTTCATAAGCATTGTAATATCCAACATCATTCTCTAACCTTGGCAAGTTATTGAATCCTGGAAACGTTTAATCAATTTCACTTTACAATTTATGGGCATCTTTTTCATGGCTAGAATATGCATGAGTCATAAAAACCCTAACTGGAAATATTTAATCAACATAAATCTGAACGTTATCATATAACAGGAGCCTCTTCATTGAAACGAATCGAAACGATTCTGAAAATCCTCAAATATTAATCTCAGTATCGGTATTGATTGTTGATGAAATGAAATAAAACTGTTAATTGTATTGCAATATGGCATGCTGCATGTTCATATAAAAGTGCTCTGGTATTTGTAATTTGTAATTTTTGTAGTGTAATTGTTCATTGACATTAAGATTGTACAAATGGTCTTTTTGGACATTAAAAATAGCTATCAAATGCCAAGCAGAAATAACTGGAGTTTTGAAACGTTCAAACATCAGGATTTCAAATGGTTATTTCAGATTATAAGGTGTTGTATCATTAGCCTACAAATAGTTTTTCTTCTTGTCGTTTAATTATATTTACTGCATTTGCAGCATTATCAACAAATAAACAAAAAAGATTCATAACCAAAAATTAAAATTTGAACTATTGCCATCTTTGATAATTTAAAACAAGCACAGAAACATGACAAAAACATCTGCTGTCGACCAATCCATTATTTCGTTTCAATATAATGTCAACAAGTTCGATCATCGTGTTTGACTAACACATGATATGTTTTAGGGATGTATATTTTTTTTTTTATGTAATAGTTATGAATTGCATTAAGACCGTATAATATTCCAAGCTTTAGTTTACAGTACTACATGTACATGTTTCTTTGTACTTAGATTTTACACAAGGAACAATTTTCTTATACACACATACATATCTTATGTAAGTTTTCAATTGGTTAGAATGATGAGACTAACATCCTTTTCTTTGATTTATGTGCTTGAAAATATTGCGAGTTCTTAATCCACGAGGGTTTATAAAAATACAAACTGTATTAGACAAAATCAAACAAATAAACGTTATCTGAAGGATAATTGGTCAACATTAGTTGCAGATTTAAGATAATAAATAATGTAAATAAAATGCATTATCAATCACATTAGAGTATGGACGAAGTGTCATATCGAAGTCTGTCAAAATAACAACGAACATTATGCTATCTCTAACTTCTAATAGCTTAAGTAATCAATCCTTCTAATGGGAATAGCTTTATCAGTATGTCACCTCAATGTTGATATTGGAGCATTATTTCATTCAGGGATAAGGATATTGGCTAAACATGTATTATCACCTGGGAAATGTCAGGCATAAAATGTTCAGTGGAAAATCATATACAATAGAGCTTTTGGAGCTTGATTCTCTATGGGAAACGGCAGATCGATACAAAATGAAATGTTGTAAGAAGTTTTCACAGAGGGGAAGAAAGTTCAGTAACGAGTAGTTAAAGCTAGATACAGATTACAAATAAGAACCAATATTTTTCCGATATGCTTTTTTAAACATGCGCCAAGTAAAGCATTTTTCATAATTCGTCTTTTCAATACAATATCCATCAGCGACATATTGTTGGTTTCCTGAACATCTGATGTTAATGATATAGCTCTCATTAAAATCCTAATTCATATATAATAAGAATATAGCGCATCTCACACAACCCGGTAATAAACGATCATTGACAGTCATATCAATTCATAAGTGAACTTACATGTATCACCGAAGAAAGTTTATCATTGAAAGAGCTCTTTCTCTTACGAATTGACACGTACAAGATATTGACAGTGCTATTGATTTAACTCCAGAGTATCAGCAAATGTTTGGTTATTTGTTCTTTGCACAAAATGTCAACATTGAGACATGGGGAACTCTTTCATCCGTTGCTCAAGATTCGATTATATTGTGTATATTTTTTACCGCTTCTCAATTAACTCAGATATCAGATTTGTTTTATCGAAGTATTTTACAAATCCTAACAAATCCGAAACAATGTCAATTAATATAAGTTTGAAATTGTACCTTGCTGAGAAAAAGTATGTTATGTTGTTTTCCATTATTTCGAAAATTAGTTATCATACATATATCATGTTTTATTAAGTTAGATTACATAAAAAATAGAAATTACAAGGTTCTTGTCATAAGGATTAATGGAAACATATGTTGTAATACTTGCATGACCGGATAGCCCAAATAATAGAATTTTAAAAACTGTACACAATTACATATTTGGGACAAATTTACAAACTTTCCATAATACAAACAAAATAACCGTCATTATTTCTGTTCTATTCATTAGATATTTACACCAGTACGAGTATATATGTATTATTTCAGACTTTTAAGCTTACTTTCATTTTAATGTTCTTGTTTTGTATTCAACCTTTTTTTTTTTGAAAACGAAAGAATCTTGTCAGATTAAGGTTCATGATTTGATCAACCGATTAATGGAGAGAATTTCATTTTTTGTTCATGTGTTTATTTGTCCATTTGATATGCAATGTATGCAAAGTTCAAATTATATCATACATTTTCTCTTTGAAATGTGCAAATACGTATATATTTCTTATTATACTGGTAGAACATTCATACTGGTCGAAACAGTGAACCAGATAGGTTTTTTTCAATCATCAAAACTTTATATAAAGCAAGAAATGCATATCTCTAGTAACAGGTTACAATCTCTAATCTTCTACTTCTTGTTTTGCTATGCCTACGTTTTATAGTAAGGCAGACTTCGTGATTATAATATTAACATGTTAATTTTATCTAAACTTTGGTTTAGTTTGAGTGTGTGAGTGAGGAATGGAGCGCCTTCAACAATATTTCAGAAATTATGTCCCTCGAAAAAAATTTCAGGAGGGTGGGATTACTCGTCATATCCAAAAACTATTTAATACTTTTTTTAAAGAAACTCAGTATGTGGTAAGAACTAGTGGAGGTGTCATGCCTTTTGTTATTTTAATTATTATGATTTGTTTCATTTTTGTCTGGCTTCCATGGAAACAATTTGAACGTAGTACACATCAGGAATGGATCTATTTCATTGCTATTACTCAGAAACTATTAGATGTTTTATTTCTTAACTTGATATGTAGTTAGAACTAGTTGAAGAGTGGTGCCGTGTGTTTTTTGATTATTATGATTTTACTTTGGTTATTCTACATTTTTCATTTTCTTGTTTCCATGGAAACATTTGGAACTTTGTATATATCGTGAGTAGGATCATGTATTAAATGTTGGGGCGGGGGACATCACAGTGCATCACTTGCATATATTTCTGGTTCAACAACTGTAGAAGGCTTGGAAACCAAAGTCCAAAAAGCTCATAGAAATAAATTTGTCACTGTATTATTCAACATTCTTTTCATATTTGGAAATTGGACATTAACGGGAAATGTATTCGTGAGAAGAGTTATCAAACAGAATGCTGATAAAGCATTGCAAATTTGTAATAGGAAAATGCTTTTAGACTGTCCTGATTTAACGGAAGTGGGATATAAAAATGATTTTCGCATGCTTCTAAGACTAAAGTGTACATTAACGTTGCGTCCCTAGTTCTCTAGCTTACAGTCGCAAGTTCCGTTTGTGAATTGTGGATTTCGACATTAACTGAAACCTTGTATTAAAAACATAACTTTTAACTTCTTATACATTTACATTTTATAAAAATAATTTGATCAAAACAGTTAATTCCCCTATGTGAAATATATGAAATCTGCAAGAAAACGTCAGAAGTGAGATTAAGGGTTTCAAAGTAACTCATCAAATGGGTTATATTGTAATAAAGTAGCGATAAAAAAATAACTGAACATCGCCTCAAGTCCTGTCAACATACGTTAGAAAACCAGGTTGATACATTCACAAAACAAGATCAGTCATCTGGTTCTGTTTTTCAGTTTTAAGTTATATATGACGTTAGTTTTTCTTCTTCTTGAATCTGTTTTCCTATGGTTTAAGCTGTCATTGGTATATCCTTTGATGAGTTCCTTCTTGACTACTTCTTTATACAATAATTCAAAAGGGATTTAACTTTAATCTACTGATTAAATTACGCAAATGCGTATGCCTCATATTGTTAAATTACTTGTCAGCCCTCCAATGCATCGCAATACCAACACATTTAAAATGATACCAGTTTTTTAATGTATTGTAAACTTTAACATCTCAGAATTCATAAGCATTGTAAAACAAACAACGTTCATATCGATTCCACTTCGAGTAGAAACTTTAAGTAAATACTACTCCAACAAGACGGAATTCAGCTGCTGTGTTCTTTACTTAAAGATCCTTTATTCAACAAATGTGTAACAATCAAGTTAAGTTTAGAAACACCTGCTTCTAAATTATAAAATATCGGTCATGTTTTGTTGTGAATTGGATCTCAACCCAAAAGAAACATTGTTTGAAATGTGGATTAACAGAAAGATATGAATATACTAAAAGAAAATTATTTGGTAAGACATTCTAAATTGATACATATAAGGCACAGAAAGAGGGACTTAGTGATTTATTTATTGTACTTTATTTATTGTCGCATTTCCTAGTTCTGCGAGCAAATTGGCTATGTTAAGAGGATGATGATACGAGTATGCAAGACATAAATATATGAACAATTCAGTTTTCCAAGGGTTCTGCATTTTATACATCATTCAACTTTAACAACTGAAGTACTCATTCACCTGAAGCATATCTAACTATTCAGATCTTTAAATCTTTCTAAAATTTAGGACAAATTAAGTTGATATGTCATTTCTAGATTGCTAAGTGTCTCTAATAATTAAGCCTATTGGGTATTGTTGTTATGGAAGTTATACGAATCTGGATAAAGAATTAGAAAAAAGAACCACTTAGGTTATGGTAAAATGTAACATAGAATATGAAATTGTTTGGATTGCAACCATTCACATATAAGAGCTTGAATATATGATAACAAAGTGTATATAACATTTTGTTTCGTGTAAATTAATATTGATATTTGATGTTGATCACATATCTCACAAATCTTTAACCTTTAACCTTCATAAACTTTGAACTCTCATATGATAGAAAGGTATCTTGAGCATCAAATCGCAAAAAACCAAAAGCTGAAAACCCTGTTTCTATTTCTTAAGCAACACTAAGTGCAACTGTAAGGTTCTCAAGTCCTGAGAAAGGATTCCACTTCAACAGCTGCAGGTGTGAATTAACCAATAAGTTGAAGACCAGATATGGACTCTAATACCATCTTACTGATCTTTGTCTGTAGGGCGTGAAAGTTTTCACTTGAAGTGAGTTCTTGTATAAAACGTCTCTTCTGTAAGAGTGGTAAATTATCCCTACAATTTGCACAGTGCATCAACCTAATACCTTTATAATGGCTTAATGCAAACTTAGACTAGGAAATCCCACTTAACAAATATAAAGAACCATAGATAAAAGAAAAGAGTGACATATAGCTGTAATATTTCTGAAAGTTTTTGGAGAAATAACATTTGTTCTTTTTTAAGGTATTTGCTCTATTGATGATAATAATTTTGGTTAAAACTATTAAACAGCGACAACGGGAGAATGATGATCAGAGTTTTGTTGTATCTATAAAAGGTTTAAAGGACCACCTTTTATATCTGATCTAACAAAGTCAACTTTCTTTAACATAACATATGTACTCATTTCAATATTTCATTCGGAAACATGTCTTTCTACAAATTGGGTATAATCCCATTCACTTCAGTCCCATCTAATTTTTTTCACATTTCTAAAGCATGCACTTCTTTAATTGGTCTCCTGTCTAGTTTGCAATACAACTTGAATGCAATACCGTTGTTCTTTGTCATTTTGTCTTTTAAACTAATAGATCAAACACAAATTGTCAATAACATTTATCAAGGTCAACGACGGTGAAGCTAATAATACCCACTGTGGGCCAATGTATGAAGTGTTATGGTCTGTTGGGACTCAAACCCGCCGGAAATTTATCCTATAGAGGCTATGGATCTTCTGTTATCTATATGTATGAATCACATCTATCAGTCTGGATTTTTTCCTGAAAATACACTATGAAACACCCACTACTTTTTCTGTAAATGACACAATTGATATATTATTATGAAGTTAACCCAGAAGGCAATCTAGCTACAACATCCTCAAGATATTATCACTTAACACGTACGACCTTATTATCTCGTTTCCTGGAAAATTATTTTATACAACAGAAAGAAAGAAAAAATTGTATAGTTTAAATATTTTACCCAATAGAATATGAACTAAAACACAAACCTTTACTAAGTGTCCAGGTTTATCAACTACAAAAAAAAATGTTAACCCCCACTATAAATATACAGGGTTAAATGGATTGGGCATTTCTTCATCACTCAAAACAATGTATTGGCAATTTGCTAAAGGTCTTCCAAGATAAAGTGTCCAGCAAGTACTTTCTGCCGTAAGTGATCAGAATATTGTTCCTTAGTTTTAAAGAATACCCTTGACATAATAAACAACATTTATTTCTCTGCAAATCCACCGAGACATTCCTGTATATATGCTATTATATATGACTCATTCCATTAAGGTGTTCATTTAATATTACAAACCTCATACATCAAAGTTTTCGTCATGAGTGATACTCAATTGTAGTAGTACGCAGACTATTAATAAAAGTCTTCATATTCAGAACATATTGAACTTATATTGTCAAATTAAAGTCCAGATTTATCAGGACAAATGACATGTGTGGAAACTCAAGGTCAATAAGCAGTTTTCTAACGTTGGTATCTTGATTTGATTTGTCTTGAAAGTTTACTTTACTTTCAGTCTAAGTAAACCTAGCCTCAATATTATCGGTATCACTCCTATACTGAGTCTAGCAAGGCCTAGTTGTGGGTCGTGTCAGCCGACCTTTCTGCGACCTATGACCTTCCAACGTTATACGTGCGATGGCAGACTATTGTGGCTTGGTAAGATGAGTTGTGATTGGTCAATTCGATCCGTTGGCTGACGCGACCCTCTACTAGACCTTTCTAGACTCAGTATAGGAGTGCAACGGATAATATTGAGGCTAGGTTTGCTAAGAGGGGGCTTTACTTTTGAAAGTTCATAATTTTATTCTATTACCAATGAACATTGTTATATCAAATAACTGCACACGAGTGAGTCGAATGACTACCACACTTTGAACAACGTAATTGCTGAATTGTTCTATTGTTGCATAGGATTGCTTAAGAATTTAGTAATTCTTTTTTCCATTACACAGAACAGAAGCCTCCAGGCATTCATCCTCCTAAAATGGCACTTAATATCAGATCTATCTCTCTTAGAATTCGTCAGCTGTGGGAACCACTCCCGTCCCTGAACCATCAAGTTTTAGCTTAACAAGAATGACATGATACTTTACTCGCTGAAGTGAACGAACTATTGTTATTGAATGCTATGTTTGAGATACATAACTTTTCTTTTAAATATAAATACAGCGCTGATAGATTTCTCTTTTGTGTGTAATTCTTCCAAAATCACAATCATTCCAATCAACTGACATCGCGTCACGATGAATTTGAAAAATCTACAAATGCGTCTTAAAGATTCTAGAATATAAGAATATTAATAAAAAGTAAATGAACTAAAAACAGGCTTTTCTTTTATTGAATTGAGAATTGAAAACTGAAAACATATTGTTTACTAAACTAACAGAAACAGTTCAAAGTATCTCTCTGCTGTTAGGGAAGGGTTGAGATTCACTCAAACACAATCAAGTGTATCCCACCCTCAGAAACAATAAAGACAATGTCATTTTCCCAAAGCTATGGACAATAGAAGTATTGGATAACCCTAGTTTTACAACTGGACTGAATATTTGAGGGTTTTTCTAGTTTAAGTCCTAGATACAAATTGAACAATGCATATTTCCATTTACACAACGGGGCTGATATGTGATCAAACATGGAAACCGACACTGATAAGTTAGGTGTCGTTACTCCTTTTCATATTAGAAATATTAACGGGATATGATTTAAGTGATGTGCCTAATACATAAGTATATATTTCAAATATTACGTAAATGCCGGGCGACACAATACCATTAAGAAACTATTCAACTGTAATTCGTTATTTTTCAACATTCAACAATAATATTGTCTTAAATCATTAAAAACATTGGCTCGATGAGCTATTATCCTGCTTATCACTGATTTAATAGTAGATTCAATTATCAAAGTCGCAGGAATTAACTCTCCAATCTGTCGACTTTGCTAAACCCTTGTCAGCTGGAGACGGTGGTATTGAAGTCAGGAAGAATGGGAGATTAAGGTATTTTCTGCAACAAGAAACCGACCTAAACAGACTGTCTGTTTGAGGAACAGGTTGTAATGAAATGGCATTAGAGCTTTGTGTAATAGATTAAGTGATCATCAAGACAGATATGTGTTCCACATAACAATCATCACGGTTAAGTCTCTCATTTAATTCGAAAATTGTCATGTTATAAGAATAGTGGAAATTTTACCATAGTAACATTATAAAACACTTTCAGCAATATCATAAAATATATTATTTCCTGTACTAGCCTCAGTGACACAGAGGATTACGTTCATTTTCACAAAATCTACATGTTAGAAATTCATTCAAAGAATCAAACTTTCCAAAGGTATCTTAGATGATATTTAACTTTTTTACATAAGTATATCATGATTACTCAAGTAAGAAACATCTTTAAATAATCAAAAGATTATTATAGTAACATTGTAAATCTAAACTATGCTCAAACATTATTTCATGTTTAGTACTGTCAACACCATGTGGACTCCTCTATATAACACTCGAGATCTCAAACACTCTTGTAAGGAGCTAATACAATTGATGTTGATGTATTGTGTACTGTGCAGTGACAGTGTTTAAACATTTGGTACCTGGTTGAGAACATCATTTATGTCTACATGAATAGTCATTTTTGAATATCTAAGTCTTTTTGTAAGTTAACAATTCATATATCTAATACGTATTGCACAGATGGGAAATGAGGGTATAATGCTTATCATTTTAAACGCTATTCTTCAAGTCAATTGAGATATATAGCTACATACATTATCAACTGTAACATTTGTCTGCACTAAATTCCTTCTCAAAGTCCTCCCTTCAATCGGCTAACTTAAAGGTTGATTTCCATAAGCTACTGAGCGTACTGACTTAGGTTCGTGAGAGGAAGGATTATGTATCTTACATATTGTCTATCCCAATAAGCTGGAGGAGTAAATTGATTGATTGCTTCTAATACTCTCATTAACTGCGATCTTGGTCTGATCAATCTTCGATATGTCAAAACGTTTGGGTAACCAAGTTATTACAGTGATGAATATATCTCTAGGAACGATGCGGTTCTTGTGTCACATTTACATATATGTTATATATCACTCTGATATTATTGTCATGCGAACACTTGGCAATAACACTTTTAGTCTTATGAACATACTTCCTCAAGAGAACATTTCTTATAGGTGTAATGTTGTGCATGCAAACAATGAATTATCATTGTTAGCGAGAGAATTGCGACGCTTATATATCTCCTAAAGCTGCAGTGAATGAAATTATCAGATTGCCAACTTCCGTTATATACGAATGGTAGGGTAACCACGTTATACCATATATATGTATCATTTAAAGCTTTGAGGTAATAAATCCTGTTATTGATGATCGAACAACGAAGCACGTTGTTACTCAGACCCACATAGATGTAAATTTAAAGTAGCACCAAATTGATAATTAGATGTAATGAAGTGTATTAATTTCTACAGCTGCAGAAGAGATACTCAATCTTATTTAACCTCACTAAGCTTAACCGAAATTTGACCTGATAAATAGCCAGGATCAAATTATCTGGTATAAGTGGCCTACGAGGAAGACATAACAATCGGCTTTATAATCCTCAATAAGTAGTACTTTGCTGCAAAAGACATATCGGTGAAGCAGTATATCTGATTGATGGAATGATTCACATCTCTTCTCAACAGCTAATCGGACGTGAATAGACTACGCAATAAAACAAATGATGAATTAGGATGACACCTTGTTTTGAAGCATAAGCTTGAAGTATGATGAGTGTTTAAGTATCCACTTATCAACAAAACTCTGTATTCCGGTCTCAGGATGACAACTGCATTTTCCATTTTGAGAATCAAACCTCGGCTGCTTCGTTTTTGAATTAACGAAATTAACGAAATTAACGAAATTAACGAAATTATATTGCTGATAAACCAGCGTTGTAAGTTTTCTGTAAACAAAATCTATGTAGTTCTCACATTTCGTTAGGCGACAAGTAGACTAGGTTATTTTGAATTATTCTGGGTTTGCTTTCAACATGGCAAGATCAGTGGTTTGTGTTACGAATTGAATTAGAAAAAACAGAATTAAAATACCTCATATTCAGTTGAATATGACTTGGTTCCAACTCCTTTATTGGGTTATAAAGGAGTTTCATTGTTTAAACTAAACCCTTCTTTTGGCACGTAATGAACTCACTAAAGTACAAAGGACTTTCAAGTGCAAAAACATTATCCAATCTTGTATAAGCTCTCATGTTGACATGTCTTTCCGACTCAACGCCAAAAATGTTTCTTTTAGAACTCCAACAAGTAAATGTTTCTCCTTTTTTTTCAGGAATTTGATATTTGTAATATTTCTATATCAATTGTCACATTTGAAGGGTTTCAAGTCGGCAATAATCCCATCCGATTCGTCGCCATGATTACGAATGATACCATAAAAAGATGTTTTAAGAAAAAATCTCCAGTGTATTTTCCTGGACAATTATTTGAAAAAAAAATCATTTTTATTTTTATAAATGATATATTTTTCCAAAATAGAAACGAAAGGTAATTCTGAATTTGTTGAACTGGTGTAAAAACAAAAAAAGCAATAAAACTCTCATATTTCTTTTCTGTAGGTAATTAGTACATGACTACAAACAGCATTATGCACGGTGCAAACACGGAGATATTTTAGCCACTTCGTTTGTTTAAAGAACATTAGAAAACAGTTAAGTCAATATAAGAATATTTATAATATAGAAGAATATACAATATAAAAAAACCTGAAAAGCAAAAACAACATGTACCGTGACAGACCAGTTGTTGGTCTGTCTGTCACAAAAACTTGGTGAAGAAGTGATTGGTTTATGGAATTCCTTCAACAATACTTCAGTTATTAAACTTGTATGCTCTGTTAAAAGCCCAAGTCCTTACAACGAACTGACAAGAAAGGAAGTTGCTACTTTAACATTAATTTCATTTTATAAATTGGATATTAACTGGAAACGTGTTCGTGTGAAGAGTTATCAAACTGAATGCTGCTAATTTGCTGAGGATTTGTAAAGGAAATGCTTTTAGACTGTGCCAAGTTTTAGGAAGTTGGAAATAAAATTATTTTCTTAAGATTCTCATGTTAAAATCTACATTAAGTTTGCTTCCCTAGTCCTTAATGCCAACATTAGAAATGTCCGTTTCATTCGACTGGCAGGTTGACATACTCGTCTCTCGAATCTCTGAAAACATTTAAACCAATTTAAGGCTGCCCCTTTTATCCAGAACCTTAGAATATACAACATTAGCATGCTTAATAGACTTAACAAATAATTGTCAGATAAAACTGGGTAAACACTGACGCCAAGAAAGTATTTATCGTATGCTTTTAACTTTTATTTAAATCAATATATACGTAGGGTTTGTGTTTAACCTTAAACTTTTCCATACAACAGAGACTATTAATGAACATCATTGATATATATTTGTAAGAAGCTGCTTACAGTTGTGCTTAAAGTACATCGATGACATTATTTATTTGTACTAAACAGGCCATTGTTTAAAGCAACCCAGCACGTTCTCAGCATCAAAACAAAGGCACCTCGATGCTAAAAATTGGAAATGCTCTAATGAGTTGAAAAGACCACGCAAGTCCTCTGCAATGATTTTTCACAAAACAGTTGTGATATCAACAACAACAAAATATTTACTCGTCACCGTCTTACACACACCAGAGATCATAAAATTTAAGGTAATATTTTCAGACGCTCTTTTGCTTGCAAAAATGTTCCACTAAATAAAGTCACCGGAATGTCTTATGTTTATATTAATGTTTCAATACTTCTCATATACTTAGTCAAAGGGGATATAAATTTCATCTACATAATTATGATAACGCCAATAATTATGTTACATAATGTTGGCTTACTTCTCAGCCCTTAGATGAATTGGAAAAAACATTTAAAACAAAGATACTGACATTTGTTCTCCATACACAATATTCACGTTTGCCATGAACAAATAACAAACACATGTTTTTATCAATGATGTTTCATGTATCTTCGTGTGTATAAACATATACAGCTCTCTATGTACTTATATCGAAATTGTAATCACTATTTTTATATCCGAAGTTTCACATACTATGACATCATGTTATTCCGAATTTGGTTTACTTAAAATTTCATTTGAATCTGTACCATGTTTTTATCAACTGAATGCATCTATAACATCATTTTGTATCGAAGAAGAAGAACACAAGAATGTTTTCAAGTAGAAAACCGACAACAGTAGAATATCTTTCAAAAAGACTGCGAGTTGTTGGACATAACATGAATTAACCTGAAACCTTTATTGTAATGAATGATATTTTTGTTTTATTTCAAGGCATATATGGACATAGAAATTAAGCAGTGGAATTGAAAATTGGAGTTGAAGAAAGTATCCAGCAGCATATTGTTCTAGGTCTCAATTGTTATCAAATAAAAGCCACTATTTAACTCTTATTACTAAAGTTACTTAGTATCTCAAAATATCAAAAGTCAACACTAATGATTGGTTCCTAAAGTATAACCTTTCGATGTAAATAAGGCTAAGTTTGAAAAATACATGTAAACGTGTAAACATATGACTCGCTGATTTTCCAATTAATGTCAATACTATATCCACGTAATGCCTGAATTTTTTTTACTTTAAGCACGTATACCATATTGACAAGGGTATTGACCAAATGCGTTTCAGCTAGTGTTTCATCATGTTTTATCAAAACGTCTCTGATTTATATTAATTGTGTACCGTGGTCTCAGATCTGTTCAAATTATCTTCCATTTTTTAAGTATCATTCAAGTTCACAACTACATGTATCCAATATTTTTGTGGGGGCACTAAATCATCTAAAGATTCTTGTTTACAGTTGATCGACAATCTAAATTTCCTCTAAAGATGATAGAATGAGGTTGATTATATAATTCTTTAAAAAAAACTATAACATTAAAATCAACCTAACATTTTCACAATTATTGTGCTAAGATTCTCAACCTTAATAATGGAAAATTGTTAGAATAGTGTATCATAGGAAATTTCTTTTACACTGTTCATAGGACAATCAAATGCTGTTTAGTTTAAATGTTATTTTAATGTTGCAGTCATTGAGCTTAATCCTCAAATTATCAGTTCCATTCGTTTAATGTTGATAGAGAAGCATCCAGAATTTGCTATGGTCAAAGAATGGTCCTCTTGAACATAGTAAGACAAATAGTTCGATAAAGAAACGACTAGAATGAAATGGCTTGAAATAAACTCCTTTTAAAATATAAACTTACCATTTAAGCTAATATAATTCATGACGCTAAACCAAGTTTGGAATGTGTATGTGAGAGTGTTCTACCTTAAAGTATCATATATAAAATGTATATATGTACCTTCATACTGAGATTTTGCATATTGTCTACCAGCATTGAAATGGATATCGTGCAAAGAAAGTGTTAAAGAACAAACTTTTTATTAACATTTTACAAAGTGTAATTAGCTTTTTTAATTCACAGATTATGAATTTTCGTTATTAACATACATCCAATATGGTACTTTATAAGAACAAACTTATAGAATGCCATTCAATTAGTACTTATATCTAAACTCGGCAGCTTCTCTCTAGCAAATACAGAATTAAGAGTAAAGGATACAACTGCTCTGTTTACTTTTGAATCACCTGTTACAAAACAACTCTGGAACAATCAAAAAAGTTTACAAACATCTGCTTAATACAAGAAATAAATCGGGCATGTCTGGATTTCAATTCTGCAAAGGTTATACTTATTTTGTTCACAGGGAATGTAAAGCAATTTCTAGTATTTTAAAAGTGGTAAGAAGACAAATGTTTTCCGATTTATTCTTTCATTTATTTACTAAAGATTCCATTGTTGTGAGTAGTTGGTTAGACATGGAAAGTTTGTTAATCAAAACTGACGGGAAAGCGAAAGTAAACATTTTTCAAAATGAAATTACGGATTATTAATAATGAGGATGTTTACAGTAAACATCAGATACACATGGCCTTAACAATACATTTTTGTTTTTTAAAATTGAACTAAAACCAAGTTTACACATTTTAAAGAAAATTTGAAAACAATGATAGACACTTGACCTTTGTATTGGTGTAAAATCACGTGACACAGGTGTTAAATTGCTGGCCATCCCCTTTGTGACAAAAACACCTTAAACCCTTCACGCCAGCAAAACGTCAATAACTCTGAAAGTTAACAAATTCCGGAAACCAACGCTACAACAATCTCCCATTTCTAATGCCAATGTGATGTCACATTACAGCCGATTTGGGATGACATTTAACGATTCCAGAACACAAACTACAACGGTCATTTGGGCCCATGAAGGCTGATACATGCTTGCATTAGACGGCCAGCTACGCTATATGAAAAGGATATAACAGACGGCGACCACCACTAGGAGATATGGAACTAGTAGAGTCAGAGTTTTTCAACTGCTCAATAAAAATGTACAACTTGCTAAACTTTGATGTATGGCTGATGTCAATATGGATCGGTTTGGCATGGAACGTTGCACATTACAAAGCTTTCTGTTTTCTCTAGACTTGTTGCTTTTAGACTCAATGGCTTGTTAGAGTCAAACAACATCCTCCAGGTAATGAACAAGCGTCGATGCAGGTTCTGCAAGAAAATAGAACACCTGTCAGGTTACGTAACAAGACGTTTTTAACTTACGATCAGACAGTAATAATGCATTAAAACACAAATTGACTGCATTTGGCACTTATGTGACACATTCTGCAAATTGAAAGACTTAAAGGGATAGAAAGAATTAAAATTGAGATCCTTTGGTTGGTTATTTGACCCCTACATCCTTTGAACCTCTTGTGTGCAAAACTGGATAATCAAGCGTTAAAGTTTAGTGTTTTAATGTTTTCCAAAATAAATAAACTATCCAAGCCATCTTCCTTCAACCTGATCCAAACTTTAGTTGTTTAATTAGAGTGATTCAAAAAGAGGTGTTTACTTTCTTTTGCCTGTCAGTTTTATAATATATTTCATGAAGATGGATATTTGAAATTAGATTTATAAAACGCTTGTGATATCTTATCATTTTGATCTATTCTCAGCTGAATTCAGATAAAATACGTGTACACCTCTCTGACGTTATCATTAATTGGTACATGAAAGTCATTTGGTCTGAATAAGATATATTGATGCCATTTAAGGAAAGAACTTGTCTGAATTTTAGATTCAAATAACCATCACATTAATTCAATATGGTAACAAAGTTTTAACAATAACTTGTTTGCCAATGTTATATATTTTCAATCTGTTTGCACGTATCTTACACTTACAGTGAACAGTTATCAAATATATTTGTTTAGTTGTTGACCACAGATAATTTAATGTGAACTGATGTGAATCTTTGAACTTACTTAAACTTGAAAGTGTGTGTGCAGTGGGACCACGTGAGTTCAACTATTAACTCCTGAGAACAAATTCCACTTCCACAGATGCAGGTATGAAGTAATCAGTAAGTGGAAGACCAGACATGGAATCGAATACCATCTCATTGATCTTTGTCTGCAGGGCGTGAGAGATTTCACTTGATGGGAGCTGAAGAAGTAAAAGTGTCTTTTCTGTAAGGCTGGTGAAATAGATTCTTACGACAATATGCCAAGAGCAGTAAAGCATTCCCACTTCTGGTATCTCTATTTTTAATAAATGAAGATTAACTACAGGATGGTAACCAGTTATGAGAAGGAAAATTAAGTTTTTGTACAATCCTGCCCAGCTATATTATCTAAATCCACAGGTCCAACGAAATTGGTGATAAAATATCTTTTTAAATGTCGCATTTACATATCTTTTAAAGTTACAGCATATGAAGATTATATTGACTCACCTTTTATTCTATAAATGAGCAGTATTCTAAACTGTATGAGTCATAAAATTCTAATTCCTCAGCTGTTTTATCGTTTAGATGTTTATATCTAAGTAATATATTAACTGCGTTTTATTGCCAATAATCTTAAATTTATTTGCAGTAATTCTGTTGCACTGATGTTTATACATTTGTTTCTCATTCACTTCGAGAAAATGAAGGTGGGGCAGTATTGAATACTAAATAGAATCTGCTGTAGTACAAATTGTGTTCATTTGGTTGTTATTTCTGTTTGAAAAGTAACTTATCGAGAATACTAGTAAAATGAATTTAAATAATATTTGTGTTTGAAGAAATTTACCGTTTATTGTCATTGAGCCAAATGTTATGTTTAAACGGGCAGTAGCACGTTTTTAGTCGAAATATATACATGTATATGTATATATGATATTTTCTTACACAAAATGAATTAAAGGTGTCTACACAGAAATGGCCGCCAAAGGACTGTTTATATCCATATCAAATACCTATTCCCACAACTGACCAGAAGTAAACTAAATTATTGGAGATCCTCTCGATATGAATATTGCTAATAACTATTTTATAGTACTTAATCAAACTTACAGACACTCTTCGTGTCCATCCTCAATGGCAAAACATTTAATCTAAGCCAATCACTGCGGCACATATACATGTCCAACATTTAATGTTGTAATGGTAGAGAATAATGTCTATTACAGATCATAAGTACGCACATTTATTAAGTTTTCTTGAGTTCAGATCTAGATAAATGATTTTGAAAAATTCTTATCATAATATTTCATTGGATTAACAATCTGCGTTGAATAAACAATTTTATCTGTGAACATTGGTACATCTGATTAGTGCAAACAAGTGAGCCAATAACACGCATACTTTGATTGATGTTATAATTGATCTTTTCCAGTATTGCAATGTAATTATATCTAACCCTCAGGACTGTAATGAACGCTTTATACAAAAATCTTTCTTTTTCCATTACATGGAGCAGAAGCCTCTAGGCATGCAACGTACTGAAATGGCACTTAATCTCAGATCTATCTCTCTTCAGATTCTTCAACTGTTGACCACTCTCCATTGCCTCGAAATATCAGCAGTCCTTAGTTGCGTTTGACAAGAAGTGGATGGATTCTTATTTTAGAAGTGATTAAGGTTCAGTATTTAAATAAATAAAAAGGTAAGAGGCCACTTTTTTATGGTCAATTATTTTCAAACAAAAGTGTCTAACCACACATTCATTTGCGAATTTAAAAGAGGATAATATGAATCTCAGTACAAGACTGAATATTCAAAATGGTAAACGTAAGAGTTCATGCAGACTTATATAAAGGTTTCAGTGATTTGAAATTTGAAAGATAGAGAAAGTTTGATGACGTTGTATAGTGAACATTCAATCAAAGCAACACATTTAACAAGTACTGTTAAATATACCATAATTAGCGCACATTGACATGTGGCCTTAGTTTGACTAATCAAAGGCCTTAATAAAAAGTATTCTCGTCCATTACAGCTGGTAATTTTGAGACTGATGAAAATTACAACCTTTTTGTAAATTTTTTAAACTAATTGCAAGGAAGGAATAAATGTTTAGATGGATCTATGTATATGTCTTAAGTGATGAATCCGTGTTTTGTGAGTTTACTGAAAACCGTGATATTGTATTGCTCAAATGAGACAATGTATTTGCAGATGCATTTATAGTTTTTATCAAAGAAAAACTAAATACTGACTATAATAACTATTAGGAAAAGTATTCACGTACGTAACAGCTCGTAATTATGAGACTGATGATTCAATGTAGATGTCTGAGGAAATAAAACCGTTTTAGTGAGTTTTCTGAACTGTTATAAAGAATTGCTCAAATGAGACAATCTATCTGCAGATGCGTTTATAGTTTATATCAAAGAAGATTTAAATACTGACTATGGAATTTAACACAGAAGATATAGCAATTCCTTACAATAAAGCACTTAGTACCAAGGAACGTACTAACAAAGCCACTCTTTGGTGTTAGGTAAAGTTTTATAGTCACCCAACCTTTATCAAGTTTATCACATACCCAAAAAGAGCCAAGATAACTTTCTGAAGCTAAGATGAATGTATTGTTCGTCTAAGACCCCCTTGAAGCAAATTGTGAGATATTATTTTCTATCTAATGCCCTATATGCTCATTTAACCAATTTACCAGGCAAACCTTACAACATAGCAAGCGCTGATACATAATCAAAAACTGACACATATCAAAATATAGAATATAATTTCAATGATAGGAATGAAAGTATAAAACGTACCTATTCCATGTACAAAAGTCATTAAATAGTTTGCCTAATCTATTGGGGTAATCATTATATAAACAGATGATATACAAACAGCAACGATACGAATCAGATATAACCATAACATGTAACTTTATTCTTATATTTCAAAAGCTTTACTTTAAACACACGAACCAGTCATAGATAGAATCATCAATTTCTATTAAAACGTTCTGCATTCTCTCTGTATAACACTTTGAGAAACAGCTTAGTTTAATAACTCTGGTGAATTATACGATGAACAGATTTGGAAACGTTGTCTACTTTAAAACGATCTTATATATGTCAGGGTTAAATTTGTTGACAGTGGTTAATTAGATAATATGTAAAAATGTTGGTCTACGTTCTATTGTGATATCTCCAATCATCACAGTTCTTTTATTTACCCTTCATTTATAGTGAGTATGTGATAATATTTTCTTCTCTCTTCCCAATGTTCATTGGACCTTATGCCTCTTATATACCATGACAATTCCAACAACATGCTTAATGTTCTTTTAAAAATGGTTTCTGTTTAAATAGTTATAAGTTAATCAAGCATTGAACATGTTTCGTACTTTCCCCATCCCTTTTTCAAAAGTCAATGAATCAAAACTATCTATGAAAACGATTTCAAATAGATTTGTTTAAAATCAGTCTCATTGTGTACATATCTTCTAGTGAAAAAAGTATTCCTCAATGTAACTGATAGCGAAAAACCAGCAGAATTCTGGTTTATCAGCTAATTCGGGACAGATTTCTTGTAAAACAGGTAAAACTAACTAAATCTCTTGATTTGTACATTATAAATCTGTCTAGTTGTTGTCTGATACCTCTTATTCCGATATTGAATGAGATGAGGCATTTACATATAGATTACATCAATATGGTTTATGAGAGGTAGAATTATTACTCTTTATTCAAGCTGCCGAGGAGTGAATTGAAGGATTGCGTCTAATTCTTTAAAATTAGAGCAATGTGTGTCTTATCAATTGTCTTCTATCTCACAAGCGCCAGAGTAATCCTGTCATTATCCATATTGATATCAATTGGGAAACGTAGTCATCAATTGAATCAATACTGCTTAAACTATATTCCGTCTAACATGAAACATCTTCATCTATTAAACAAATCTGAAAGGAATTTGTACCATGATCATTTGGAGCCATGAGGGAATTCACATAACGAATTGTCACCATGGGTAGACGAATTATCCTTAGATCTTATTCAATATTCGTTAAAAACCTGTCTAAAGTCTAAGATGCCTACTGTGTAAATTTTCTGATATAATGCGTTTTATAAGATTATGAATCTATCATCGACTGCAGATACTTAATTAAATGATGATATCGGCTAGGGCTCCCACCGTTGCCTACTATCTTGATATGCTAGGAAACAGCAAACGCATAACCATATCATTGATAAAGCAATTTTTCATTTCTGCATTCAAATCGACTTTACCAAAGAGTTCCTAACTCTCAACATCTAGGAAGGCCATCCTCGCCCTCCCTAAATCAAAAAAGAAACCCAAAGGTGAAGGTAAACTCTTCACACTCTTTCATGGAGAAAGGGAGAATGACACACCTACCAACCTGATATCCCTCCCACCTGTCCTTCTGATCTCCCCTCCTCACCTGGACACAGGGACGAGTCTGATTCTAACAATTTTCTCATACAAAGATGATGACCAATTTCCGTTTTTCAGTCTCACACACTTCACATATTTTTTATGATTACCCTATTTGTAATCAAATTTATTTTCAAGTACGTCGCTACCCACAGTATTAACAATGTTGTGCAAGGAATGAAAAAGTTGAAATGAGTATACTTGAAATGTTTCTTCGTTTATGTCTAAAACAAATGTTACCAAATGTTGGTAAACTGCGTTGTGTAGTCGTGAAATGTCAACATCAATGTCAATATGTCAAATATTGCAATATTTTCAAAGAATATACTTTTAGTTATAGGCAAATGTCATTATTGTTGTACTTCAGGCTATGACGCCCCTATACAGTACAAATAAAATTCTGGTCTGGTCTGATTCTGTTCTGAAATATTCCTCGAAGTACGGTCGATTTTAATCAGACTGAAGTTAGTACATGTATAGTTTCTCATACCTTTTTTAAATTACTACTGATACCATTAAATATTTAAACATTTGAACATGAATGTGTAGGTAATAAAGCAGGACATCCAAAAGCTTTATTTCACTTTATTCACAATCAATACTAACAATGTGATTGATATTTCAAGTATTCTAGCTTTGCATCGATTGATATAAATACAGAGATCCCTGTTATGGGACAAAGTGCAGATTTATGTTGATTGAAAGTTTCTGTTAAACTTTTTATGACTCATGCATATTCTAGCCGGGATTAATTTAGAAAATACGCCCTGAAATTCAAATTGAAAATTGATAAAGTGATCCAGAATTCAATGATTTGTATATGATGTAGAACTGGTATTGGATATTTGCATGACGATCGATATTTCAAATATTAGAAATGTTCAATGTGCAATCATATATATATATATATATATTTATACATATCAATAACTGTATGAATGCGCCAACGTACATGCAAAAAGTCTTTCATAGCAAGAACTCTCAAAAGGTGCTTGTACTGCATATACAGGAATATTTTTACTTTGTTAATGAATGAGTCAATACTGTTGGTAAAATATTGCATATATTGACATTGTTTAAACATTAATTTCCTTCATTATTTATTCTTGCACAAGAAATATTGTGGAACGGAATGACAGTTATGAGATGGAGGGAGAGGGGGGACACTGAAAATAAAACAATGCATTCTGAACCAGACAGAGTTGTTTTTTTAATAATCACGCTTCAGGAAATAATCAATAACTAACACAATAGAAAGTTGAGATTCATAACATGTGACAAACAAGGTAAAGTCTGAGAACATGAATGCCTACAAAGAAGCGTCAATAACTAAGGTCGAATAATCAATGACAAACTAAACTAGCTGATATCCTGGTAACTGTTTTTAAGTTGTCAAATGTTACGATTTCAAATTAGATTACTACGTGTTTGATGTACACATTTTCACATGACCAGTTTGGTTTTTTGCAATAAATATTGGACACGGTTTAACGTGTTAAATGTGTCAGAATTGTGAAAAGTATAATTGGAAATGTCTAAAGTTTTTTTTATCTTATAATGATTATACTCATTATAATAAACATTAAGCAGCCAAGCAAGGTCGATATGAATTCGGAGTAAGGTAGTCAAACTAGACCTGATTTACGTTCTTTATAGTTTATAACTTTATTTTTGTAAATCGAAATATAGTGTATAGTATATTGAACGTGCCAATTCATAACATAAACAAGTGTTTGCCACTAACGTGGCAATGTCCCCCGCCGCGCGTATACTGAATTAAATGTTTGAGTTTTTATAGACAGCGTACAGACAAAGGGACGTAGGACGTAGGGACAGGCGCCGCTGAAACCAAATCAGATGAAATTCACATAGCATGTACTTTGAGTACAGTCAATTCATTCTAAAATTTCGGAAATTCTTTGGAAGATCTTAAGTCTGAGGCAAAGCTGAGGATGTTTGGTATCTGCATGTCGGGGCAAATACATAAATATCAATCTGTCTTCATCGCAAATAACCTACCTCAGCACCTGATAATAACCGAGGTTAGGTTTGTTTTTACCGAAAAAGAACTCGTCTGACCAATGGCCAGAACTTTCCTCAGTGTTGTAAGGAAACCAATACGCTGAAGATAAACCCTGTTTTAGAATAGAGAATGATACACAAGGACTGTGGTTTGAGGTATATCAAAAGTGTATCTCATATGGGAATATTCAGAATGATTATGATTCCTTAACGAGTTAACCGAACACCATGCTTCATAGAATACTTTCAAAGGTTTGAATTTCACGAAAACCTAATTCATAAAACGGTTTACGGAATTTGTAATGGTTGCCCTTTATATAGTCTGATAATATCATATTTCAATAGATTATATCGTTCTTAGAATCACATTCGATTCCTGTTTTAACCTGAGTTTGATAAAACCATGTTAGGATGAGACATTTGTACTTCGTAGGATTAAAAAGATCAAATCCTGAGTTCATTAATAGCCCAAAGGGTACAGCTTAAGACCTATAAGAACATCATCTACGGTGAAGAAAATAAAACATTTAATGCAATCGGCTCTATTTTCCAAAATGTAAATAAGCTAATCATAAGCAATATGATCATAAAAAATTTCAAACTTTCTTTCAAAACAAAACATCTGCAGCGTTGCTATGGATTTTGCGATGTAAAGTAACTACAAGTGGTCGAATTTCTATAAGCACAAATTTTCGATATTGATAATGTGCAAGAGTGCAGATAGCTAGGCATAGTATAAGATGACATTTTCAACTTGGAATCGTTCTTCTTCAACAACGTAACATCTGCAGCGTCGCAGTTTGGGAGTTTTCGACTTAAAGAAACTAAAAGTAGTCAAAAGGACGCAACTTGAAACTTGAATTTTACAGAAAGTTACTTCCTTTTTTCTCCTTCAAGTAACATTTCTATTTATGAAAAGTGTAAAAAGTTGACTTCAAGATCATAACCCATTTCCATTTTTCACTCAACAACACTTCAATCATCTTTTTTCACATAAACCTTGCTGCCATTAAACATTCAATAATTTCTTTTCTGACCTAAAGTATTCATCAAGGCTGTAGACATGAAAGTAAGAAATTGTTTTTCTAGAAAGTGTTTACTTTTTTTAACATATCTTGCCAACGTATTTTCCAACTTGATAATACATATATATGATTGCATCTCAATTATGTCTTGGAAATTACTTACATCTTCCTTATCATTATTATTGTAATACCTGCTGTGAAACTTCAATTTTGTATAGAGATTGAAAAGAAATCTATTGTGAGTTAAACTTTCGGGATATTTTATGAAGCATGTTCTTTTCAAAAAAAAGTTTCATTTCATCTAGTTCATGTTATTTCTTCTAAAGCATGAACTCTTATTTATTAATCTTTCACTCTAGCAATATACTAGATATCATGCCTCAAGCAATATGAGTAACGGCAAAAGAGAAATATCATTGTAGTGGAGTAAAATGAGTGTAATCGTATTGAAACTTTCCACTTTTCTGAGATGTTTTCAATATTGCTTAGGTAATCACATTTATCAGCTTCAAGGTTGTCACAGCACAGAACAAATAATGGATATATATAACGAATAATATCCATACTCATTTGACATTGTAATCTAGATATGAAGTTCCGACAATGGGCATGTGTGATAAGAAAACGAGAGGAAGGATAAAAGGACACAGATAGATAAAGTAAGTCAAGTGATGTCACTGACTTCTACTTATATAAAAGACAATCATAACAAGAGTTATAGATGTGTTCTATAATATGAGTTTATATGTCTTTAAACATTTTATTGCTTTAAAGAATAACATATACATTGTGACTGAACCAGATCAAGTGAAATCAAAGTCTTGATTCAGTAAACCCATGCAGATATGAAAATTAAAAAGCTCATTAAAATGAATATGAATCAGTCTTTTATTGGATTTTCGTGTTCTATATTAAAGTTTTTCCTTATGGCAACTTATTCCTTTTTTCTTAAAAGGCAAATAAGGCAAAGAATTACAAGTTTGGACGGGGGACATCACAGTGATTTTATCCAAAAAAATTGCTTTTTGTTGAAATATGCTTATACCATCTGTAGAGACAACCATTCTTTTTCCAAACATAGTTTTGAAGGAATGACTAATTATATAAAACGAGATAATTGATTGAAATTGACCAAGATGTATTTCTAAATAACACAATATTGACATTTTTTCGAATCTTTGTGAGCCACATTTCCTATTCCCTTTGAGTCATCTGAGAAAACGAGTACATTAAAACTATAAAAAAAACCAGGAGAAATACAAATACAGACGCATTGTGAAATAGATTAATTGTTTAATGTTTATTTAGAGTCACAACGAATTTTAGCATCTCAAACTTTCAAAATGAAATTACTAAATCGATACACATGAAGCATGACACAAAGCACCTCATTTAAAGTTTTATTTCACCTTATTTACAATCAATATTGATAATGCAATTTATATTTGAGCATTTCCAGCTTAGTTTCGATTTAGTTCAATGGATGACTCCGTTATAGGATATGGTTCAGATTTATGTTGATTAAACGTTTCTCTTTATGACTCATGCATAATCACAAAAGATTGATTTGGAGTAGATGTCCCAGGAGTGGATATCAATTTGATAAACCGTTCCAGGTTTCAATTGATTTTTCATGAAATACTATTGGTGTTGAATGTTGTCATGTTAATGATAAATTTAAAATGCTTAAGATTAAGTTACGCTCATAGCCCTCTTTTTCAGAAGAAAACTGTAATAAGTTTTGTCAACTATATACTTCCTCAGGCTATATTCCAGGAATTCTCATTCAAATTATTCAATTGACCAAAGCAGGAAGATAATACACACATTTTCTGATTTTTAGTATACAAATTTAAATTGACAAGGGTCAACCCAAACATCATATTTATAAACTTGAATTGTTTCATTTGCATTTATTATATGTTTCAAATTAACTCTTCGCTAAAACACATCTATTTATTTATAACATTTACAGCAATCTTTTTTTTAAATGTTCATTTCAGCTAAAATCAGACTTGTTGAAAGTATTCATGTGTAATCATCTTACAACTATTGCATGATTTATTAGGTAGAGATATTTCTTTATGATGCAAATATCACTTTAATTTTGAATCAGCAATGGTTACACAATAGCTTTTATACGTAAGATATCTGTCAGTATATTTGCTATGGCGGGTATAATTATGTTTGAGCGGATAAAGTTTTAAACTGCCAATCATAAGTACGAAGAAAGAAGTAAAGTGATGTTGTAGATCACATATCAATAAGAACTTCGAAATGCTTTTATTCATTTGAGTTTAGGATACGAAAATAAAATTTTGCGGAAGTTGAAGAATACATGTATATCTGAAACCCAAAACTTCAAATGCTGCCTATTAATAACAAGATGCAAATGGATGTCAGTTTGCCCAAACCACCTTAATAGACATGATCAAGACGCTGAAACACAACTGTGCACATTGAGGGATGTACTGCATTATCAGAAAGTTAGTATTGACATTTATGAAAATATATTATTACAAAAGAGATCAAGCAAATCATGTCAATGATATGCTGCCAGTCTGTTAGGTAAAGATGTCAAAAAGTCAAGTATGTTTGTATTGCAAACTAAGCAAATCTATTTCTGGCATTGCAGAACAACATGTTTCTAACGATGTTTGTTAAAGCCTAAACCATCCAATGTCATTAAGTTTATGGTAAAAGTTTGCTATCAAAAGGTTAATAGGTCGGATCGAAACACGCATTAATACTTGTATAAGTACTGCCAAGGTAAACACAAACACAGACAGTGACAGTTTCATGAATTTGTTATACATTATGTAAACAAAACATTGGTATCAACAAAGCTTATATTTGTTTAAGAACTAATCCATATTCAATACATTGAGGTGTTCAGATTCAGCCTTAGAATGTAAACGCTGACAAAGAGGAACCAACCAATACGGAGAAATAATCCTTTGCTAACTAATAAGATCTAGCTCAAAAAATATTTGTATAGAAGCAAACATCATAAACTTCTTACTAACAATATTTGAAGATTGATGGTCTAGAAAAAAGTTTCCTCTCGCGTCTGTAATGCAACTCATCACATTGTTTTCAGATGTTTACAATTGTTGACAACTTGAACTTTATTATTATTACTACTTTCCTGACACCAAGGATTTTCTATTCAATCACAATTTATGACCAAGGTTAAAATTTTTGAAAAATGATTTCTGCGCTAGAGTCAAGGTCACGAGGTACAATATTTTGACATCAACTGACAGGTCTTACTTTGAAAGATGCACATTTGAAATATCACAGGACTATCCAATCACAACTTATGGCGAAGATTAAAGTTTTTCGTTAAATGCTTTCTGCGCCAAGGTCAAGGTCCCGAGGTAAAAAAATATAAAGTCGTCTGAAAGGACTTATCATGCTAGATGCATATGTGAAAAAGCATTGAGCATGTCATCATTAACTGTAAACATGTACATGAATTTTGGAGCAAGGTTGAAAACTGTATTACTCCAAACTTTAATATTATCTCTGTTCTTGAAATTCTTTTTGGCAAAAGCCCAATCAGCCTATAACATATAATTACATTAGCCAAAAAATATATTCATATTACCAGTATCGATGAGAATAAGAAATCAATTGACAGTTTTGTAAATATTGCCAAGGATGTTGTCAAATTGATATTGTCAAAAGATAATGATTTGCCTTCATTACTTGCTAAATGGAAACCGTTATGATTATATCTTTTGTATCTAAGTAGGAAATAATTTATAGGCGCTTCATAATGCAATGTTGTTACATTTGACATCATCTAAAGGGTCTTGTCATGCTAGATTAACATGTGAAATATCAAAGATCCCCCCCTCCCAATGCAAACAGCCCCGCCCCGAAGCAATCAAAATTTATGAGAAAGGTTAAAGTTTTTCGACAAACAGACAGACGGACAGGGCAAAAACAATATTCCTTCGGAATCTCAGATTCGGGGGCATAAAATGGACTAGTAGAATGCAACTTGTTGTAAAGAAGAATATTGTTGAGTACAATAGTTAATTTCAAAATCTATATCCCTTTTCTCCATTACTTTAACACTACGAAGCAGTATATAGTATTTAACTCATGTGGCTGCTCTGTAGCTTGGTCAACAGTTTGATTAAAGTTTACCAAATGTATTTAGCAGACAATGTTAAGATGAGAAAAACCTTTCACAGTTATATGACATAGAATAGAAAACCATGATAATTAGCAAGGTAGTGTGGTTATTTCTTGTTTAAGCCTCTGCAACGTTTTTGCAAAAACTCTGATCACTTTCGAATAAATTTGCATTCAACGTTAATCACAACTATTTGACTTGAGTGTCATTTTAGGAGCCCTTCACCTATTTGTCATTATAATGTGGTTTAAACATATGGCAAGATTTTAAATCTGTATATTTCGGTTTTACTCTTTCCATGAAACACAAAACTTTGGCAAAACAATTCGAAGTACTGATCAACTCGGTGTGAATATTAATTGTGGACCACCCTTTACACAAATTGTGAAGTATATTGGTATTAATGTAGATTTTACTTTGTTATTGCTTCGTTGTGGTATTCATGTTCTTTGACGCTGCTTTGTTTGTCACCAGTTATTAATCTCAACATTCTTTTATATTATTATTAGCTTTTGGAGGAAACATTACCTTTGTCAATATAATAACACTTCTCTCTCGGCCACGGAAGACATTGTTTACATACTGTATCACATACAGATCTTTCTGTATTTGTCTGATTCTGGCTTTGTTCTGATCCCATTAAATTAGGATTGTTATAGCGAAGAATTGTTTTTTTCACCCAACCGACATGGCATACAAGAATGACAGTAAAACCTATCCATGAATATATTTTACGCACCAAAAAAATATGCTTAAGATGAACACTGTTTAGAGTAGAGACAGATACACAAGCATTGTCTGGTTTAAGGTATACCAAAAGTGTATCCAATATGGGAATATTTTGAATGATGTTTTAAAAATGTTAACGGAACATCATGCTTCATAAAATACTTCAAAAGTTTGCATTTCATGAACAACTAAAACTGATCATACCTGTACAAAAAAGTTGTACATGATCAAAATTTGAACGATTCACATAATGCGGTTTAAGGAATGAAAGTTGGTTGCACTTGATAAAATTTGATAAAACCATAT